>CAWUFW010002423.1:1800000-2225799 GCA_963921515.1 Calotriton arnoldi | reverse complement strand
TTGCCTGGCAACGGACGCATTTTCGAATATTCGAACGAGTCGGTTGCTGGAAAATCAGTTGGTCACCCACAACAATGTTGCAAAATCATGTATGTCATGAAGTTGAAATTTTGAAGGATGCTGTGGGCGTGTTTTGGTGCTGCTATTCCATGGATTGGCCAGATTCAGAAGATGCAAACGACTTGGACCTATCACTTTGGACACAAGGGACAGTATCTGCCTCTCCAGCACATATATATTGCTGCATGTTCCCCTGAGAGCCCACTTGCCTGCACTACATGCTCCAGGACGACATCTGCCACTGCACTGCTGCTGTCTCTGCCCCTCTGGACCCTGCAATGGCACGTACTGTGGAGAGAGCCCCAGCCTTCAGCCTTGAAGAGAACCAGGCCCTGCTGGACAGCCTACTTCCACAGTACAGCAAGCTGTATGGGACACCAGGGGAGCAGGTGAGTGTTCTGTGCACTGCCTTTCTGAATGTGCATTTTGTCTGACTAGCAAGGCTGAGAGTCAGCACACCACTGGCTAGCAGGCTCACTGAGTAGTTGTCACCCCCCATAGTGTGTAGTGACTTGCACTGGACAGGTATGGTGCAGTGACAGTGCTTCTGAACAGGGTTTTACTCCCCATGCTATGATACCATGTAGTGACTTCTGGAAAACTGTCCATGGCCAGCCGTGCACTGCCTGGGTACACCATGTGCCCCTGTGATTGCGACATGTATATGCAACTGTGTCATGCACGGATATGTTGCATGTGTAGTAATGTCCTTATCACTTTGTCATCCTGACAGGCTTCTGCCCATCGGAAGCATGAGATCTGGAAGGACATCGTCCGGGCTGTCCGGTCCGTGGGGGTCTACAAGCGCCGGATCCGCAACTGCCAAAAGAGGTGGCAGGACCTTCGGGGCTGGACCCGGAGGATTGCACGGGTCCAGCTGAAGCTGTCGCCTCCTCGCAGGAGGGGCGGAACACGGACCCTGACCCCCACATGCTCAGGATCCTGGCGGTGGTCTTTCCAGACCTGGATGGGCAGCTGAAGGCCAGAGAGCAGCAAGGAGGGGGTGAGTCAAAGACTGCACTGTGTACTCTGTCTAACATGTTATGTGCCCTCCTCGGGCCAGGTTGAACTGCCACTGTACAGCAGTCATGTTGTCCAGGAGCCATGTCCCTCTATTGTGCACTGCCCACTCCTCATCTGATACCCAGGTGTGGCCCTTACATGCAGGGAATTCTGTCACTTAGGACTGTGTCCTTGCAGTTTGCTTGACTCAAGGTGGGAGACAGCATCTGTTTCCCTGACTCTGTGGTGGGCATCATGGGTGGGTCCATTGCTTACACAATGCCTGTATTCTGACATGTATTCAGCGTGTTACTTTGATCTGTGGTCCAATTGCTGAGCTGATCCACCACATGTGGCTGGGGTACCTGGCACACACCCATGCTGCGGGTGGGAACAATGTTTGGGCCCCAGGAGTATGTATATGACGTGTGTCACACATACTTAGCCAGCTGCCTACAGTCCAGGGCTCATCCCTCATTCATGTGGGGCTGGACAGTCATGCCTACTCCAGGCCATACAATACACTCTGTACTCCCACTCCCGTGTATCAGCGGACACATTGTGCACAGTGATTTGCCCCTCAGGTGTCTGCCTCTGTGTCAGTGTGCTGTGGATTAGTCGCCAGGACTGCTGTGGAGTTTCTTGGTAGGGGCTCAGCATGCCACTGGAGATGTGACCATAGGAGACGATACTTGTGTGACACATAGGTGTCTGATCAGCTGCCCATGCAGACTGGGGCATGTAAATGTGAAGTTCAGGCAGCTGTTCCCCATGCACAGCAGAGTGTGAGGGGCTCAGGTTCAGAGGGTAGTGTCACAGGTCTCCCATATGTCCAATAGGTATGACCTGGACAGATGAGGGTTAAGAGGATGTGTTGTGGGGGGGATGTACATGTGCACTTGTGCAGCTCCAGGACTTGCATTCCCCATGACCTACTATTGTGACACAGTGCAGAGTGTTGTTGTCTGGCTGCAAAGTCATACATCACTGAGACAGTGATGTATGACTTTGCAGTCATGCCTCCGCCATGGCATGTGTCTACTGATTGGTGATCCTGCAGGGGAGTGACATGTGCTACATGCACACCATAGTGGCGCTGGCTATCAGGACATGGGTGCATCATGGTGTCTGTCGCTGGTATGCATCACATGCATTTCCTATTTGACTCTGGGCATCCCTTACATCCGTAAACCTGTACTGACTCAGTGGCAAGAGCTGTGATGTGTCCACACCGTGTCCTCTGCACTGTCCAACTACTGTGTACTTGGTGCATGTGTCAACACTGGGGTGTTGCAATCCAACAGACACCAGACAGATGGGTGCAAGGCCATGTGGGATGTGAGTGCCATGCTTGGCATCAGACTGACAATTGACTTCTCCTGTTCAATTAGTGCACTTTTAGCAATGTACAACTAATGATGCCAGGGCTTGCTCTGTGATGTGCTGTGCTCACAGTGGTGTGTGCGTTATGTGCAGGTGACTGATGTCTGTCTGTTTCCCCATTGTTTGCAGATACATCCACGGCCACGGAAGGGGACAGCTCCACGGACCAGGAGGAGCCGGAGAGCCAGACTGGGTCAGCAGCCGAGGAGTGGTCGGAGGGACCCAGTGGCACGGAGGGCGAGGGGAGCCACACCGAGGAGTCCTCAGCAGCATCCACCTCAGCTGAGGACCAGAGCAACTCGGAGGATGACTCCCTTGTGGAGGCGGGTGTCAGCAGCCACCACACCCCAGCTAGTGTTGCTGTCCCCGCCACCACCAGCACCACCACCGCCCTCCCATCGGCTCCCATTCCCCAGGTCCGTGGAGGCTCCCATGTCCGGGAGCGTGTCTCCTTTGGGCCAGGCACCGCACCCCCTGCCCCTGTGTCCCCTGCTGCCCTGAGTGAGGAGTCTGTGTACCTCCTTCGCCAGCTCCATGTAGGGCAGACAGCCATGCTGAGTGTCCTCCATGCGCACACCGCGCTGTTGACTCAGCTGGTGTCGTTCATGGAGGGCATCTCATCGGGCATGTCTGACCTACAGAGGGGCAATAGGTCCATGGACTCCTCCCTGACGGCAGCAGTGTCCCTCCTCAAACGGTCCCTCACCCCTCCTGCCTCTGCTCCATCCACACTCCCCAGCACCTTACCCATCCCAGGCACACACACACTGGCACACACCAGCACACACACATCCAGCACACTGACACACACGCCAATGACAAAACGCACACGCACGCACATTCAGGGGACTGAAGCCAGACTCACAGGGGATGGGGCCCTGGAACACACACACGCATCCACATGCACTGCGCAGTCCTCAGTTCCCTCTCCCTCCAAAGCACCCTCCCTTGCCTCACCTGCAACCCCAAAGTCACAGCAGCTCTTCCTCTGTGACCTCGGCCTCTTCCCCACCGATGAAGCTGCTCCAGCATCCCGGGGGAAGAGGAAGCCCACCCACACGGAGCAGAGTGCCCCTCGCCCCCGGACACCCTCCCCCAGGCGCAGACGGACTGAGGCCCCCACCCGCAAGTCCCCCGGAGTGCTAAGAGCAAGACCCCGCCACCGCCCTGCAGCTCAGGCACAAGGTCTCCGTCCTCCATCCCTCAGGCCCCCACTGCACAGGTGCCCCCACCACACCCTGCCCCAGGTTCCCCCACCCACAGATATACCATCCCCAAGATGCTCCGGCCTTCTCCCCTGCCACTTGCTCTCCCAGCACCACACCCCCGCTGCGCTTGTCTGTGCCACTGATGTGGTGAGGGTGTCCCCCCTCTGTCCAACCCACCTTGCCTGTTCCCCATTCTCCTCCCCTGGAGGTAGGCACTGCAGTGGAGTCCACTACCGCCCTGTCTGACTTGGGCACTGCAGTGGCGGACCTGTCCACCCCATCTGCAGGGTCCACTGCAGTTGTGCCGGCACCCACGACATCTGTGTCATGCCCCCCAGTTGTGCCGGCACACACCATGTCAGACACCTCCACTGCAGTTGTCAGTGGCTCTCCAGCACCCACCACCCCTTCCCTGACTCCCCTGGTGAGCCCTGATCCTGTCCCTGCGGTGCCTGGCCTGCCCCCCGGTTGCCCCTCCTAGTGGATTGTCCCTGGTATTGTGCAGGCATGCGTAGGGTGACATCTGCCAGTGTCACCCTGTTTGAACTTTGACAATGGACTGGCCATTGGCCTTTGCTCTTTTTCAGGACTTCGTTTGGCCTCAACACATATGCTGAATAAAGCAACTTTCTTTTCTCTAGTGCTCATGCTTCAGATGTACATGTTGTTGGTGCAGCTAACCATGCCCTTGCTGCAGTGATGGTGATATCTGGTCTCATGATTATGAAGTGTTACTGTGCAGGAACCCATGTGGTCCAGGGGAATGTGTCCTATCATGTGGTGTATCCATGTCATCAATAGCAGCATCTGAGGGTGTCATGTGTTCAGTATTTGGCAATGGGTTTCCTACTTACATTGGCAATTTCATATCTGTGGCTTCCACCCCTGCACATCTGTTGTGCCTGCCATCGTTGCATTTGTCTACTTCCCTGACCGTGTTGCCATCTCCAGTGGACATGCAGGTTTGGGCATCAATGGGGAGGGACTCATCCGTGTAGTCAGTGCAACATTGCTATACAAGTGTGTTGGATCTGTGCTGATGATTCCGTTGGCACATCCATGACCAGGCTGATGTGATGGGAGCCCTCATTTGGTGCTAATTGTTGATTGTGTGACCAAGTGCTCAGCTGACATGATGGGGCCCTACTGAGGCAACATATGGCACAGCTTTCCTCACACAGGAGTGGAGTCCCCTCATGGCAGTGTGTACACGTGTGACATTGCCTGCGCCCAAGGTGTGTGTTGTATGTGCATGTCTGTGTGTTCACTTCCATTCATCTGCGCATGCTGTGATCCCTAGTGTTGTACCTGTTTGTGATGCTTGCTGACTTGAGCTATGTTCCCCCAAAGTCTTCTCCCTGTGTTCTCTGTGATGTGGGTGCATGGCACATTACTGGTCATCAGGGTGTCACCCATAGGTGTGTTTGCTGTCAGGGCAGAGTTTGTGTGCTGACGCAGATGGGTCACAGTCAGGTTTCCCTTTGGCACTTGTTGTTTGCCCCTGTCATGTGATTTCCAGTTTGTGTTATCTTTCAGTGATTGTGACATGTTGTGTGTGTGACTGCTGGCACTCCTTAGGGTCCGGGCTGCAATGTTGGTTGTTGTCTATGTGTGTTCTTTGTGGGTGACCTTGGCTTCTTCATTGGTGTGTGACTGTGGCTGGGATCCCATTGGTCGGTGTGGTATTGCCGTCATGTCCATGTACAGCGTAGTGTGCAGTGTGTCAGACATTCAGGAGTCTTGTTGAGTGTCCATGTGTGATGTGTTTCTACACCTTGGTTCCCACCCACCACCCTGGAATAGTAATGGGTGCATGTGCAATGTCACCAGTGCATGTGTACTTCACTGCTGCACATTGTTGGAGGTCGAGGGTGTGGTCTTGAGTGTGTGCAGATGAGAGTTGTTGCCCGGCTAGTCCCCTGCCTCCATGTTGGCCTTGGCTTACTGGCCATGCTGATTGATTTGTGCTTGTGTAGGTGTGATGGTAGTTAGTTGCTCAGGACACCTGACTGTGGTTCACAGTGTGAACGACATTTAGCTTTGTCATCACAGTGGTATTTTTCTTCAGCCCAGGGTCACCACATTGTGGGGGCCCTGGGGGTGGTGCTGTGGTGTGTCTGTGACTTGCTGTGTCAGTTGTTGTTCCTACGTGCCTGTGTGACATGTGTGTTTTGTGCTCCCTCTCACCTGTCAATGCCTGCTTGCCCACATAGGGGATTTGGATCCATGAGTTACCTTAGTGTGGCAGTGTATGCACATCTGTATGATTGGTATTCAGCTCTCCTCATGTGTTGTGTTGTTGCCTGGGGACACTGGCACCCCCACCCCTCACCTGCTGTGTATGATGACAGTGTTGGTCTGCCTGTTTGTGTTTGTGCATCTGCACCACTGCATTGGCATATCTTGGGTGTGCCATTGGCTGTATGTTGTTTGGTGTGTTTCCCCTGCTGTCCCTGGGACTCCTAGGTCATCGGTCAGCACAGTGATCATGGTTTGTGTGTCCCATTGCTGCCATGGTATGGTATCTGTTCACCTCACATCTGCTGTCTCCACAGGGTATCTGCATTTGTGTGCCCATTGGTGCAAATATGTGGGTCTGCATTCTGATGGTCACTTCTGTCATTGTGTCATTGATGACTGTTGACGGTCTCAGCCCCCATGGGTGTTGTTTGTCTGCACATGGCCAAAGGAATGTTTCATTTGCACTGCAGTATTTGGCTCCCCCAATTTATGTTGCAATGGGACACATACACTACTTTGCCACAGATGAGTTTTTGGTTCTGTGACCAGGAATGATCCATGCAGTTTGGCAGTTGCAGCTCTTTCTTTGTCAACAATTACCTTTTGGTCACTGTGATGATGAGGGTGTAGACCCCATTGCCACAATGGTCAAAATGTGCTTCAGCTATGGACCCCACACTTCCCTTTTGGTCACTGTGATGATGGGGGTTTAGACCCCATTGCCACAATGGTCAAAATGTGCTTCAGCTATGGACCCCACACTTGCCTTTTGGTCACTGTGATGATGGGGGTTTAGACCCCATTGCCACAATGGTCAAAATGTGCTTCAGCTATGGACCCCACACTTGCCTTTTGGTCACTGTGATGATGGGGTTTAGACCCCATTGCCACAATGGTCAAAATGTGCTTCAGCTATGGACCCCACACTTGCCTTTTGGTCACTGTGATGATGGGGGTTTAGGCCCCATTGCCACAATGGTCATGGGCTGCTTGCATTGTGGGTGCCACACACATATATGTGTGGCACATGTGCTAGGGGGTCACATTGTATGTTCAATGTCATGTTCGGTGTTGTAGGCATTTGACACAGCCTGCTCACACGCTTGTCATGGTGGTGGGGGATGTCTTAATCTTGCATTCCCTAGGTTGTGGTGTGCTTGTTGTGTCATGCATTGTCCATCCTATGAGTGGGGGTGGTAGTAGTGGTAGGCATCCTGCCCCCTGGGTGAGGGTGGTAGTAGTGGTGGACATCCTGCCCCCTGGGTGAGGGTGGTAGTAGTGGTGGGCATCCTGCCCCCCTGGGTGAGGGTGGTAGTAGTGGTGGGCATCCTGCCCCCTGGCTAAGGGTGGTAGTAGTGGTGGGCATCCTGCCCCCTGGGTGAGGGTGGTAGTAGTGGTGGGCATCCTGCCCCCTGGCTAAGGGTGGTAGTAGTGGTGGGCATCCTGCCCCCTGTGTGAGGGTGGTAGTAGTGGTAGGCATCCAGCCCCCTGGCTAAGGGTGGTAGTAGTGGTGGGCATCCTGCCCCCTGGCTAAGGGTGGTAGTAGTGGTGGGCATCCTGCCCCCTGGGTGAGGGTGGTAGTAGTGGTGGGCATCCTGCCCCCTGGCTAAGGGTGGTAGTAGTGGTAGGCATCCAGCCCCCTGGCTAAGGGTGGTAGTAGTGGTGGGCATCCTGCCCCCTGGGTGAGGGTGGTAGTAGTGGTGGGCATCCTGCCCCCTGGGTGAGGGTGGTAGTAGTGGTGGGCATCCTGCCCCCTGGGTGAGGGTGGTAGTAGTGGTGGGCATCCTGCCCCCTGGGTGAGGGTGGTAGTAGTGGTAGGCATCCTGCCCCCTGGGTGAGGGTGGTAGTAGTGGTGGTCATCCTGCCCCCTGGCTAAGGGTGGTAGTAGTGGTGGGCATCCTGCCCCCCTGGGTGAGGGTGGTAGTAGTGGTAGGCATCCAGCCCCCTGGCTAAGGGTGGTAGTAGTGGTGGGCATCCTGCCCCCTGGCTAAGGGTGGTAGTAGTGGTGGGCATCCTGCCCCCTGGGTGAGGGTGGTAGTAGTGGTGGGCATCCTGCCCCCTGGCTAAGGGTGGTAGTAGTGGTAGGCATCCAGCCCCCTGGCTAAGGGTGGTAGTAGTGGTGGGCATCCTGCCCCCTGGGTGAGGGTGGTAGTAGTGGTGGGCATCCTGCCCCCTGGCTAAGGGTGGTAGTAGTGGTGGGCATCCTGCCCCCTGGGTGAGGGTGGTAGTAGTGGTGGGCATCCTGCCCCCCTGGGTGAGGGTGGTAGTAGTGGTGGGCATCCTGCCCCCCTGGGTGAGGGTGGTAGTAGTGGTAGGCATCCTGCCCCCTGGGTGAGGGTGGTAGTAGTGGTAGGCATCCAGCCCCCTGGCTAAGGGTGGTGGTAGGCATCCAGCCCGCCCTGGGTGAGGGTGGTAGTAGTGGTAGGCATCCAGCCCCCTGGCTAAGGGTGGTAGTGGTGGTGGGCATCTGGCACCCCCTGGCTAAGGGTGGTTGTGGTGGTTGGCATCCAGCCCCCTGGGTTGGGGTGGTGGCGCGCATTCAGGCCCCTGTGTGCATATGTGGCATTGGTGATGGGCATCCCGCCCCTATGGTGCTGCTGTTGCAAGTATATTCAGATTCCCAGTGTATGTGTGTGATGTGTCGTGTACGTGTTGTATGTGTTTTGTGGTTGGTGTCTGACTTACCTTCTGCGCCGTACGCGTCCGTGCCTGTTCCGGTAGTAGATGTAGAATATTGGTATGATCGGGACGAAGGGATTCATGGTTGGTTCGTGTCGTTCGTCCTTCTCGTTGCTTCGCGTCGTCCTCGTCGCTTGGCTTCGTCCTCGTCGCTCGCTTCGTCCTCGTCGCTCGCGTCGTCCTCGTCTGTGCTGTGTTCGTCTCGTAGCCGTGGATCGTGTTGTGGCGCGATTCGGAGCTTATGTGCGCCTCTCCCGGATGCTTTGACGTGCCGTGCGTAGCGACGGGTTCGGCGCGTACGGAAGCGCATCGTACTTGTCCTGCCGGACGGGGCTGCATTTTCCCTTCCGTGCGACTCGATTCGGCGTTTCCGGATTCGCCTCGGTCGGAGAACAGGACCTGGTTTGGGTGAGTACGGCTCGGCCGGGATTTTTGCTGTTGTGCGCATCGTACTTGCTCGTTCGGTGTGCTGTACGGATCGGTCGGGAAACTGGCTTTCGCATGGCTTTTTTCCCGACCGAATAGTATTGGGTGCGCCTCCGACCGAGATCGGAATCGACCCCAGAATCTTCAGTTTATATGTTAAAGGGCAGAAGGAAAAGAGAGTTTGGGCAAAAATGATGGGCCCCGATTAGTAATTTGATGAAGTAGTAAATTGGTAATTATTAATCTATGTATTGCACAGACACTTTATCTCCGCTATATTATATAATCTGAGCTGCTATGTGGATATTTTTTTGTACATCTATGAATGAATTATGGTCTGTTATTTATTGTCTTTCCAAATATTTGAGGTGGTCCTTTTACTATGTATTCAGAAAATGACTTGACATGTAATAATAAGTTGTTTTTTGGAAATTTAAAAATCAATAAAAAAAAAAAAAGGATCTGCACTCAGCCCCACTCTTTTAATATACATGTCGCTCCTCTAGCTAATCTGATAGCCTCTTTTGGTTTTCAGTTTCATGGGTACACAGATGATACCCAAATAATAAACAGAATAGAAGGAAATTTGACCCACCTACAAAACCAATTTAAAAATTGTCTCATACAAGTGGCTACCTGGATGAATGACTTAATTCGGCTAAGGAAGAAATACTATTGTTTTGTGAATCTTCTTGTTGGTCTCTGGATTGGTGGCCATAATCATTAGGATTGCGCCCCGAGCTGACGACCACTAAACCGCAACCTTGGAGTTGTCTTTGACTTCAAATTGTCTTTTGAATCTCAGGTGAACAAAATCCCCACTACCTGCTTTTCAATTATGAAGAAACTAAAAAAGATTCTTCCTTTTATTCTGCATCAGGCTAGGCGACCTCTGATTCAAGCCCCGATTCTAAGCCAACTAAACTATTGTACTGCTTTGTGTGTTGGTCTCGCATAGTATTTGATTCAAAAACTGCAATTAATTCAGAATGCAGCTGCTAGACAGATTTTCAATCTTGGTAAATTTGATAACATTTCTACGCACCTTTGGAAACTTCACTGGCTTCCTGTCCACGAAAGGTGTAAATTTTAGACTCTGTGTCTGTCACAAAGCCATTTTCTACATGCATTGTGCTAACTACATTTCCAATGTGTTTAAAAAATATACTCCAACTAGAAACCCTACGTTCAGCCCTTCTTCTGGAAGAATAAATTTCGAGGTCGATCTTTTTCGGTGGTGACTGCACAGGTCTTGAAAAAATCGCCTGCTGGTTTACGGATGAGGACAAATCACTTAACATTTCGGAAGGCTCTAAAACACATCTGTTTTAATAACTTAGATGGTCCCCTATCTTGCCTTCTTTAGCACCAGGATACTAAGCTAAATAAAAATAATAATATGTGAAGGCGAATTATAGGCAGCTCACCTCCAGGAGAAGAGCAACTACTGTGACAATAAGTATGATTATTAAGAAATGCAGTGGACCGATCCACAGCTGTCTTTGTAAATCATTATAGGTAGTATAAATTATAAAGAACATTTAACTACAGATTTCCTACCCATACATCCAATAGAGAAAGAACTACACAATGCACAACATGCCAGAATCTTAACATTATTTACCTCACATTATGGTGTACACGTATATATTATTTCTTATGGCACATGTTAGACATTTTTAGATAATAATAGACATTGTATTCACTCAAGCGTTCGCATATCAGAATACTGTGCCCACGTCTTACATCCGCACAACTCACCATCTTTCAATGTGCCAACTTCCAGTGCCACCATTTTGCATTACTCCTCTTGTTTGAATGAAACCTATAGAGTTATGCCAATATTGGACAGAATTTAACGTTTCAGTACCACAGACTACACTATGAACCTCTGCAGTATTTATTGATTTTGCTAGGCCAGTATAACTTCCTTTGTGATAGACACAAGTGAGGAGCTCAGAGCTGCAGAAACAAATCTCCAAAGCTGGGTTTCTTTCTGAAGAACAAAAAACAATACCCATGGCCTAAGGGGAGATTTCACCCTGCTGATGGGGGCTACTGAAGATGGCAGTCCTAGATGTGCTGAAAGGCCCATCCTCAATAAGGGAGGAGAGGGTTTCTTGTAATGCACTGAGCCTGGTGGCACCATAGTGTATTTGCCATGAGTCAAAGGTCTCACATTCCTAAACAAAGCTATGGAATCTTGGATTTGATGGAACAACTTAACAGAACTGCTGAACTTCCATCAGCCCACTTCCATTGGCTCACTAGACACTTCTGCTCCACGTCCTTTTCTCTAACCCTCACCCCTGCATCCGACGTAGTAGATGCGGAGCTCGCTCCTTCTCCTACCTAGCAGCGAAGACATGGAACGAGCTACCCTTTCATCTACGGACCTCCCCATCTCTTCCAGAGTTCTAATAGTCCCTGAAGACCTGGCTATTCGACTAATCAACTGGACACTGCCAGCACCTGGATACCCTCACGGGTGACAAGTAGTGTTCTACAAATCTACTGATTGATTGATTGAATTGCTGATTCAGTTATGTTTTCCCATTCCTTTAAACTGTAAATGACCCTCTAAGTGGCTATTTAGAATTTTTGCCACCACTTCCTTTTAAGTCATGTTGAATTTGTAATCCAGACTTGTCGACTTGCATTCTCCCTGTTTACACTCTTGGGTGCATGATATTCCCTCTGTTAACGGATTATCTGTATTTTGTGTACTTTGGTATATTTAAGGCTCCTAGTTTTCAGTATCTGCTAACTTTTACAAATAAATACAAAACATCTATTTCCCTGGTTGTGTTCATTTTTAAATAAGAATACAAATAAAATAGATATTTTTGCGTGATTGTCAGTGCTGTTAGTTATAACTGCCAAGCCAGTGGCTGTGCAGATTGACAGACTACAGAGTTAAGAAAAAGAAAGATTTCCTAATCAAGCCTAAATAGTGGCAGAAGTACATAGTTATAGCATGAAGACCCATCATTAGGGTGACCAGAATTTTAAAGCAAAAAACCGGGACATTTCACAAAAATAGAGGAAGGACTAATTGTACGTCAAGCGAGCGCACAGAATGACAGCGCTCCTCAGCAGAGAATTACAAAACAGGCAGTAAGAACATACATAAGATGCAATTTTTAAACCCAGTAGCTTGCCTGTGAATTAAATTGCTTTCTTGGAACAACTGCTAACTATCCCTGCTTTGTAAAACAACAAAAACACCTCCACCTGTTTTTAGTCGACCCTCTCCAAAAACCGGGACATGAGCTAAATTTCTCGAAATCTGCCCGGACAGCTGGTGAAAAACGGGGCCCGTCCTGGCAAATCCGGGACGCCTGCTCACCCTACCCATCATGCTTTCACATACGAATGGACATTTATGGGTTAAATAAATACAGAAGTATACTAGTTGCACTTCATTTTTTACAAAAGCCAAAACTAATATTGGTAAACAGAGATAAAATTACCTCTCCAACTAAATATGAACAAAGGCGAATGTAAAAAACATAAGTACCATAAAACTGGCAGCCCTGTTTATAGTTTCTTCAAGCTTACAGTGTCTCAGGGTGCTCCAAAGCGGCTATAAACCACAATATTTCCACTACATAAAATGCACAATCAAACAAATAAAGTAGTTTTACTGTAAAAAAGAGAAGTGAGAACATCAACTCACAAGCATCTGCTGCTAAGTAACAGTAAAGACAGGTGAATAAAAGGGATGTCGGGAAAATCCAAGATATTGTATATAAGAGACCTGTTGTAATATGATAGTGTATAATTTGTCTCATATCAATTGTTTGTATTACGTTCCTAAACTAACCGAGCTCGAGTTTATGACGTTTGAGTCTGAGGTATCCCATAACAAATGTCTCTGAGCGTGAGCATGTGATCTACGCACCTGAATCGTGGGACTCTGCTGACGCATTAATTTACCATGTTGGTGAGATGACTTAGTGAGTTAACACACTCTTTGCTGACATCTCCAGTGATCTTTCGACCACGTACGTGTTCAAGTCCCAGCAAGGCAGAATCAGCCTTCCAAACCTCCGAGGTTGGTAAATTGAGCACCACAAAGGCCCCCTGTCCCGTTTTAATTCTGAGTCAGACTCCAACAAGAATTTATGCCCAAATAGTGAATCTGGAAATGAATAAACTCTCATACAATAATCACACCTTCTATGTTGTGGAACTTATAATAGGTGTTAATTACATTGCTTTTTTCTCATGGTGCCAGACCGTCGCAGCCATTAACATATACTGTGGTCTTTTCCGCAGGCGCCGCAGTGAAGATAGGTGTAGTTGTCACCTACGGCTTGAAAACAAAGGTGAAAGAAATATTAGAAAGAGACTGGCTGAAATATTTGAAAGACTTTCCAAAAGGGAGTGCAAACAGTTCTAGCACAAGAAAAAATACTAGATAGGATACGCTGGCCTCCTTGTTAGATGTAGAAATGTGGCCGTTTGTGGGCGCAGGTTTTGGAGGTGCGAAGAACAAACATCCAAATGCTCGTACAGTAAGTACTATTACAAGGAAAAATCAGCACTATTATAAGCACACTCTTGAATAGTAAAATAGTATTCAAATCAAGAACTTTCTTTTTAATCACGTCATTAACCTGCTACTTGTAGAAAACCTGTAACAACTGTGGCTAGTGCAGAGCATTACGTCAGCAAAGAAAATAGTGTTTGAAAAACTGGAAATCCCTTAGTTGTTCATCTTGCCAACACTTGCCTTCTCAGCCTGGTTAACCTAGTCCAGATGGAGTCATTAAACAAGCATTTGCAATGCAATAGGTCTCGCATTTACGCGAGTTTAAGCTATTGGCATTGTAAATGACAATGCCTATTATTTTTGTTTTTTAAAACATAAATAAAAGGCATTGTCATTTACAATGCCAATAGCTTAAACTCGCGTAAATGCGTGACCTATTGCATTGCAAATGCTTGTTTAAGTTCAAAACTAAGCGCAGCGCCGCTTCAAGGACACCGCGCTCGGTTTCTTATTTTGTTTTTTTAACTTTAACACTGAGGCTGGTGTCCTTGAAGCGGGCGCCGCGCTCAGTGTTAAAGTTTTTAAAAAAAGAAAGAAATTGAGAGCGGTGTCCTTGAAGCGGCGCTGCGCTCAGTTTTAAAGTAAAAAAAATAAAACAAAAACAGAGCGTGGTGTCCCTGAAACAAGCACCACACTCACTATTAAAGTTAAAAAAAATAAAAAAATAAACAGAGCGCAGTGTCCCAGAAGTGGATGCCGCGCTCAACATGAAAGTTAAGTATAAATAAATAAATAAACTGAGCGCGGTGTCCCTAAAGCGGGCGCCGGGCTCAGAATACAAATGCAAAAAAATAGCATCTGCCATTGTCCCCATAAGTGCCCATAAACAAAATAGTGCTGACCCCCTAGATAAAGCCGACCGTGTAACGTGCCAAGTAAAAGGTCCAGTCGTTATGGACGTAACAAATGGCGACAAGGCGGTAACAAGGAGGGACTAACAAGCCTCATAATGAATCGGGAGCCAGCATTTTCCAAGGACAATGACACCAGCCAATGAAAATTATGGGAGAGTGGGCGAGGCTTCCACAGCATACTCTACTACAGCATGCCTCGCAGAGCGAACAGTGCATGCGCGCTGCCGCTAGGCTCGACCTAAAAACTCCAAAATCTTATTTACTAGCAGCCATGATGCAAAATGCTAGTATATATTTACAAAGCCACGCAAGAGGCGATTTGCGCCGCCTTGATCGGCTCTGTACAGAAATGTAACGCAACACAGCAGCTTGTGCTGCATTGCGTTACATTTCATTCTGGGGGGGCGTTCCATGGGTGGAGCAAGGTTGGAGCAAGGGCATTCCAGTGCATCCACTCATGCTTTTCACGCTGTCTCAGATTTACAAAGCTTTATAAACCTGGCATTGCGTGAAATCGCGATGCCTCCCAGAGGATAGCGTAATAAGGAGAAAAAATCTTTCCTGTTTTCTCTTCCTATGTGTGCTTTATTCTGCAGCACACATGGATGGGAATGCTTTGAGGGATTGTTTTTGTGCAGAAGGTATCCCTTCCTGCTGAAAAACAATTCTTGTAACGCAGGCACCCTTGCACCGTGGTGCAGGGGTGCCTGCTTTGGCACTAGGCTGCCTGAAATGCACCAGTGCTAAAAGGTGCAGATACGCACCATATCTGGCACATTTCTGCTCTCTCCATTTCAGCACAGCAAGTTGCCTTAATAAAGTGCATCGCGTGGAAGGTTAGTAAACCTGACCCTCAGTGTCTGAGATGTGTCGAGTAGCTTCTACCACTTTATTTATGTCTAGCCATCTGAAACAGAAAATTTAATTATTGAACACTCAAAAAAGATATGTATATTTCTTAAACACTGTAGAGCAATCGCCATTATGACCTGATATAGCAACACACCCCTCTCATTTTCAGCGACTACTTCCCAGACCTGCGAAGAGAAGCAACTTATCATTCTTAGTCAGTGATTAGCCATACCCACATCAGACCAGTCTTCTCCAAATACCTAGATGTCAGACTCAATAAAGTTTGAACTGAACAAAATTCAAAATTGTGATTCTGTTCACATAACTAGGAAATGAAACTGGAACTTCCTTAGAGAGATTTTCCAGATTTGCCAATGGTAGTTGGTGGTGGCAAAAATTCATTTTTTTTAAAAATTATTTTTATTGACATTTTAAATACAAATACAGAGAGGGAGAAACATAGGCACTGTATTACATGCTGATTACATGCGTCAGCAGGATTCAGATAATGACAATATATCGTGGAGCCAGTTGCTGCACCATGCCAAAGTTCTCTCCCAACAAGAACAGGGGGTTCACTACAAAAGAAGGAAGGAGGTAGGAGGGGGGAAGGAACACTCAGCAGAGTCAAAGTGGACCTGGATCCTACAATTGTGATACTAGCCAGGCCACCAAAGTGCCTTAGCAATGCTCAACACGTGTTAGCCCTGGACCACAACCACTCAAGACAGTGCAGGCATCAGGCTTAATCTCTCCTAATCTGTCACCAGTACAGCAGAAGCAATGCCATCTCTGACACCTCCAGCTAGTGCACCTAAGTATAGCTCCAAGGGGGACCAAATGTCCCGAGGACGCGATCTCACTAGCATCAACTCCCACAATGCTGTTAGATTATCTTGACTGTGTGCTGCATCTTTGAACCAGGCATCCTATTGCGGAATTGGGCGGAGTACCAATTCATTGCTATTTGCCTCGTAGCCAGCTTTCGGCACTCTAGAAGTAACTCCTTTACATATCCCAGCAGCGGAACC
This sequence comes from Calotriton arnoldi, assembly GCA_963921515.1. Classification (NCBI taxonomy): domain Eukaryota; kingdom Metazoa; phylum Chordata; class Amphibia; order Caudata; family Salamandridae; genus Calotriton; species Calotriton arnoldi. Next base: position 2,209,505 of record CAWUFW010002423.1, on the reverse strand, counting down.
GGGGCGTCCGCTCCAACTGCAGGTTGGTAATCTCATCAATAGTATCGAAAACGGTGTGCCAGAACCTCTCTACACCCAGGCAGTCACAGGCTGAATGTAGAAAATCGGTGCATGACGCTGAACATTGAATATAGCGTGCGTCATCCAAAAGACCCACCTTGTATAGCCGTTGTGGGTTGCAATACAGCATATGTAAATATTTAAAATGAACTAAGTGCAGTTGGTAGTTGGGCGATAGGGCTATAGGTTGAGCGCAACAGAAGCACCACTGCTCATCTGAAATGGAGGTGGCAAGGGCATCGGCCCATGCCTGTTGAGCACAGGGGTACGTACCAGAGCCGTTTCCTGCATATCAGCGTATATGATCGTGATAAGCCTGCACGGGGATGGACTCACCAGGAAGGCCTCAAGGGTTCATAAAGTGGGGGGCACCTCAGGGAATGAGCTAGGAAAGCCCACACATCGCTGCTTTCAGCTGGAAGTAATTGAACATGTCTAGTATAGAAATGGCTTGACCCTGTGTAGCCTACTGTGGTGTAATAAAGGAGCCCTCTGGATAAATTCCGCCCATGGTTGTGAGATTCAGCTTGCACAATCTATTGCTTGTGCCAGCATCATGTGTGATGGGTAATGTGGGTGACCAGTCAGCGGAATAGAGGGGCAAAAAGGGGCATCCATTCTGGCCTTCTTCCTCAACACGTCCATATCGTGCATTTCACAGTGTTGAGCCGACCCTACGGCATCTTTGGGTCTGATACAGTGCCATCCGATGGGGGCACGAAGCTGCGAGGTCATGTTCGGGTGCTGTATGAGCAAGAAACTGGGTAGAGTACACCTAATAGTGCACAAATTGCGCTTGTGCACTGTAGTAGTAAAAGTCCATATCTGGCGCTGCCAGCCCACCCTGCTCAAATGGAAGCGTAAGGACCTCCCATGCAGTTCTAGGTTCCTTCCCGTCCCAAGCAAGTGCTACCAGAAGTGAGTAAAGACGGTGCCTAAAGCATAGCGTGAGCACGAGCGGGAGGTTAATAAACAGGTAAAGGAATTTGGGTAGGACCACCATCTTTGCCAGAGATAGTCTGCCAACCATAGAGAGCGGAAGTTTCCTCCATACATCCACCCGCTCCTCCAGCCAGTCCATCAGGGGGTGTAGTTGGAGCGCCATAGAGTCTCAGCTCAACCAGACTCCGAGATACTCTGTCACCCATTGCAGGGGAAACTCCAAGGTCACCACCTGAGTTGCCGCCGTGAGTGGAAAAATCACTGACTTTGCCCAATTTATGGGGATTCCAGAGAGCCCACAAAATCTGGTAAATTCCCTAATCAAGGGGTCTAAGTTATCATGAGGGTGTTTGGCATACAGGGTGACATTGTCTGTGTACATGGAGACCAAGATAACATGAGGCATAATGGTCAGGCCTCAGTGGGAGTGGTGGTGTCAGAGTCTAGCCGTGAGTGGTTCCATTGCAATTGCAAAAAGGATGGGTGACAGGGGACATCCCTGACGCGTACCACGGGAGACTGGGAAAGAAGGGGTGATCATGCCATTAATTCGTAGGAGGGCCACAGGTTGTGCGTAGAGGAGACGAAAACATTTAATAAACTTAGGGCTGACACTGAGTCGAGACAACAACACGAAGAGGTTCGGCCATTTAAGCGAATTGAAGGCCTTAGTGGCATCCCAAAAAATTGCAGCAGCACTAAGAATGGGATCCATAGTGTGCAGTACTAAGAAAAAGGTTGAAAGATTATGGGAGGTGGAGCGCCCAGAAATGAATCCGGATTGATCAGGTCTGGCCATAAGCGCTAGTAGTGGGACTAATCGGGAGGTGAGCAGCTTGGCAATGATCTTATTATCCATGTTAATCATGTACAGCAGTCTGTAGGACTCACATTTCTGTGGATCCTTTTCAGGTTTTAAAATAGTAACAATGAGCACCTCTCGTAGAGAGGGGGGCAGCACACCCTTCATCAGGGACTCCTCATACATGGCAAGAAGATGCGAAGCCAGAAGGGGAGCGAACTCTCAATAAAATGCAGCAGTGAGTCCGCCCAGGCCCGGGGCTCTGTCTCCTGGTAGTGCACCTATCACCTGTATGACTTCTTCTACTGTAAATGGCTCATCGAGGAACCCGGTATCCATCATCTAGACTTAAGAGTTGTAACAAATCAAAAAACGAGGCATGATCTGGGGGTGCACCTACCTGAGCTGTCTGATACAGTGCAGAGTAAAAATTGGAAATTTCTTTCGCCACTGATGCCATCCCTGTAATCACTTTAATTCCTTCGGTTCTCAACTCCATGAGGTAATCATTAGCCAAGGGCATACGCAGCATGTTCGCAAGTGTCTTACCCGCTCTGTTGCCTTCACTGTATCGGGAGTCGCAGGCCTCCCTGCTCAAATAAGGTGTTTACCTCTGCCGGCTTCATCAAAGTCGTTAAGTTTGCTTTGAATATTAGCTAGCGTGGAATTACTTTTGTTGGCCAAGAACTGGACCTCCAATGCACGGAGCTCCGTCGCAAGGTGCGACAGGTCTCCCCGCAATGTGCGCAGCACCCCAGCCTGCTTAGCCATGCACACCCCACGGATTATGGCCTTCAATGCCTCCCACAGAATGGAGTTAGAATCAACTGTGCCCACGTTGTGTGTACAATATTCCACAATCGCTGCCCTGACTTCCTCCCGGAATACCTGATACGGCAGTGCCCCTGATGGGAGACGCCACATAAAGGCATAAGATTTAAAGTCAGGAGGGGAGAACCTAAGTAAAACCCGAGCACGGTCTGACAAAGTGCGCAGCATTTGGGGGACCTCACTGGTCCACGCATCAATATCGCACGTAGCATTGCCAGAAATCAATACGGGACCAAGCGAGATGAGCAGGCGTTATACACATGCCCTCCTCACTGTCTCCATGTCGGGCCCTCCAATGGTCCATGAGGTCATTATCTACCATAAGGGATTGCAGCAGGGCAGCCACATTAGGGTGGGGCCATCGAGAATCACAAGATCTATCTGCTCGCCAGCCACAAGACCTCGGCAAAGAATCAAGAGTCATTCACACTGGGGCTGCAAATCGAGATAAGTATAAGCGGTATCCTTGTAGCTCATATGAAAGTATCACATCTCAACCAAGCTTATCACAAAGGGTTTGGCATGAATGCCAAGGTAGGCCATTCCGGAAAAGTATAGCAACGCTGTGCATAGCTTGAGTAGTGTGCTATATATCTCTCCCCAATCCATCCCGCTTGCAGGCGCACCAGTGTATTTTCTGTTGGATGCAGTTCCTATAAAAAGCAGATATTCGCGCCATGCCTCTGCAGATGCACCAGCACAATACGAGCTGTGCGCCTATCATTTAATCCACAGACATTCCATGTCATACATGTAAATGGGGTCATGGTGTCCGTATCATGCACATAGCCAGCAGGATCAATGTGCCATCATGGAGGGGAATTCCACAATGCTAGAAAAGTAGGTGTTGTCTGAGTGGGGGCAAGGGAATAGGGAGGGGAAATGGAGTAAACAAAAAGTACAAAACAGTCAAAAACAATAACCCAACACTTGTCCCACCCACCTTCCACTTCAGCCCCAACCAACCGAATGCCTCCAACCCAATCCAAACAAGACTACAAGTTCCAGAAGAAGTAAACAACCAGGGAGTCAACCCAGAGGAGCAGGCCAGAGACCAGGCACACTCCCAGCTACAAAGAAGCTGGGTGACCAGAGGGAAGTCAGAGTGACAATCTGCACACTCCAACATGCAGGCTTACTGTAGATGATCAAAACACAGACACACAGCCCTGGAGCTGCAAGCTACGTGAGACATTTCAAGGTAGTACCAGCGGGCTGAGTTAGTTCAACGGCAGGATATGATCAGACAATGAACAGCGTGTATTCATTGTGCAGAAGTTAATCATCCTCGCTAAGATGACCCAACTCAGCATTATTAGATTCTGCTTGTGGCCAGCTCGTCACCAACGGAATGACTTTAACAAACTTGCCAGCCGCCTTAGGGTCAGTGAAATACATGGTTTTTCCTGCATGAAAAATACGTCGTTTGGCTGGGTATAGCAGGGAGTATTTGGTATTTGTCTTTAGAAGGGAGCGTTAACGGGCATGAAGTCTCTCCTAGCTGCCTGCACAGCTACCGTAAAATCCAGGCAGAAGGATACGGTTGTACCTTGATAAGTGAGGATTTATTGATCTCTCCTATAAATTAGTAGATGGGCAATTATGGGACGGCCTGGAGTTCCAGATGGGGGAAATGGGCCTAGAGATCTGTGTGCCCTTTCCACTGTCAACATGGCAGTGAGCGACTACACAAAGAGTGCGTGCAGCATCAATTCGACGTAGTCCTCCATGCGTCCCATGACAATGGATTCAGGGACTCCGTTTTTATTGCAGATGACCTCTAAGACTTTTTCCATCTGCAGCATTTTCTTGCTTACCATCACTCCTTCGACTTCAATCGTTGATGTGCGACTTTCAAGTTGAGTAATGCGTTCTTCGTGACTTTCTACTCTTTCTTTGAGACGCTCAAACCTTTCAGTCAGTAAATCAATCTTGGTATCAATGGCAGTTAGGCTGTGTTTCAGGTCTAAGAACATTGCCTGGATGTCTGGCTCCTGAGGGGTGTCTTATCCGCTTCCCGGGCATGACTGACTATCCTTCATTGACGATTCCATTGTGCACGTCTGCCGGCGTTGGTCAAATGTAAGCTTTGACTGCTTTGCGTCAGTTTTCCCCCTCATCTAGGCCGTATGGGTGTTAGGGCCACATGTAAATGTAGTAGTATTTTGTATAGCGCCCGAATCGACCCCCGAAGGGGTATCTCAGGCGCTTGTACGCATACCTCTGTGGAACCCTTCCTGGCCTTTTCCTGTGAGATGCCCACTCCTGGGCACCCCCAAGGTGAAGCCAGGCATCCTAGCATTGTGGGGGCCGTTGTGGAGATTAAGCAAGCTATTGCCCAGAGTTGCAGAGTGGGACCCATGATCAGAATAGGCACCGAGGCGAGAATTATCAGGTCCGAGGAAATTGAGCCCAAGACCCGCCGAGGCGGGAATTGAACCCTGGTCCCGGGCTAGACCTCTGCATCAGGGTCTGCCGCTCTAACCATTGAGCCACACTTCTCCATGGATGTCGGCGCTGAGCAAAGTGGGGCTCTGTATCTGGTATCATATCTGGGTCCCACCACACCCCAAAGAGACTGCTCCAGGGGGGCAGGAGCAGACCACGCAGCTCCGGGATGATCTTCGCTGCAGATGTGTGCTCAGTCCACCAAGAGATTGCACTGCGATATTCACCCAGAAGGGGTCAAGCCCTCCGAGTAAAATGAAACAGGCCCGCTACTCCCTCTTAGATCTGGTAGGGGGGCATGAGCTGGCCAGCAGCTAGGCAATCATAGGGTGATAGGAATGTTGAAGGCACTGCATGTGCTCGGGAAAACCAATGGTGTAACAGATCAAGGAGCAGGTGCACCATCTCACAGAGAAACTTGATCATGTATTGTCCCATCCATTGGGTTCTTGTTTAATGAGAGGGACAGCCTTTGCAAGCAGAGCATGAAAAACGTCTCGGGTCCGGCTTCAATTTGGGGCGAAACACGTGCGCAGCTTAGCTCCTCTGCAGGACCGCATTGCGAGAGTGTTGCTCTCGTGCTGCATGCTGCGTAGAGGGTCGCGACCCAGATGGCAAGTAAAGGGGCGAGGGACACCGGAGAAACGAGGTCAGGTTCCTCCAAAAGGCTCAGCCCTGTGCAGGCCTCCGTGTCACACATGGGATGCGGGCATAAACAGACTTCGGCTCCCGGTTCCCAATGAGCCCTGGTCCTACCTGCAGTGTGGGTCGCGGTTGCTGTCACCGCATGGTGGTGCAGGGACTGCCGTGCAATTGGTCCCGCTGTAACCACATGTTTAGGAGGCAATCCAGCCATCAGAGCCCCTCAGCACTCCGGTGCCTTTCACAGGAGATGCTCACATGCTCCACCCAAGACACATCAATGCAAAGTTTAAAAACAATTAGAAGGAGCAATGATAACTCTGCCAGTATGTAACACAATTCAGCTGAACCGAGTTTTATTCAGAAACAAACATAAATTGAACAATAAATAAAGCATTGTGTAGTGAGAAGATAGAAGCAACAGACCCCTGGTGTGTAATCGAACTAAAACCAAGAAAAATGAGAGAAGTGAAGTTGAGAATCAGCAAAACAAGGTGATTAGTTGATACAAATATGAGGCAGCAATTTCAGATACAAACAGTCATAGATACAGAAATTCAATAATTGTATCTGCAAAAGGTGAGAAATTCTGTCTGTCTCTATAATCGCGCCGACGGCGCTTTGACCCTCTTAGGATAATAGGGTCTCATCAGGACTAGAGATGGCAGGGATTGGCTTGACTCGGAACTTCGAGAATACCGTCTAGTCTCTGGTAATTTCGTGGTAGGATGAAATCAGAAGGTAGCTATCCCTAGAATCCACAGACAAGGATATATGGTGGACTGAACACTGATAGTGTGGCAACCATGGGAGACATGCGAATATCAGTCTAGTCTCTGTGACATTCGTGGAATGACGAAATCCAGTGGGGGCAGCAATGTTTTGCTGATTCTCAACTTTACTTCTCTCATTTTTCTTGGTTTTGGTTCGATTACACACCTGGGGTTTGTTGCTTCTATTTTCTCACTAAACAATACTCTATTTATTGTTCAATTTATGTTTGTTTCTGAATAAAACTTGTTTCGGCTGAACCGTGTTACATACTGTCAGAGTTATCATTGCTCCTTCTAATTGTTTTTATCTGTGATATTTATAAATTTTCTTTTTGAATGAGTTCCATGTGAACGCATATTTCAAGGATTACTTGATACCCATGTTCGCATGGACATAAGGGTTGCGCTTGTTGTTTTGTTTAAATACACATGCTCCACCCGGCCTTGGCGATCGTCACCCAGGCCGGCTGGCGCGTATGGCTAGGCAGAGTGTGGTTGGCAAGTATTTGCTGGTCCCCGCATTTGCCGTCTCCTTACGCACGCCCATGGGGCTTCTGCCTGTCATCAGCCACAATCAGCAGTGCAGAGGGTCTCATCACTGTACCTCGGCAGCGGCTGCGCGGCCAGGCTCCATGCCTCTGATTCCTCACTAGGCCACGCAGATCAACGTGGTGGTCGCCGTCAGCTCGGTCCGAACTTCTTGGTCAAAAATGTGCCCCTGTAAGGCAGCAGGACTGCATGCACATATTTAGCGATCAGCAGGCGCTGATGCTGACTCTTGAGTGGATAAATTAGGATAAATGACCTATGGTCAGCAGAGCCTCACAAAGTGTCAGCCACTTTGCGGCCAGGCTCTCTAGCGCCCCTACTGAGTCAGCAAAATATATGTTAATAACACCAAGATTGGCTCAACAGTTCCTGGAGGCAAAATACGTGATTTGCATTTATAAGCACTTTACACACTTCACCCTAATGTGTCTTCCAGCTGATGCCAGCTCTTCCGTATTCAGTCATTACATCACTTTCGCTTTTCTTTGGTAAACAAGGTTATGCTTTAAAAGTAAGATGCTCTGGGAGTTGCACAATAATTGTTCACTCAATCATGCATTCATTCACAGTTTGAGAATTCAGCAAGAAAGATTGTGAATGAGGGGCAAGTTTTGATAGGTTCCACTCACAACTGATTTTTGTCTGACTAAGTCTTAAAAACCAGTGGTCATGGCTAAGCAGTGATTATGGTGGGCATTTCTTTTAAGAGCTCTCTGTGAAATGTTTTTCAGTAGGCCATTCCCCCTGCACAGAGTGCTGATATGTTAAAAAAATGCCTTTGTAATGAATTCCGTAAATGATTCTGTGGTTTAATCTCAACTCCTCTACAACATTATGAGAACAGAATAATGAGGGAGACGCCGGCACTCCATCGTCTTTTGCCAACATGCCCGGCAACGATGCCGCTTACAGCTAAGATAGCCACCACAGAGCCCTGTCGCAGGAAGTTGCCTTTAGGTGGGACATACACCTGGAGCAGAATTTTCACCAGGATAAAGTGGTGGATTTGTCAGGTGACAGATCCACAGGTTCCTGTGGTGAAGAGACATTACTCAGGTACTGGAGAGACCCTGGTATTAGAGTGTGGCCCAGACCTGGAGAGTGTAGATGCCAGCAAGCGGACACACTGGACACCCAATCCTAGAGAAGCTTCAGAGAATCAAAGGTTACCAGTGGACCTGAACACAAGTGCAGTGAGTGGAATAGAAGATGTCAACGGGTGAGAGAGAAACTCAAGCGAAATTGTTGCAGACATATTGCAGAGGTTGGAATTGGGCTCTTTGCTGCATGTTGCATACAGCAAATGGCAAACTTAGAACTCTGTGACAGGATGGAGTGGTCTGTAGCACATCTTGAGGGCTTTGCTGCACCTACAACTTTGATTCAGGGACAACACCAAGCCAGCTTGTGCAGACTAAGTTGTGGCAAAAAAGTGACCAAATGTAGCTAACATGGACATGAGGCTTGAACTGGGGTGAAAGGACCAATGAGTGGTGAAGAGGCAAGCCCAGTTATACTGAAGTGCCTCAGTTGACTGGAATTCAAGAGGCTTGGGGTGCTTTCTGGACATTTTAATGAGTGATTACTCCCTTTGGGACTTATTAAAGAAGTAGCCATTTTCATTTGTTTCCCCTATTCCTGGATGAGCTGCACTCCGGCATGCTTACCCCCTCTCTCTACACCCTTCCTATGACTCCCCACTTTGCCTTTCCTGTCTACACTCACTCCTTCTCTGACTTTAGCTCATCCAGGGACACCATTGGAAGGCCGTCTCCCACCTTCTTTAGTCAATCTTTTGGTTTACCCCATTTAGTTATTTAAATCAATGCTTGATCATTCTTTTTATCCATCCCCTCTGTTTTGTAGTGGAGTCCTCTAGACTAGAATCTGCAAATCTATTGTCACCACACTGAGGAGCTGCAGACATTTCCCTTCTTAAGGTGAAAGGATCTCCTAAGTGCTTTTTACTAGCTGTCCTGGTTGTCAGTTAAATGTGGACTGAAACTGAGGACTGATAAATTTGCATTATCATATGATAAAAAATGTGCTTCCTTTCTGCTGGCTGCTGAGTTCTGGATGAGTTGTAGTCTTCTAGTGACTTGCTTTTGTGATCCCGGCATAGAGATTGTCCCCATAGTCTAACTTGCTTGTGACTAGGACTTGAATGGCAGTTTTTCTATTGTTGCTTGGAAGCAATTTGAAGATCTTCCTCAGCATTTTCAGGGTGTTGGAAGCAGGATGTAGTGACAGAGTTGACTTGTACAGTCATGTCCAGTTTGCTTTTTATGATTGTTACGATGTTCCTTGTGTGGGTTCTGGGTGTGGGTGCAGGTCCAAGTTCAGCCAGCCACCAGTTCAAGTCCCAGGGTGAGGTTTTCTTGCTGAATATCACTATGTCTGTCTTGTCGGTGTTGAGTTGAGATAGTTGACATTCGTCCAGTTAGCGACTTTGGTCATGCAGGTGGTGGACTTGTTTCTTGTGTTGGGGGTCTTGTCTGACAAGGAGAGTATGAGTTGTGTGTCATCGGAATAGGAGAGGATGTAGATGTTGTATGTGCGAATTACCTTAGCCAGAGGGCTCATGTATGCATTGAAGAAGGTGGGGCTGAACAATGAACCTTGAGGCACTCTGCAGACTAGTTTGCGGGCTTTTGAGGAGAAGGTGCCAGACTGACAGCTTGTATTCTATCTGTTAAGAAGGTGTAGATCCAGAGGTGAGCAGGTTTTTGAATGCCTATTTTGTGCAAGCACCTGATAGGGATGGGGTGAGAGACTGTGTCAAATGCTGTAGAAAAATGAAGACTGCCATGTTTCCTCTGCAAAGGAATATACGGATGTCATCTCTGAAAGTGATGAGTACTGTTTCTGTACTGTGGTGGGGCCTAAATCCAGACTGCATGTCGTCGAGGAGCTGGTGGTTGCTGAGGTGGTCAGTGGGCCATCAGTTAATTGTCATTCTAGTACGAAATGTAACTGAATAAATGGCCTTATTTACAGTTTGGTGGAGCAGGACATCTGACATAAAGTGCATTCTTATCCAGCAGATGGGACATCTGCCACTTTTTGGCATATTTCTTCATCCACCCAACACTAAATAAGGCCCAAAGTTTTTTAAAATGTGTTCAAACCCAGGAAAGAAACAGAAACATGAATGTTATGGGATAAAGAGAATAGAATGACAGTTGATGATGCAAAATATGTGGTGAGACTAGTAACTTGCACTGGACCCAAAAATAAATGCTTGTAATCTCTCTCTCAATAGATTGCTGTATTTACAAGCAGTAAAAGGTATTCTATCACGCAGAAGGTGCCCTCTTTTCTTGGCTGCTGAGATGTTTCTTAGAGATACAAGTTGTTTTGTCTCAGAAGTATATTTCCCTTGGGGTTAATTATAATAGTGGTAAGAGGAACATTTTCAAATGTGTGGTACTTGTCCCCTCATTATGAGCCCTGCGTAGCTTCAGGATATTAAAGACTGCCCTGCGGGATGAATAGTCATTTCTTAATAGCTTGAGGCCACTATGGTTAATGCACATTAGTTCTAGTTTATATTTGAAGACTTGCTCTTATGATCCTACAGCCTTTGTGCAGGAGTCTTTTCTAATAGCTAGTCAAAATGTCTAAGTATAAGTGGTGAATAAAAAGTAAAGGAAGATCTGAAGCCATGTTAGTGCAGACTTAGAATCACAAAACTCAGTATGGATGTTTGTGTCTTTTAGTGTAAGGAGTACATCACATTATATTGGCACAGATAGCTATTTGTCTTGAAAACACCATTTTGTTCAATTGGTGCCTGAGGAAAACAAGAGAGTGATGGTTGGAAAGCTTGAATTAATCTCAGTTACTGATAATTACTCTGGGTTGCATTCCAGTACATTGTTGACCACTCTATTACTACAGGCAGCGAGCAACCTTATGCAGATTTGCTTTGGTCCAATAGGAATAGTCCATTCAGGAACTGCCAGGTCATGTTCTTCTGAAAACAGGCTATTTTCAGCATTGTTAAGGCTTATCAGTGAGGTATAGCATGATTCCTATAGTACACTGAGCACTGGATCTTTGTCTGGTCCTACCCCTCACACTTAGGTAGCTCACTGAGAAAAAAAAGGTGGTGGGGGAATGCTTGAAACATCTAAGCCACTCATTATTACTTTGGGCTCTATTTAGGTCCATTGCTCTTTTACCCACTGAAATGTGGGAATAGAGGTCCAACCTATTTAAAAAATATAAAAAACAAGGCACCTATTTGTTTTTGTTATCAGGTTTATAGCATCTATCAGTTCTGACTTTCTTCAAAGTACATAACATGCAGTAACACAACTGACTGCTGAGCACTCACGTGTGGTGTATGAGTGGGATACATATTTAACCGAGTTTCTTCTGCATATGAAACAATAAATAGAGGCTCCCAAATTTTTATTTTCCGGGCTGCTCCAAGTTTTTATTTCATCAGTTTGAGAAATTGTATATTTCCTCAAACGTAACAAGATTATGTTGAATGCAAGAATGTACAGTTAATACTACCTTGAACCTGAATCACCTAAATTATCAGATGATTCAGATTCACAGAAATTCATGAGACCGCTGATCCAGCGCGGTTAATATAAATTCTTCTCCTTCGGACATGACAGCCAGGTGAAATCATTCACATCCACTATACCATATGACGGTGGGGCCCATAACACCGCATATCATACACTCAGTCGTTCCCTGGATCACACCCACATTCGCTAAGGAGACAAACGAGTTGCTGGAGGAACGGAATACCTTATTAAATTTGACAGATTATTACCTTAAACATCATGTACATTCAGTTTTTTAATCCTGTCGGCTCTAAAACATCAAGGTACTCCGCTCTTTGGTCGATGGACCAACTAGTAGAATAAGTTGATGGTGATCGAGACCAGCTCAATCATTTAAAACCCTAGTACATATCACATTTATTAATGAACTAAAGAACCACAGACTCAAAATTAATTAATAATACATTTTTATCTAAATTCAAAATTGTACGAGTGAGATTCTTAGTTTATTAATCACCTTAATACATTCTTTAACATTTTATATAGGAAATTCTGTAAAGAAAATCGAAATTATGCATTACCTATTTAGATGCGGAAAGGAATGATTCACCAAAAGAAGATAAACCGTAAATCACAGAATGGACTCCCAAACTGACTGACTGTCCCTCTAGATGGCCTCCTCGACGGAACCTCCCATACAGATTTCCCGCAACGGTCTCGTTCCTTCCCCAGTCAGGTTCGAAGTCAAAGGCAGCATCCGCATTAACATCAGCATCGGCATTTGCAATAATAGCAGCATCGACTCCTCCCATATAAGAGCAGTCCTTCTTATACCCTACTTCTGGCTTACTACGCAAAAAGTTGCAATGTTTGGGGGCAGGAATAACGCTAATTGGTCCATTTGAGGGGTGGCGAAGATTGTCTCATCGCCTTCCTTGTTCAAACTGGTTTCGGGGATGGTTAAGAGTTCATGGTTTCCCATGTCGTTTAGGTAAAAGTAGTCCAAATTGATTATATATAATGTTGCAACAATGATGGTCACAATTTGGTCAGTCCATTGTCTCTCAATACTTTCCTCTCCTCTTTCTCACGGATACGAGCTGAGTCTTTCTTGGCACTCTCTTCATTTTTTTTTTTTTGTAAACAAATTTTATTCAGTTGACGTTACAACTCAAACAATCACTGTATGGGAACAATGAGCATACATTGATAAATGCACACTGGATGTCAACGTGCAGATAGTAAACCAACCACCCCTATACGTCGGCGTTTGCCGTGCGTGCCTCATTTACCTCTATTTTGGGCAGCCCACATAAGTAGCAAACATTGGTGGTAGTATCTGTCAACTCTACCAGGATCTGCCAATAAATCATATTCCACGTCCCAGCAATAAATATTTCACATCCTTCAAGCCAACTCCGGTGAGGCCCACAGGAAACGCAATAAGAGATGCAAAAACAATACCAATCCACCCACCCTCGCAGTCGCCCTCCCTTTCCCGCAACTCTCCCCCCCCACCTCCCTATCCCTCCCCCCAGGCATGCCGCTCACCCATGGGAACTCCTGTGGAAAGACAGAGTCCGTCTGTCAGGTAGTCTAACACCCCAGTATCCGCTCAGTAGGGACAAGCTAAAGGGTGGAAGCACACTCTCGCGTGGTAATTTTATCCGCCAACCCGCTAGAAGGCCCGGGGGAAGTTTGGTTGGGGCAGAATGTCAGACCCCCCTTATTACCCTACTCAGTTGACAGAGGGTTCGTCATCATCCTCCCTCGGGCGCTTGAGCTCCTCCACCAACGCCACCCACGCCATTGCGGCCTCCAATGCCTTGTCGTTACCCGTTCTGTGTGCCATTTGGAGCCGAAAGGTACCCTCACTATCCGCCCACTTTGTAAGCTCCCGCGTCCACCTCAAGATACTTGGGGGGGTGCTCGCCTTCCAATGACAGGTAATTTCTCGCTTGGCCAGTACTAGTCCTAGATCGATACATTTACTGGTGATCTTGTTCCTGGCAGTGTGAGGAAACCAGTGTAACAGACAGGTCCCCGGAGTCAGCTCGATCTCCCGGTCTGTTATGTCATTCAGTCTGGTCAGTATCTCCCTCCAAAACCCCAGGAGTGATGGGCAGACCCAGAACATGTGTAAAAACTCAGCATTGTCTAGATTACATCTCGGGCAAACCGCGCTGGTCCCAAAATATTTGTTAATTTTTTGAGGAGTGAGGTACGCTCGGTGAAGGACAAAGAAGTGTATTAATTGGAACCTCGCGTTCCTGGAAGTCTTCCACGCTCTTTCTACCATCGCTTCCCATGGTTTCTCTTCGATGGGCACACCAAGATCTATCTCCCATTTAAGGCGCAGGCTATCTAGAGGGCGCCGCAACTCCTGAGTAAGTCGCCTATAGAGGCAAGTCACTGCCTTAACCGTCCCAGTCGCGGTCACCACATATTGGCAAGGCAGGGAAATCGCTGGCTCCGTGATCCCCATCTGCCAATGCTTACGAATGGCTGCTGTTAGGGAAGCGTGCAGAAGGAAGTCCCCCCTAGGAATGTCATACCGCTCTAGCAAATCATTGAAGGGTAGGAGGGTACTATCTGCATAAAGGTCTCCTATGGCGGAGATGCCCGCCTCCCTCCAAACCCGCAACCCTTGCCAGTCCCCCCCATGCGGCAATGTCTCGCAAAGCAGCAATGGAATCTCGGGTGCGTACGGGGGTCCCCGTGAGGCCCTCCGGACCGCCCGATTCCAACACCTGCGCATCGCCCACAGGTCCCCCTGGACCCCCCTTTCACGCAGTGGGAGCCGCATCAGTAGCCGCATCAGTACGCGGGCAAGTTGAGATAGGGTCGGGTCTGTGGTCTCAACACCCTCATCACGAAGCCGCCCAGCCACCCACTTCGTGAACCATTGTATTTGGGCTGCGTGATAGTAGGCCTCTAGATCCGGCACAGCAAATCCTCCCTCTCCCCTAGGCCTCATCATGGTGATAAGTGCTACTCTGCGCCTCCCAGTACCCCATATAAATCCCGTGATCATGGTGTTGAGAAGAGTAAAAAATTTCCTCGGGATCCACAGTGGCAATGCGCCAAAGTAATAAAGCAATCGCGGCAGTGTGACCATTTTCAGGAGCGCCACCCGCCCCGCTACTGAAAGAGGAAGGGTCCCCCAAAAATCAAAGCTACTCCTGGTGTTCCGTATCGCCCGACCTATGTTACCATCCAACACATCTGCAACCGCGTGTTATACGCGAACCCCCAGGTATGTCAGGCACCTACTTTCCCACCTCACATCCAGCGCATTCGGGGGAGCATTCCTTCCGGCCCGCATGGGGAACAAGCACGTCTTGTTCCAGTTGACCTTAAGGCCCGCAACCCTTCCCAGCCTGTATAACAAGTCCCTGGCACCCTGCAGATCGTCCGTCGAGTTGGCAAGAAACAGTAGCAGATCATCTGCATATAGTGCTATGAATTGAGTTCGGTTCCCCACATCCACTCCCCGGTAGTAGCGCCCCGATCTTGCGTGTACTGCCAGAGGCTCCACCGCCAGCGCAAACAGCAGGGGAGACAGCGGGCAACCCTGCCTCGTGCCTCTACCCACTACACAGGCTTCTGAAATCACTCCTCCCGTGCGTACCCTGGCAGTGGAGCTCCTGTATAGTATTGCCGTCCACGCCACAAAGTCCTCTCCCAACCCAAACGCTCTCAAGACCCTAAAAAGATATGGCCACTCAAGGCTATCGAAGGCTTTCTCCATATCAATCGATAAGATACATGCCTCCTCCTTGTCATAGGTGGTCGCATCTAACAGACGAAACAGCCGCCGTATATTCATGGCAGTGCTGCGGGACGGGATAAACCCCGACTGGTCCGTATGAATAAGCGTCGTCATATGGATCAGCAGACGTTCGGCCAAGACACAGCTCAGTATTTTGTAATCTAAATTGAGCATGGCCAAGGGACGATAGGCCATGCGGTCCCAGGGCGGCTTATCCGGTTTCAGGAGCGGTATGATTACTGCTTCCTTTGTCGAGTCCGGCAAACACCCATCCCTCCTCGACCTATTGTATAGAGCCATCAGACGAGGGGAGAGGGTGTCCGAGTAAGCAGAATAAAACTCAACCGGGAGGCCATCAGTGCCAGGAGTTTTGTTCCTGGCCATGTGTTTTATGGCTTTCCTAATCTCACCTAGCTCAACGTCCCGACCCAGGATCTTCGCTGCATCTGCACCAATTTGAGGCAGAGCGATATCATCTAGGAATCCTGCATCCTCCGTTGCCCCCGCCTCTAACTGGCTCCGATATAAGGAGGTGTAGTAGTCCAGGAACTGGGTGTTTATGCCCTGTTGACCATAATGGCTCAAACCATCGGGTCCCCGAATTTCTAAGATCACTGACCCTCTGCGCGCCGGGTTGGCCAACCAAGCCAGAAGCGCCCCAGATTTGTCTCTCTCCGTATGCGCCCGAGCCGTGTATGCTCTATAATCGAAGCATCTCAGCCGTTCTACCTGTATTGCCAGGGCCTCCTTGGCCTCCAGAAGATCTGCCTGTCTGTCTACTCTTTCGGGCCTATCCCTTTCCGCGCACCGGAGCCGTTGTTCTGCCGCCAACACCTCGTCCTTGAGGACCCTCCGCACTCCCACCGCCTCTCCTATACAGCGACCCCTGATAACCACCTTGAAAGCGTCCCACTCCTTGTGGGGGCTGTTAGCTGTGCCAGTATTATGTAGGAAGTAGTCCTCTATGGCCGTAGCTATGGTCGACCGGAACACCTGATCCTCTAACACCTCCGGGCGAAGTCGCCAGGTGGGAATCGAGGGCCTAGTTCTCACCCAGTGCAAGGATATTAGCAGGGGATTGTGGTCAGACACCGTCCGAGCTAAGTATTCACTCAGAGTAATCATAGCATGTATATCCGGGGAGCAGAGAATATAGTCTAAGCGCACGTGGAGTTCATGTAAGCCCGAAAAGTAGGAGTAGTCTCTGTCCAACGGGTGGTGTACCCTCCAGGTGTCCATCAGTCCCCAGTGTTGTTGCCAGTCTCGTCTGGCCTCTGCGACCCTGTGGGCTGGAGCGTCAGGGAGCGGCGGATGTGAGCGGTCCAGGTCAGTATCAACAACGCTATTGAAGTCTCCCCCAACAGCACCGCCCCGGTCAACTGCTGCGCCAATGTCTGTGAAAGTTGCACTAGAAATGAGGGCTGATCTATGTTGGGGGCATATACACTCCCTATTGTGATGTCCCGGCCATCCAGTCGTCCCGTCACCACTACATACCTGCCCCCCGGGTCTATGATTTGTTGGACACATTGAAAGGGGATCCCCGCCCTCACCCAAATTAAGGCCCCCTGGCAAACGCCGAGTACGCGGTGTGGAACACCTGTCCTCTCCAGCGACGTTGCAACGCCTCTCCCTCCTTCTGTGTCAAATGAGTTTCCTGCAATAATGCGATTTGTACCCTCCTTCTCACCAGGTAAGCATGTATTCTGTGTCGGCGAGTCATAGTGTGCATCCCCCTAACGTTCCAGGTTATACATTTGATACCTACGGCGGAACCCATGGCTCAATCCCCTGACCTTCTCGATACCCACCCCGTAGAGCGACATGCCTGACCCCAACCCAATATTCCCCAATAAAAAACAAACCCCAACTCCCATTCCCCAGGACAGGCGCACACAAACAAGTCCCCATCCAAACAAAAGCACTCAAGCAACAAATCATCGAGGCGGCAGAACGCAGACCAACCCCGCCAGATCCAGGACCCTCCCGGCTCTCCCTCCCATGTCCATAGTACTCATGGGAGACCTCAAAGTATGGATACATCATCAGCCAGCCTCAAGCCCGCATATATAATGGAAAACATCAGCAAATAGCTGCGTGCCACCCCCTCAATATAGTACTTGTGGTGCACTCAGCCAAACATGCCGTCCGCCGTCTGCGGAGTGACATCCGGGAGGTCTGCGTCTAAGGTTCCTGGAACACTGCTTGTCCCTGAACTCCCAGATCCCGCCATTTCTGGGTCTGTGACAACGCTGGCTGGGCTCACCGAGCCCCGACTGATCTCCGCCACCGCCCTAACCACTCTAGAGCGCTCTTGACTCCGATCTGCAGGCGACGGGGATCTCCGAGGAGCCAAAGTAGGAGACTGCCGTCGATGAGGTGAATCCAGAGCTGGAGAGAGCGGCCCACCCACGCCCCGCGCGTCCAGCCAGTCCCAAGCATCCTGTGGGGTATGGAAGAAACGTGTCTCCGCGTCTGCGGTCACTCGGAGCCGAGCCGGGAACAGCACGGCGTAAGGGAGATGCAATTGGCGAAGTTTACGTTTGACAGCCAAAAAGGAAGAACGCTGTCTTTGCACTTCCCTAGTATAGTCGGGGAAAATCATCACCTTGCTGTTCCCTATCTGGAGGGACTGCTTCTCCCGGGCCTGCTGCAGAAGATGATCACGGTCCCGGTAGTGTAGTAGCCGCACCACAAACGGGCGCGGGGGAGCGCCAGGCTTGGGCGGTCTGGCTGGGACCCTGTGGGCTCGCTCCAGGGCATAAAAGGGGGAGAGGCCCTCCAAGGCCACCGCCGTGCGAAGCCATGATTCCAGGAACTTGACAGCATCAGACCCTTCCTCTCGTTCCGGAACCCCCACTATACGAAGGTTGTTCCGTCGGGACCGGCCTTCGCTATCCTCGGCTCTCATTTCCAGCACCTTTACTCTAGTTTCCATCGCGTTCAGGGCATGCTGTAAGGTGGTCACTTTGTCCGGAATGTCCTTTACAGCATTCTCGTTGGTCATCACTCGTTCTTTAAGTTTGCGGTGGTCGTCTTTTAGTAGGGTGAGGTCAGTTCCTATGGCATCAATTTTTGCCTCTAGGGCTGTTCTTGAGGATGTGATGGCCTTCATGATATCAGCCAGGGTGGGATCCTCCGATGTTCTCTCCTCGCGTCCCCCGTCGCGCTGTCCTCCTCATCCGTGTGACGGTCTGGGTCATCTAGCCGCAGGGCCTCGAACCCCTTTCGCCTGGATGTTCGGCCCATCGCGGCTTCTCAGCAGGGGGCAGCGAGTTATTCCAGGCGCCACGTGTGCGACCAAGCCCCTCGCTCAGTGGTCAGTTCCACCTCCCTCGGCGGTCGCGTTCAGCCTCGGTCCCGAGGTCTCCGCAACGGTCCCCAATATGGCAAGGAATCTCGGGGCTCAAATCCCCTGTGAGCGTGCGGGTCAGCCGGCACAGGGGCTCACCAGTCACCAAACCCACAGTGTCCGACGTCCATCTGGATCCCCCAAGGCCTCATGTGTCTTCAGACCACTCATCCACCTCGTCCCATTCATGCGGAGGCCCTGCAGTCACCACTTGCACTCCACTCAGGGGACACCACCTCCCGTGAGTCGTTCGTCGCAACTCCTCTGGGACCTTAGCTTCGCGTTCTCGTCATCCCCCGCCGCAAAGGTCGGAGCCAGCCGGTCCCAGCACTCGAGGCGCAGCCTCAACAGTAGCGGAGCCCCCTCACACTCAGGGTTCACACTCCCGACCCCTCACTCCGAACGGGGGCCCTCTTACTTGCACGCCGCCCTCTTCTGATTGCATGGGCCGCAGTGTCTCAGTGTCTCTCGCGCCCCCACCACCTGCTCCCAGTGATCTCCGGTGTCGTGGTGGGGTCTAACCAGCTGCACAGCGCGGACCGCCTCAACAGCAGCGAGGCCCCCTCCAGCTACTCGCTAGGCCTGCAGGGCTCCTCACCCTCTGCGTGCGCTCGGAGCGCCTGGGGCCGCCATCTTAGGGCCAGGCACACGCAGGAAGATCGTTCGCCGACTCCTTTCCTCTCCCGGTCCCCCCCTCGTCGCAGGCACGGCAGGGCAGGGCCTGGTCAGTAGCCCAGTCGCGGGGGTCGCAGCGGCGTCCAGGGACCGCAGTCGCCTCACCCTCTGCCTCCGTTCTCAGAGGTCTCCGGCACCGGCCGCAGCCGCCATCTTGGGAGAGCTCCGCTCGAGGATCTCCCGGCAGCGCAGAACTCAGCTCTCCCTGCAAGGCGCGGACAGCGAGCGCCCCCAAATCCTCGCCAGGGATGCCCGAAGTATTCCGCTGCGGGCTCGAGGGGCAAGGGCCGCCCCAGGATGTCAGGATACTTGTTAATGGAGGGAGGCCACGGAGGAGCCCCGAGGTCTGCTGCGTCCTACATCGGCGTCAAGCCACGCCCCCACTTGGCACTCTCTTCATAATAGGCCAAAGTAACCTTGACATTTCTCACTCCGTGTACAGGCCGTACCACGTGGTTCCGTTCCATTATTTCTTTCGCTTAGAGGCCATCTTTGATTTCTAATATGACCTCATCTATGCTGGCAGCCATTTTCGCAGCCTGGCCTAATAGGCCCGAGCGAACTATCATAAAAACAAACACAATCATAATTAAAACAAAGAAAATAAGCCTTTCTGTTTACCACCCGTCATTCTAAGAACCCGTGTTAGGTGTTACCTAGCAGAAGCGACATTTAAAGCCATTTTACTTACCATCCGCATTCTTTGCCACTATACAATTTTACTACATAGCACAAAATCATGCGATTTTACTCTGATTAGTACGCAAATCACAGTTTTAATATTATAATACTTCACAATGGTAAATAAATTAGATTTTGCACAAAAATGGCAGTTACCATTTATGTAAATGTTTATAAAAGGTGCGTTTTGTTGGTTATTTCATCAAACAATTAGTACCGTTAATTTGTTATTCTTATTTAAGGGGTTTCAAAATTATTTCATTTACCTTGCTCCATCAACTCCCCCTTTGGTGATTTTTAATATCACCACAAAAACCCATGTAACACAATTTTTCAAATAAATGTTTCTTGTCCGTTTGCTTTGGTTAGTTCACTCAACAGTGTCTTTCTCATCTTGTCTTTTTGATCTTTTGTATATGTTCTCTTTTAGTTCTTCTAATTCTATTTCTCCCATTTCTCGTTCTCTTTCTTTATTTTTCTCATTTTCTCTTTTATTCTATTTTGTGTTTTTCTCCTTTTAATACACATATATGCTAATTTTGCTGACAACATTACCATTATTACCACTGTTACTGATATTAGTATTTTCCCAATAAGAGAACCACCTATTTCGGTAAACCATTCCTGTATTGAGGAAAAACTCTTACCAAGTTTCTCCCAGGCACCTTCATCCTCCAGTGGAGCAATTTCTTTGTGCAAATCAGTAATATTCTTTATATACTTCTGTATATTTTCACTTTTATCTGGAATGTAAGTGCAACAATGTTGGACTTTCAACATTCCACAGACTCCACCCTCTTTTGCCAAAAGAATGTCAAGGGCAAGCTGATTTTGCATCACCATAGCTCTCATGGCAACCATTTTGGTATTTACCATCAAGAACCCTCCAGCAGTATTCGTTGATAAACAATCTACTACTGTGGACAGTTTCCGAATCTTAAATGCATTCAAAGATATACCCACTGCTGGTATCAATGCTCCAAAAATGTCACCTACTATTTCTGAAAAACTTTCCCTCCTTCTACGTGTTAATGTTTTATCTATCTCATGTATTCCTTTTTCTCCTCTCTCCACATGAAAAATCTTTGGAAAGACCAGACCTAAATAACATGATCCATACCAGTGGTCCGGCAACCTATAATAAGCTCTACTTCCACATATATAATAGATCCCAGGAAATATTGTATCTTTTCCTCCTTTAAATCACCATCCTCCTAAAATGTTATATGTATCTCGGCATTCACTGGAACCCATGAAATAATTATCATACCTAGTCTTATTTCTACTAATACACAACTTTCCCTGTTGGGGCCAATCCAAAGTCATAGCTGCATTTGTCTCTCCTTTGTCATGATTTTTCTCTTCAAATGCCCAAAGTGGTGTTTTTGTCTTTTCTTCTATCACCTTTCTTTGAAATTTAACTCTTCTGTTTTCTACCATCTCCAAGAAGACCTTTTCCTCTTTCTTTAATTCACAGGTAAGATTGTGTCTAACTACATACTCTAATGTTAAATCTTTATTTTCTAGGAAAAATTCACCAAACATTTTTGCTTCTTTCACCTTGTTTAGTTCAGGAATTATAGGAACCTTCGCAAAAACAGTGTTTATGTCAGTGTAATAATATTCTAATCTACCTGTTTTATAAAATAAACTAGCCAAAACGCTACATGTTATCCCATACATCAAAGGAAGGTGATGATAGGTCACACCTTCTGTGACAGACGCAGGTAATTGCATACAAACATAACAATCCCTCACATCCATTGTCTCCACGTATTCATACAATAATTTCGTGAAGACATTCTTGGAGAAGTCAGTTATAGACTTATCCTTATGCAAATCAGTACTATCTACTAATACTGCAGTGTTTTGTGTGTTAGCTTCTTTATCCTTTTTCGTGTTATTCCCTATTACAGATGTCTCTTCTATAATCAACCTTAATGGAATTATTATCGCTAAAATAAGCCAAATAAACATTAGCAAACTTGTACAAAAGAAACACATCCTACACCATCTACGTAAAAATTCACATCTAGATCTTCTATTTTCACTGTCTACCATATTGTACTATTATCTGGCTCTATATAGATTTATACAGAAAATGTGTCACCACACCTCAGAATGACGTCTTAGCCACTCTACCCTTTTACTTTGTCTCGTTTGGTGCTTTCTTCAGCTCTTTTCAGAACTCTTTCTTGTCTCGTTCAGATGTTTGTGTCCAGTCCGAGTTTTTCTTCTTTTCTCGTTCTCAGGTTTGTTGTACTTCACTCTCACCCATTTGTTTACAGCTTTCGTCTGGGCTCTCGTGAGTGTTATCCTCTTCTTTGATGTCAGTCAATGCGATGTATAGCCACTCAGGTGACTTATATTTCAAATTAGGTCTCTTCACTCTTTGTTTTCTGCAATTGTTTTCCTTCTCCCTTTTGACTTGTTATCTCATTTACTTGTTCCGCATCATCTCTGTTCAAATTTATTATCTTGTATCTCAGTCTTTTGACTTCATGGGGCCAATTGTCTCCTTTTCTTGGCCTTTTTGGTTCGCTTTCCTTTTCCTCTCGTTCAGTTCTCCATGTCCTCTTTCTTGGTCCTAGTCTCTGCTTTCTTTCTTCTTCACTTTCTTCCGATTCCGTTTCAGATCTTACTTCACTTCCTCTAACTTTGAACTTTATGATCTCTGTTTCATTCTCTGAATCTGAACCTTCTTGTATCTCTCCTGTTGGGACGTTTGATTCTATCCCAACTCGATTGTCTTCCGAATTTTTATTAATTATTAATCTTTCTGTCTAAATCTAAATTTCCCTGTGTTTCTTCTATTTGTTGGTCTGTCCCTATTACTCCTCGAGTTTCTTCCGCTTCTTCCTCTATCTCTCTATCTGAATCTAAGTCTCCCTCAGTTAGTTCGACTATTTCTGGAGGAATTTTTCCATAACTTGTACTTGGTTGTTCACTATCACTGTCTCTTGGTTCAGTTCCTTCGTTTATAATGTCAGTGTGTAATTTTCTCTTTTGTCTTTCATTAAATTCAGGTTGGTCTGTTTCAGATGCTGAACTGGTATCTGATATTTCCAGATGTCGACTTACAGGTCGAGCTTCAAAATGCGGATCTTCAATTGGTTCAGGTTCTTCTTCAGTTGTAAAATTTGTACCTTGTTCTTCCAGATGTCGACTTTCAGGTCGAGCTTCAGGATCTGGAACTCTGATAGTGTGACTGGCATGCACCTAGTTTTTTACTCCTGCACATTTGACAGCAGTTGTTGTCACCAGGACCACTTGACGTGGCTTATCCCAGCGAGGTACCAAACAGTTTCTTCTTCTGTGGACTTTTATGCGGACCCAGTCTCCTGGATTCAAATCATGAGCTGGTTTTCTTTCAAGAGTGGTCGCATCCGGTCCAACCTGATGAAACACAGAATGTACCACATCAGCCAAACCTTTGCAATAGTCCAATACGAGATCATCAGTTATAGTCAGCAGTTTGTTGACAGGTACATGTGCTTGTCTCATTGCTCGTCCCATGATTATTTCATGAGGACTCAGACCTGTTTTTCTGTCAGGTATGCTTCTGATAGTCATTAACACCAATGGTAGGGCATCAGGCCATTTGAGTCCTGTGGCTTGACACATCTTCCCTACCTATTCTTTATTGTTCCATTTACTTGTTCTACCACTCCAGAAGCCTCTGGTCTGTAAGCACAGTGCAATTTCTGTTGTATGTCAAGAGCTTCACATATCAATTGGATCAGTTCATTTTGGAAATGTGTTCCTCTATCTGTTTCAATCGTTACTGGAAAACCATATCTTGGAATGAATTCTCTCAGCAGGAGCTTAGCTACAGTAACTCCATCATTCCTTCTTGTCGGATAGGCTTCCACCCAACGAGAAAACAAACAAACGACCACAAGAACATACTTCAATCTATTGCTTGGGGGCATTTCAATAAAGTCTAGTTGCATTCTAGTAAAAGGACCTCCTTCCCGTCCTATTGTTCCTAAACTCACTACTGTTTTTCTTCCTGGATTTATCTGTTGCCATGTAAGACTTCTTTGACAGAGACTCTCAGCTATAGCTCTGAATTTTGGGTTGTACCAAGTTTGTCTGAAAAGTCTAATCATGGCATCCCTACCAATATGAGCTTGTCCATGGTACATCCGTGCCATGTTAGAAATCATGCTATCAGGCATAACTGGTCTTTCATCTCTATAAACCCAAACGTCATCTTCCTCTCTTTTTCTGCAACCTGCTTTTATCCAACCATCTTTCTCCTCTTCGTTTGCTTCTTCCTGTAATTGTCTTACCTCATCCCATGTTTCGATAATGTTAGTAAATAATAATGGACATGAAACATTTTCTTTTTCTCTCCTCCTGTTTAAGGAGACCATATTTCTGGCACATTATTGGGCTATTTTGTCCGCATACTTATTTCCCACAGCAATATAATCTGTCCCAATTTTGTGTGCAGCACACTTCACCACTGCAATCTGTTTAGGCAGCTGTATCGCCTCAAGCAATTTCTTCACAAACTCACCGATCCTAATTGGAGTTCCTGCTGACGTCAAGAAACCTCTCTGAGACCAGATCTGTCCAAAATCGTGGACCACTCCAAAGCCATATTGGCTATCCGTGATCAGCGTAATTCGGACATTCTTTCCCAGTTTGCATGCCTGAATTAGAGCAATCAGCTCAGCTACTTGGGCTGAACGTATCCCTCTCAAACAAGATGCTTCCATTATGGCAGCTACTGTACACACAGCATATGCCGCACTCAAAACTCCTTCATTTGTCCTCAGGCACGATCCATCCACAAACATCACATAATCTGATTCTTTCAAAGGTTCATCCTTAATATCTGGTCGAGGCTTTGTGCAGAATTCAAGCACGTCCAGACATTGTTGATCGACTTCATCCTTAACTCCTACATTTTCTTCGTCTGGCAGTGAAGTTGAAGGATTCACACTTGTGCATCTATCAATGGTTACATTGTCTGCACTCAAAATCACCTTTTCATACCTAGTTAGCCGACTATGTGTCATGAATTGGGTTTTGGTTCTGGTCAGAAGAATTTCAACAGAATGTGGAACATATACTCTCAATGGATATCCCATCACAATGCCTTCACTCTGTTCCAGACTCACACAAGTAGCAGCTACTGCTTTCAGACAACCAGGCAACGCCTTGGCTACCGGGTCTAAAACAGCTGAAAAATAAGCAATGGGTCTTTTCATCTTTCCATGCCTTTGCACTAAAACTGAAAATGCACATCCATCTCTCTCACTACAATACAGCTCAAATTCTTTTTCATAATCAGGCATTCCCAATGCCGGTGCTTCACACAACTTCGTTTTTAGTTCTTTGAAAGCTTTCATTTCTTCCTCATTCAACTCAAACGGATCTTTAACATCTCTTTTTGTCAATCGCTGTAAAGGTTTTGCAATCAATGAAAATCCACTTATCCACTGTCGGCAATACCCAACCATTCCAAGGAACATTCTCACCTCTCTCTGTGTCATTGGAGCTCTCATTCCTCGGATAATTTTTATTCTTTCTGTTGTTACCTTTCGCATCCCTTTTTCAATCTTATGACCTAGGTATTGTACTTCCTGTTGACAAAATTGCAGTTTTGACGGAGACACTTTGTGCCCTCCTTCTGCCAAGTGATTCAATAAAGCAATTGTGTCGGTAACACATGCTTCTTTGGTCTTTGATGCCACTAACAGGTCATCAATATACTGGACCATCACAGATTTTTCAGGCATTCTTAAATCTTCCAATGATTTCTTTAGGATCTGATTAAAGATTGAGGGGCTTTCTGTATACCCTTGAGGAATTCGGCACCATGCCAAAATACGCTCTCCGAACCGGAACACAAATAATGGCTGGCTATCTGGATGTAACGGAATAGAGAAAAATGCATGGCACAAATCAATAACTGTGTACCACTCTGCATCATGTGGAATCTGATACAGTATTACAGCGGGGTTTGGCACAATTGGACAACAAGGAATAACGATTTTATTTATTTTCCTCAAATCTTGAACTATCCTATATGTCCCATTCGGCTTTTTCAATCCCATTATAGGTGAATTACATGGGCTACTCATTATTTCTTTCAAAATTCCCTGTTCAATCATTTTATTAACTACGGGTGTTATTCCTTCAATAATTTCTGGCGTTAATTTGTACTGTGGAGTATTTGGGTAATTTGTTCCTTATCTTACAGTGATTTTTACAGGGTCTACTCCTCTCATTAACCCAATGTCTTCGCCTGTGAAATCCCATACATCAGATCTGACTGTTTCTTTCAATTCAATTGGGATTTTCTCTACGTCAAACACAGGAAACATGTCATGTACTCCTGGTTCTAATTCTGCCGTTGTCATTTTATACAGAACATCTTCATCTGGTGTCTGAAATGCAATACCATCCGGGGTACAATAGATGGTGCAATTCATTTTACAAAGTAGATCGCATCCTAGCAAATTTACAGGACTGCAATCACACACCACAAACCGATGCATTTCTCTGAATGGTCCAACTTTCACCTCTACTGGTTTGGTAAGAGGCGCTTTAATCTGCTGGTTTGAAACTCCCACAACTTGGATATATTCACCTGAGAGAGGAAGGGTTGGAATTTCTACTGATCTAACAGTAGAACGGGTAGCTCCAGTGTCCACAAGGAATGTAACATTTACACCATTCACTTCTCCATCCACAAATGGACCTGACTGATCTACCTCTAGAGTTGCGCCAAGCACGCACTCTTCCTTCTCTCTTAGGCACCGTCACAAACTTTCATCCGATTCATTTCCATCCTGCCGTAACCAATACTGCGATATTGCAATTTTGTTACCTGTTCTCCTCCGTAGAATCCTGTCTCTGCACTGTATCTCTGGGGGTTTACACTCTTGGGAAGAGGTGGTTGTGGCACCTGACTCTGTTGAGTAACTATCTGCGGTTGTTGCAGCTGTTGGTAACTCACCTCATTCTGCACCTGCGGATTTAATGATTGATTTTCCATATTAGCTTTTGGAGGAAATTTACACTCGTTTCTCCAATGCCCTAACTTTCCGCAATTATGGCTTGGCCATTTCTTTTTAGCCTTTTCTATACTCATTTGACCTTTTCCCTTACCTATATTTGGTTTGGATTTAATCTGTCCTGCATCACTAGTCTGATTATTCATTTGAGCCTCTTGTTTTTCTGCAACCTTTACTTGTGCCCACATCGCCTTTTCTTTTAGTTTACGTTGTCTACATTCAATGTCATCACTACAGTATTTAGCATACCTTAATACTTCATCTACAGTGCTATTTTGCCAGCACAACATGTGCTGCTTAATCATTTCACTTATCTCGGGCTTCAATCCATATACAAATCTATATACAAAATGACTCATGTCCTTTTCACTCAAAGTCTCATAACCGCTATACTGTTTGAAAACCAAAAGTAGCCTTTCATAGTAGGCATGTACAGATTCCTTACTCTCCTGTGTTGTTCTATCAATCTTTACCCAATCTGTTTCTTTTGGTGGAATTTTATTTTTCAAGAACGTGATAACCTGGTCATACTTTCTCATCACTTCTGGACCTGGCGCTCCAGTTTTTGCATCTCTAGGATATTCTTCTGTTGGCCAATCAATGGTAATCTTACATTCTGTCCATAAATCTGCTGGTACTACAATGTCAAACAATCCATCCAGATCTACCCACAACACCTTCGAAACCTTTACAAATCTTTCCACTTGTCTATACCATTCTACAGGTTTCTCTCTCAATTTCGGAAAATCATTCGTAAATGACAATATATCTTGTCTTGACCATGGGACATGTACATAGCTTCCTCCTGGAGTTTCTCTCATGGGACATTCCATCACTATTGGTTCCTTTTCTTTCACCGTAAAAGCCAAAGATGCTTTATCGGTCACTCCCTCTTTTCTTTTCATCCACCTGCTCCTCCATCTATCCACATCTCCCCATTTTCTCAATAACACAATCAGTTCTTTTATCTGTGTTAATCGTCCTGATGTGTTCAGATTTTCTATATCCTTTTCACAAAAATCTACCCTATACAGTTTCTGCAAACTTCTGATTTTTCCAAATTCTACTCCTAGTTCATTCGCTGTCTCTTCCAACTTTTCATGCAAATTTCTAGCTCACCAAGTAATACTCTTACACAAAAACATAATCTCTTCGTCCTGATATGATTTCAATTTTTCTGTACCAATAGTCCCTAAAATCAACTCCTCCATGTCTATCTTTATTCTGATTACATCCAACGGTTGTGGTTCTGCATCTTTCTTCTGCAAATTCCTCATCCACTCATTTAATTCTTCTAGAGTCGGACCTACAGGGGTACTATTTATTTCTATCCAATATTTGCTTCTCTCTGGGGTCTCAGTTGCTGGCTCAGTTCCCATAGGAATCCTTCTTATCTCACTCTCATTTACTGTCAAGTTAGTAGGTGGACTCGATCTATATGAGCTAACCAAATCTCTTGTCTCTCTAGTTTCTGTAATTATCCCTTCTCTCATTCTTTGCATATTCGAGTTCATTGGGATGGTCAAGGAATGCTCATCTATTCTTTGGTTTTCAAAAACCGGTATTACTGGTCCTATTGTCACTGGCACAGTCAAGGCTTCCATGTTCATAGTTAATTCTCTTATTTTCTCAGTCAACTCTCTAGTAGTTCTTGCTAACTCAGCTGTATTACCACTGTCAGACTTCTCATTCTGTGGAGTCTCTGATTTTTCATTTAACCTATTTATTTCATAACTTCGTTCAGGGCTTTGATTCCTCCCAGTTTCCATTGGTGGTGCATTTGGTGTCACCACCGCAGAATTCTGTTGATATGGAGGTGGTTTTCTGTTTAAAATATCCTCCAGCAATTCATCCTCTGTTTCGCTACCTCCATACCCATACCTTTCCGCTATTACACGTTTCTTTTTCTCTGTACACTTTTTTCCTGTAACTTCTTCAACTGTTACAGCTGGAAACAAACCATCTGTCATATTAGCATATCTCCATCGTCTCATTCTGTCTTCATGATTTACTCCCCATACTCTTCCATGAACTAAACTATAATTCTTTGCACCTCTGTGTCTTTCTCTTTCATACATCTCATCTTCCCATTCACCTAACGCTTCAAACTGTGTCGGTCTAGGTCTTGGCTCAAGTTTAATCATTTTCTCTCTCAAATTCCGAAGTACAGCTGTGATAAATGAACCATTTTCTGGTAAAGCCAATACTCCATCATTCTGAGTATATTTTGTCCAATTCTCCAACCAAATGCAAGTATGGTAACCATATTTCAACATCATATGAGAAGCTGGCGTTTACGGCGGAGGAATTACTTGTCCTTCCCTAGTCACTACCTTCTTGTCCTTCTTGAAAAAGTTTTTAATTTTCGCCATCCATGACGGTTTCTCTCTACAATACTCATAATATGCCATATTTCACGATTCTTTCTTTTTCGATAAACTCACAACTCTGTTCTGTTTACTGTGTGCTATTCGGACCTATCCCAGCGCGTCTCACACCAACGCTCCAATCGGAAAGCTATACGTCACTCTCAATTGGCCAATACCAGCGCGTCTTCACACCAACACACCAATCGGAAAGCTCTTCGTTTTCCCACTACTGGCCAATACCAGCGCGGTCTTAGTCAACGTCAGTTCTACTCCTGACCTCTCCTTTACAAAAATTATCGGCAGCTTTTTTCTTGACTGAATTTTATTAGTTACAACGTAAAACACATTTCCATTGTCTGTTTTCGCTAAACAAAAGAGATAGCTTACTCTATCTTGCAAGAATACTGTTTCGTTCGATAAGTATAGCACTTCCCTCTACCTTACCCTTCTTTCAAGCAAGGGGTAAACCCGTTTCTCTAGGGATAAAACACATGTGGAGACTACACTGCTCCTGAGAATTAAGGCCAGAGTTTCACAAGAAAACCGGTTGCTATTTCACTCATACATGTTTTATACATGAAATGTCCCTATCATAACACAATCCACATGGTGGTGCATTTGGTGTCACCACCGCAGAAATGCACCACAATTCCATGTGACTTCTCTTGCCACACGTGTCCACTTCCTACTTCCCGGAAGCTTCAAAATTTCGACCTACATATAACATAATACAATTTGACACGAAATGTTAGACATGAATAATCAATAATCAATAACCAATAATAACCAAACTAATCTACAGTAACCATAACTCTGCTACCAAGAAATCTGATCCAGCGCGGTTAATATAAATTCTTCTCCTTCGGACATGACATCCAGGTGAAATCATTCACATCCACTATACCATATGACGGTGGGGCCCATAACACCGCATATCATACACTCAGTCGTTCCCTGGATCACACCCACATTCGCTAAGGAGAAAAACGAGTTGCTGGAGGAACAGAATACCTTATTAAATTTGACAGATTATTACCTTAAACATCATATACATTCAGTTTTTAATCCTGTCGGCTCTAAAACATCAAGGTACTCCGCTCTTTGGTCGATGGACCAACTAGTAGAATAAGTTGATGGTGATCGAGACCAGCTCAATCATTTAAAACCCTAGTACACATCAAATTTATTAATGAACTAAAGAACCACAGACTCAAAATTTATTAATAATACATTTTTATATAAATTCAAAATTGTACGAGTGAGATTCTTAGTTTATTAATCACCTTAATACATTCTTTAACATTTTATATAGGAAATTCTGTAAAGAAAATCGAAATTATGCATTACCTATTTAGATGCAGAAAGGAATGATTCACCAAAAGAAGATAAACCGTAAATCACAGAATGGACTCCCAAACTGACTGACTGTCCCTCTAGATGGCCTCCTCGACGGGACCTCCCATACAGATTTCCCGCAACGGTCTCGTTCCTTCCCCAGTCAGGTTCGAAGTCAATGGCAGCATCCGCATTAACATCAGCATCGGCATTTGCAATAATAGCAGCATCGACTCCTCCCATATAAGAGCAGTCCTTCTTATACCCTACTTCTGGCTTACTACACAAAAAGTTGCAATGTTTGGGGGCAGGAATCACGCTAATTGGTCCATTTGAGGGGTGGCGAAGATTGTCTCATCGCCTTCTTTGTTCAAACTGGTTTCGGGGATGGTTAAGAGTTCATGGTGTCCCATGTCGTTTAGGTAAAAGTAGTCCAAATTGATTATATATAATGTTGCAACAATGATGGTCACAATTTGGTCAGTCCATTGTCTCTCAATACTTTCCTCTCCTCTTTCTCACGGATACGAGCTGAGTCTTTCTTGGCACTCTCTTCATAATAGGCCAAAGTAACTTTGACATTTCTCACTCTGTGTACAGGCCGTACCACGTGGTTCAGTTCCATTATTTCTTTCGCTTAGAGGCCATCTTTGAATTCTAATATGACCTCATCTATGCCGGCAGCCATTTTCGCAGCCTGGCCTAATAGGCCCGAGCGAACTATCATAAAAACAAACACAATCATAATTAAAACAAAGAAAATAAGCCTTTCTGTTTACCACCCGTCATTCTAAGAACCCGTGTTAGGTGTTACCTAGCAGAAGAGACATTTAAAGCCATTTTACTTACCATCCGCATTCTTTGCCACTATACAATTTTATTACATAGCACAAAATCATGCGATTTTACTCTGATTAGTACGCAAATCACAGTTTTAATATTATAATACTTCACAATGGTAAATAAATTAGATTTTGCACAAAAATGGCAGTTACCATTTATGCTAATGTTTATAAAAGGTGCGTTTTGTTGGTTATTTCATCAAACAATTAGTACCGTTAATTTGTTATTCTTATTTAAGGGGGTTTCACAATTATTTCATTTACCTTGCTCCATCACCGCCTTTCTGCTTAGTCCAAGCATGGTAATGGGTTATTTTTAAAGCCCTATTTCCAGGCTCTGCTGGCAAGATATTGATGGTGCCCTCCTTGCTCCTTTAACGATTTGGTAGCTCACTCACAAGATCAGTGATTGCTGCTACTCATGAGTAGATTTATGCTTGTTGAGACCTAATTTACCACATTCTACTTAGAAACAAGCCAACATGTTTTAATTGATTTTTTTACTGCTTCTTTGTCCTGATGTAGGCCCCACCAATTAACTACAAAAGGGTTGCGGCGATTCCACCCTGAGTGCAGAGACTCCCCCACGACTGCGGGACCTCCCCACGAGTGCGGAGGCCCTTTGTGAATGAGGCCCAACGAGTCTTAGACTGGTATTTGTTTGTCATTCTTTGATTAGGAACATAACAATTGGATTGAATCTCCATTCCAGTTTGTGCCAAGAAAACAGCTAAAACGTAATTCGCCTTTTTTTAACACGTGATACCACTTTCTGATGTACAGTTCACATGAGCACTGAATCATTAACTCACTAAGTTTTTAGCACTGTTCACCCTTGTGTTTGTAGTAAATACTGTGGTCTTGATTTATTAAAACACTTACAATGTTTAAATACTTTCAATGTACTCAATACTTTGCAATCACATTCATGAGTCCTTACATATGCTTGATTTGTGCGAATATTGATTGGTTTCTTAGATGCCCAGGGTCCAGATAATCTATTAGTAACGTCCGCTATGTGATACAATTATTTAAGTATTTCTGAAATAACCATTTACATTTGTCTAGATACCTAGGTTCCTACAAATCAAGGTTGTCTCTATTTTATCTACTGGGAAGTAAAGCATTTTTCCATCATATTTTAAAATGTTTACATCCATACATTCAATGATCTCGTCATGCAATAAACTGCTCACACCTTTCAGAGCTAGATATGGTAGAAAAACTACTCTCTGTATAGCAGAAAACAGGATTTATGTATAGCAAAAAAGCACCCAATGGAAACACTGCCAGAGATGTTGATTTGGAGTTGGGTTGAATGCCACAGAGTCTTGTATGGAACTGTGATCAGCACAGGATTATTAACATTTCCCAAAACTGCCTAAAGAAACCTGAAATATACATTTTGTCGACATGCTTCTGGCTATTTCGTTTGAAAACCTCCCAGGCTAACCAACTTTTTCCAGGATACCAAGGTCAAATTTGAAATGCATTGGCAGTGTGTTGTTGAGTAAGATGGCCTATCTCAGAAATAAGTGCATGTCACAGCCGTGTGTGTGTTGCCTTGCTCTCTTTTGTATTTGTAATGGTTAAAACGTAAGATTTTTCTGTGAGTGAATAGATCTTGTTCAAGTAGGCTACTTAGCAACCTCATCAGTGTGCTAATGGCATATGATGAAAGCATGTTTGGGAGTATAAAAGCTTTTTCACTATACCATATGTACTTGAAGTCTTTGCTTAGTCAAATATATAGAATAAAGTACCCCAGTCATACTTTATAAGGATATTGCAAGTCAATGAGAAGTTCTAGGACCCTATAGAGGAACAAAGCAACTTGAAATAACCTTATCATGTACGGTAGGGGGTACTTTATGCTTTATGATGCATGGTAACAACTTCCCCTTTCCCACTAACCACTTAAATCCTTGGTGCATAGCTCTTTCATATGAAAGAAAAAGCATGTTTGAAACATGAAGAATACAAATGGAATCTCTGGTGCAAATTGAGCTCATCAAAAAAGCTCTTAGATATTTATTGCAAAATGGTATTAGAATCAGTTTAATACAAGTAAATTTTGTTTTACAAAAAAGCTGCAGCAGCTCTGAATGTGTAGAAACATGCAGAAAGATTGTAACTTTTCTATAATTATCCAAGGACTGCAACAAATAAACATGTTGCCATAGATTTGTTCTTTCTTCTTATCATTGTTCACCTAAAATTGCAGAGCAGAAGAAAGAAAAGCAAGGTGTCAATTTTGTTCTTTAAAGAGCTGCTTTAAAGTGACATGACTGCCTTTCCTTCCTGCTGCTGACCTGGCATTTTGACATCAGAACTCAACTATAATAACTTATTGTTGTTGAGTTCTGACATAATTTCTTTATAATTTGCGACTGGTTATGTCATAAGTCTCATATTAAAAGAAATTAGAGGCAGGTTTTTATACAGAGTTTGCAGAATCACATGTATTATGTTGGTATTATAACCTGCCATACTGAGAAAATAACACTTCTTGCTTTGCATACGCTGCAAAGGTTTTTAAATCTAAAATGGCTTACCATAGTAAAGGACCTACCAGGGCCTTTATTTCGATCTTATGGTGTTGAAAAATAAGGACAAAAAAAGGGCCTTACTTAGAGTTTGGCGGACAGAGTACTCCATCAAAACATGGCGGATGATCTGTCCATTGTATTTAGAGTGCCATTAACTACAATGGAATTGTAATAACTTCGATGAGACATCTGTCAGGCTTCCGATGAAATACCCTGTCCACCAAACTCTAAGTAAGGCCCTTAGATATAATCTCCATTTTGTTTGTGATTTTCCGTGCAAGGTAGAAAAGTTCTGTCTATTTAAGTATAATGAGTATGAAGGGGATTTTCTGGGTGCACTTAAAGCAAGACCATCACATCATGCTTTTGTCACAGTAAAATCTGCAATGCTCTATTCTCCTCACACCTGTAAGCAGTGCATATATAATATGCCATCTCTCTCATCTGCTGTACCAATACCATGTAACCCTCCTTTTATTTCCTCTATCTTCACTGATTATCACCTGTATCGTTTCCATCAGCATAGTCAATATTCACTGTTTGTCTATATTGTTTCTGTTGCAAACAACAACATAAATTCAGATATTATGATTTCCATCTAAATAGACATCCAAATCCTCTGGTCCGACCCTCTAAGAGAGAATACAATTGACCATGGCTGGAAGAATCAAATTTTTCATAGGGTCATACTATGGATGCATTGTTTTATGAATTGCTAATAACACCTCATACTTATATTGGTATCAAACAGTCTACAATGATATTTACAGGATCCCTTGATCTCTTTATATTACATTCTAAGTTTTTCTGCTCTGGCACTTCACTTATTTTGTACTCTGAGGAATACCGACTGTATTAATTCACAAGATAAATATGCCATTATACTCACTCAAAATAAAATCCTAAACAGATCGCTGATAAATACTTCATTGTGTCCGTTCTAAATAAAAGTATCACAACTAATAAGCAACAGATTACAAAATGGCTTACCATTAAAATTGCATCACTTAGATATCAAGTCCTGTGGGCATAAAGAGCATGTAAACACCAAGTAAGTTCTAAGGCTACAAAACAGCTTGCTGCACCTACTGTGGGACTTTAAAAGGATATATTTAATGACCAATGTATATTTTAAAGCCAAGTGAAGATACAGACAAAAGCATTTTACTATTTTCAACTGGCAAATTATAGCCCTAATTTGTAACTGTTAAGTTATGAGTTATAGAAGAGCAAAATTCAGCGGTGGCCTCCATAAATGGAGGGTGGTGGGGCGGGTGGGGTCACGCAGGAGGCATTGCGGGGGTGGGGGGTTAATTGAATTTAAAAAAAAGAAAACATACCCTTTGCCGCCGCCTGCTCCAGCTTCGCGTCTTCTCGCGCCGCCTCTCCTCTTCCTGCCAGCTGGTCCCAGCAGCCCCTGGGAAACACTCCCTGTACAATCCCTGATTGGTCTGAGCAGGCAGAAAAGATGCCATGCTCAGACCAGGGAGTCTGTGGGGTTTCTCCAGCCCGGCTGCTCAATGTAGCTGGGCTGGAGAAAACCTAAGTGCCATGTGTGTTTTGGTCGGCCAGAGACGGCTGGCCAAAACACATATGCACGCTTAGGGAGTGGAGTGCACTAGCACTCCTCCTCCCTCCTCCCATACCTCGGCCCGCCCATCCCAACAGCGCTGGCTAAGAGCCAGCAACTGTAAATTAAAAGGATGCAAGAACATCGTTTTAATTTACATTTGCTGGCTCTGAGCCAGGCAGTGGGGCGACGCTCCTCTGCCATTGCGGAGGAGCCGCCACTGGCAAAATTAGCATATCAAAGAGAAGATTTTTTGCTGAGTAAATGGAGATCCTATTCTGTTTTCTTAGAGAATATTACATTTGATTTAGTCACAGAAATTTCTTTTGCAGACAGAATTGCTAAATTGATGACACTGGAATGCTTGTAAGCACCTTGAAAGCTAAGAACTTTAAAGTAGCCTACAATTCACTAATCCTATTATTGGCTATGATTGGCATATCAAAGAGAAGATTTTCTGCTGAGTAAATGGAGATCTCATTCTGTTTTTTTAAGAAAGTATTACATTTGATTCAGTCACAGAAGGTTCTTTTGCAGGCAGAATTGCTGAATTGATTACATTTAAATGCTTGTAAGTACCTTCAAGGCTAAGACCTTCAAACTAGTCTACAAGTCCCTAATCCTTTTATTGGCTACAGTTAGTAGCCCTTCTTTTTCAGAATTTCATTGCAGGCAGACAACAATACCAAATCTTGACGTATCACAGGCTTATTACTAATCTCCACTATCTGGCTAAACTCACGGAGAGAAAAGTCACACAACAACTCCAGGGCATCTAGCTTCTTATCACCTCCAAAACTCCATTCAAATTGGGTGGCAACAAGTACAGGGGAAGAAGATCTCAGGAGAGACTCAGAGAAATGGCAGAAAAAAGGAAGGGGCATTGATTTTATTCCCGCTGCTTCCTACGTCCACTTTTAATGCTGCAGTCTTACAGGTGTTGCATAAAATACAGGATTCATGAATGAACATTAAGGGGCAAGGGGAGCTAATTTATTTATATTATTTATATTAAGTCCTTCCTTGAAACCCTATTAAGCTAAATATGATGTCACTTATAACCTGGCCAGAATCCCCAGTCACTTGCAGTGTCCCACATGATTGCCCCTTTTCCATGTTTATGGTCATAAATGCACCTCCTTGTCAATGTGATAGAAAGCATAGCACTGGTTTGAAGACACTACGATAGACAGCAGTGATGTGTTTGCAAGGGAGAAAGACAAATTGGTCTGTGGGGCCTATTATGTCCCTGCTCTGCCCTGGCCCCAGCAGCCCTTGCCTGCCTGATTGATGTTCAACTTTGAATGTGATCAAATTGTCTGGTGCGAAGCAGATTAAAAATTGAGGTGTTAGTGGTTAATCTGTCGGCACTTTCAACTCACATGGCCCATCCCTTCACACAGCCAATGTATGGAGACGACACCCATTCCTGTTAGTTTGGTTAAAAATCTAGGGCTCTTGATCACCGGAGAACCTCACTTTAGGAAATTTTAAAGGCCTGTTGCTTGCACCCGAGCCATTTAAAAATCTTGGCCCATTCCTGAAATTGTAACATAGAGCCTAGTGTGGGGAATGATTTGTTTCCTGTTAGGAATATGGCAATGTTAGTCACAGTGGCCTCCCAAACAAAACGAAGCCCAACTATTGAAAAAAAGACAGCCAGACCTCTCTATGATCTGAAGCTATGAGATCATGTTACCTTAGCTTAAGGAGATGTCCCTGGCTCCAGGACAGACATCATCTAAAGATAATTTACTTTACTTCTTACACCATGCTCTTCAGGGACAAAGTCCTCATTAATTGAAATGGTAACTAGTGCAGTAGTGTGCACTTTATGTGTGGCCAGCTGAGTTAAAGTAATCTCACCTGAAAGTCAGCCTTCAATGAAACACAGGTGGATACCTTACAGTGCTAGTCCCTGCACTATGGAACATGCATCTGCCCAGCTCCAAAGCACTGTGAAGCTGCTGAAGACTCACCTATTAAGCAAACTTTTTTAGGCTATTGGAGATGTAGGGGCATATTTACAAGCCCCTTGCACCGCCGTAGCGTCACTTTTCCCCATATTAAAAGTGACACACCGGTGGCTCAAGGGGCTTGTAAATAAATCCCGTAATTCATACAAATAGTTTCAGTGAACTTCGTTGGTTTAAGACACTTAGGGGCATAAGTACAACAAAATGTCAGAGCGCGGAGCTGCGCCAAATTTGGCAGCGCCGCGCTCTGACATTTCCAAAACGCAGGAATGCGGCGTGTTTACTACAATACGGTGCACCCCTGTGCTTTCCCTTGCACTGGTGCTAAAATTAGCTGCCTAGCGCAAGGTGCAAGGATGTCTGCGTTGCAGGGAATGATTGTTTATCTGCAGGAAGGTGTCCCTTCCTGGACTTAAACAATCCATAATGGCTTTTTGTTACTTCTATGTGAGCTGCATTCTGCAGCACACATAGAAGTTCCAAATAGCCATTATGGATTGTTTACATGCAAGAAGGAGCACCTTCCTGCACATAAACAAACATTAATGGCATTTTGCTCTTTCTATGTGTGCTGCAGAATGCAGTACACAAAGAAAAAGCAAAAACAAGGAGAAATAAAAGCATTTCTCCTGGTGCACCATTCTAACACAAGTTCTTGCATGGCATTAGTTTTTGGCTCTGCCACATATTTACACCTTCTTGTAAATCTGAGGCAGCGTCAAAAAGCAATGGGTGTTGCGGTGGAACGTCCCTACAACTGTTGACATAAATCAGGAAAGGACAGGGATAGCAGCTGCTTCCCCTGGCTTTTCTGTTGAAACACCTCATGCTGCCCCTGATACCCCTAGTCTCGGGAGTCATAAGGTAGCAGCAGGTACAGAAAGTAAACAGGTCTCTTTGAGCTCCGTTTACTTTATGTAGTGCCCACCTCCTGCCTTTCCCAAAGTCCAGAGCAATAAATAAATGGCTGCGGAGTGATTGTGAATGTAACACAGGGGAGAGAAGCTAACACTGACCTCCTATCTTGTTTGTGACTGCAACATGTATAATGTCCGGTCCAGGTCAGGACGTTTTGATATACACTGTAGGGCAAAACAGATAAATCTTGCAGAGGATGTGAAACAAAGAAATCTAGGCTCACTCTCTTGAATAATTGATGAGGGCTTATCCATTTGCACCATTTCTGAGCTTTAAAAGTGATGTCATTTAAATATGCTTGGCAAAAGACCATCAAAAAAGCCTGCTCAGTGAATTGAAGAGCTAGCTTTTCTCTGTACGGGGTTCCCATGCCTTTACCCATTGTTTGGCAGCGTACAGTGTTTAGTTTTGTGGGTGCAGTTTGCATTGTCTGTACACTGTTTGTGATTATTATGTGAAATTCCTTCCCAGTGAGTTCCACAAACCTCTAGAGGCCAAGGCCATGCTGGCAACATCCTAAAGGATAAGACTCCGCATTGTTGTTGGACAGGCCATTCATTTCCATTGGGGCCCTTTTGATAAAAATCTGTTCCTAAAAATGAAAACTTTATGTTATCTGTAAGCGGCTGTTCTCTTATTTCAGGTCATAATTCTGTCGTATCAGTTCAGTTTACTTGTTTAAATAACTTATTGCTTTACCCTTGACTACAGATATGAAACAATGCTGTGTGAAGTCCAGGATTGTTCTTCCTGTGGCAGACATGATCAAACAATTGATTAGTCTCACCAGACAATAACTGCTCTGTAGTCTGGCGACTGAATCAGCTCCTGAAGTATGCCCTCCAGGCTCTCCCATGCAAACATGCAGCGCTGTGTCAGGCAGAAACCAAAAAACAGAGGTAGCTGCTTGTCTGGTGGAATCTTTCATCTCATATAAAGTAACTCTATTCAACTGGCAATCCCAGTTACCCAGTTACCATCTTTAGAGTACACCTGTCTAACAGGACCACAAGGCAACATGCAGTGATAAACAAAACACTTAAATAAATGCATGCTATATCACACTTTATAAATTATTCTAATAGCATGTTCCCATTTTACGAGATTATTTGAAGTAACATAGATTACATTAAGTGACCTATCCAATGGTGGAGAATTCCACGTTTCATTTGCGGTCAAATTCAGGGGCGGCTCCTCCGTTGGAGTGGAGGAGTGTCGCCCCACTGAAAACCCCCCCAAAATCCCAGTGATGAAAAATAAAATGGTAATTTATTACTTTTTAAATTTTGATTCCCCGCCCCTAACAGAGCGTCAGGACAGGGGTGGGGTCGCTGCTGAGGGACAGCAGCAGGGAGGAGGGTGGGCTGTCTATGCACTTTTTAAAGTGCACATGTCTTTTTGGCTGGCCGTCTTGCAACAGTCAGCCACACATGTGCACTTTAAACATCTCTAACCCAGCTGTCTTAAGACAGCTGGATTATAGCAAGTGCAGGCTTCCAAAGCGCTGTGGAGCACTGAGTGAGGCTGCTCCCTCCAATCAGGGTGCTGCTCTCATGCTGCATGAGAGCAGCGCCAGGATTGGTCAAGGAAGTTGCCGCATCCAGCTCCTGTAAGAAGAGGCCCGGAGCAGAGGACGTTGTATTCGTCTTCAGGTAAGTGTTTTTTTATATTATTTCGGGCCAGCGTGCACCCGCCCCTTCCCTGTATATGCCAGCCGCCACTGGTCAAATTTCATTTGCTCTACAGTGTCTGATTTTGTTCTGACTCAGTCTTATCAGGGCCTCGGTTATCACCAGTGATGAGCTGTGTTTTTTTTTTTTTTAATCTGAAATAGACAATGTTTCTTTTTATTTAAGTGTTATTGCCCACACTCGTGGGCAATAACAGCTATTAATTACACTCCCTGCAGTTATGGGCCCGTGTTATGGGCTTGAGCTGATTATAACAGCTGTTATTGCTTTGGGGGTAAGGAAAATAAGGCTATGAGCACACCTCACCTAAAAACAGAAAACACTGTGGGAACGTGAGCTGCTATTTACATTGAAGTTAGGTTGAAAAAATGACTCCAATCTCTGGTGGCGCTAGTTCAGTCATTTCCGAAGCTGCTAGTTGAAACGCGGGCGTTGGGCCCTCTTTTACTTTTCCTGAGAGGAAAGCCCAAAAAGACACTACCTTTCTATTTTCTTCTACTTTTTTGCATTTTTTGACTTCTCTCTCAACAAAATCAATGAGAAGAGCCCAAGCAGCTGTATCTGGACTAGCTCCTTCAGAAGAGACTGAAGGAGTGCTGTGGGAGAATGGAGCCTTCATTTTTAACAAACTGTCTTCCAGGCCCGTCTGCCCACTGGAGGGACGCTGGAAGCTGGCAGCAAGAATGCTCCCTTTATGGGCCTGTAATTGTAGATGGAGCCCGCAAAGGGGGCATTCTGATTCAGTGCACCTATATTATTTCGTGAATCATGTTGAACCTTATTTTCTAGCCTTCCTAGTACTTTGCCAGTCAAGGATTAGGTGAGCTTTCTGTTGTGTCTATGTTTTTACTTGAAACATTACTTGTTGGCATCTGTGCATGCCCTCATTGTGGTTGTGCCTCCCAGATTTTCCATTTCTGAGGCATGATATGCTATTTTCTGAGGTCGAAATGCATTTCTGTATGGCATTATGGGAGACACTATTCTTTTGCATAGGAATGTGGATTTTTCTATATAGCTTGCGTTGCTCAGGTGTGTTGGCTCCTTTACAAAATTAACATAGACAGGTGGACTGTCTTCTGGTTGTGTGCCCACTATCATCCTGGATTGGCAGCCATCTTTTGATGGCTAAGTTGTGAATCGCCTGCGCATTACCTTCCTTTAGTGGCTGCACTTTGCTCCTACATATCCCTTTAAGCATGCACATGAAGATTTGCTTGAGTGTGGCTAGGGCTCTTTTGTACCTGTACTTCTAGACAACATGGAACAAGACACTGACATTTTCGAGTTAGAACATATAATCAATAATCATTACCAAACTAATCAATAATCAAACCGTCCTCTGCTGCCAAGAAACTGATCCAGCGCGCGGCCAATGCCTAATCAGGGATCAATACTCAATAATATAGCAGAACAATGGCCCATACACACTCGCCCAAATCCCTGATGCGCTGGGGTCAATTTGATAAAAATTCAATTCTCTTCCTCCTAAAACTCATATATGGCATTTTCAAAATACTTATCTATTTTATACATCAACTCTTCCTCTACTTGGTCGATGAACCAATTAGTTGAATAGTTGATGGTAATGATACTCCTTATCTGATTAAACATTCGATCAACTAAATAAAACACAGACTCTCGTTGAAGTTAATAAATGTATCTTAAATCAAAGGATAAAATGCTCAAAGCATACGGTTCCAAGTGCAAACAATGTACTTACAAAGGGAGAGAACATCAGCAATTCAAATAGAGACAAACTCATCAATCAAAATATGACAATTGTGCATGAAGGAGTGGATAGATAAAGAGACAAAAGTTTCAGAGACAAATACATTTGCAAGTAAATTATGCAAGAACAACTCAGAATAATACAATTCCGACGGATTTGTAGAAAACCACCCCTCAGGCCTAAGTGGTGGTGGGGATCCCCTGAAATAGAGTCAGGGGACAAAGATTTCAGGGACAGGATCAGGACAGGACAGGAACAGCTAGGCCTCTCTGCAAACCGACGAACAGCGTCGCATCTCCCCTCTCTCAGCCTCTCCTAGCGACACCTTCCAAACCACACCCCTAAAGGCACCCCAGTTATACCCCAAAAACCTACATGTCCGTCCCACATCAATTGAAACATTCAGCGTAACTAGACAGTTGATTGGTGGACTTTGGGGGTGGTATGTCACACCATGGTGACTTCACTCTTATTCTTTGTTTTATGCCCATTCCCATTAGCTCATATATTGTTCATTCACACGATCGGGTCTAAGTTACAATTGTATAATTTTTAAGCAATGTCTACAGAAGAAGTCCTTCTATCCCACGGTCTGTCATATTGCTTGGCAGACGATCATCACATTGGCCTTCACCCCTTTCATCTCTTCTGCTGTGCTCAGCGCTTCAGCGTGCCTTTGTCAGAACAGCATTTACTCAATTTTGCAACCCCGCCTTCATTCGGCCAATTTAAGAGAAAATGGTGTCTTATCCAGCTCACTATAGTAAATGGAAAATGAACATTCATTAATTATATGGTAATGTAGTTTTCACTGTTTACCACCCACCTTTGCACTATTCTCTGTTAACATTTTTTCCTAGCATAGCTTCATGCAAGACGATATTATTTATTAATTCAAAGCAAGCTGCAACATGCAAACTACGAAATGCACATGCGGCCTAGTCATGCATTGTTTCTCGTTTTCTTTCAAAGCATAATGTAAATACGATTTTATGTTCTTTCATGCGTTATCTCACGTTAGTGCATGCATGCGCAAAGCAGTTTCCCCTGTGTTCATGTAAGGTGCACGTTAATTTTCTATTACTACTTACTGTTAGTACGTATTATGGGGTATTCATTTGAACAGGTTTCCTTTTTCGAAATCCTGCTCCATCAATCCCCCTTTGATGGCTTTCAGGAGCCATCATAAAAATAGCTACCATACCGAGTGCCATCTTCATTTTATCTAAAACTCTGTATTCTTCTCTCTTTTTATGGCACTTTCATCTATATCTTTCATCATTTTATAGTATTCTTCTAGCTCAATTTCCTGTCTTTTTCTCTTTCTCGCTGTTCGTTTACTCTCCGATTCTGTCATTTCCTTTTTCCCACTCTTACATTTACAACATTTATATGTTGTTATTATCACTAAGACTATTATGGCTACTGAAATAAGTGGCAATATTATTTTCCTAATAAACTACTTCCAAAGGTAGTAAACCATTTACCTACAGAGGAGAAACTCTTACCAAGTCTCTCCCAAACACCGTCAACCTCCAGTTGGGTCAAATCTTCATGTAATTTCGTAATATTTCTTATATATCTCTCAATTCTTTTACTTTTGTCCGGGATATAAGTACAGCAGTGTTGGATTTTCAACATGCCACAGACTCCACCCACTTTTGCCAATAAAATATCAAGGGCAAGTCGATTTTGCAAAACCATTGATCTGATTGCAACTATTTCTGTGTCAATCATTAAGAAACCACCAGCAGTATCTGTTGATAAACTATCAACCACTGTGGATAACTTCCGAATCTTGTGCGAATTTAGAACGACTCCAACTGATGGTATCAGTGCACCAAAAATATCACCTACTATTTCTGAGAAACTTGCTCTCTTGTTACGTGTTAGTCCATGATTTATTTCCTTTAGTCCGTTGCTGTTTCGATCCATGTGATAGACTTTTGGAAAGACAATGGCAAAATAACAACTACCATACCAATGTGCAGACTGTGAGAAGTTGGGCTGGTATATGCTGTCCACTAATTATAGTGGGCACCTTGCACCAGTCCAAACAACCCCT
The DNA here is from genome assembly GCA_963921515.1 of Calotriton arnoldi. Classification (NCBI taxonomy): domain Eukaryota; kingdom Metazoa; phylum Chordata; class Amphibia; order Caudata; family Salamandridae; genus Calotriton; species Calotriton arnoldi. The sequence goes on along the minus strand of CAWUFW010002423.1, from coordinate 2,165,374 downwards.
TATTGAAGATAGGTTAAAGACAACCTTTATTGAAAGCTATCCTAGTGGTAGCTATGGAGAGCAGCCTTCAGGCTAAGTCTTGAAGGAATGTAAAGCAGCTTGTTTTACCAGTCTATAATCTCTTGAGTGACCAAATGAAAGAGGACCACACCAGGTATATATTTAAAATATATGTATTTAGTCTTAAACACGCCCCTCTAGTCTCTTTATGAGGCTAGAGTTCGAAGTACATAAGTTACAAGTCGAATATCAACAGTAATAGCACAAATACACGTTTGAGCCCTAGGGGCGTACCAAACCATATACCATAAAGTGGTATAAGAACCACGACTGAGCTAGACACAAGGCCTAGAGCCTATAGAAGTGCTTGGACCACAAGGAACCACCCAAGGTAGTGACACAGAGGACCCACGGGGGACGCGTGCAGTGTGAGAACACAGCCGCGAGCCACCGTTGACTTCTACGTGGAATGTCGCGGTTGGAGTTTTCAAGAAAAAGGGCACTTGGAGGAGGACTTGGAGCAAACCCCTTTAGAACTAGGCCGTTCTAGAGTCAATACCCACGGGAGCACCGGAGTACTCGAGTTACCTCACCCAGGGGAGCCGGGTGCATAGGTGTCTTTCGGGGTCAGGTTTCGTCGTCGTTTTCAATGGCGATCTGCTGCAAAGCGCTGCTGGCGGCCAAGTCGAAAGTGTCCGGGTGGATCCAAGGATGGATCGAAGATCTGAAGAACCTGAAAGCAGAGGGGACAGAGTCTGGGTCACTAGCCAGTGACCAGGAAGGCGATGAGCAGATGCCCACCGATGTCGGGTGCTTCAGGTAGGTTGACGGTCATCTTGACTCTTCAACCACGAGGTCCAGGAGGTGTCGACGACAACCAGGAGCTGAATTCAAGCTGTCACACAACGTCTGTCGATTGCTGCGGTGTCGGCGACCGGATTGGACCCAACAAGCCTTGGCAACGGCAAGTCACGTGGAAACAAAGAAAGGACGTTGATGCAGACCCGCAAGGTCTGGGGGACTCACCCAGAAAAGGTAAGTCAGGGCACCTCTGGAGCAACCAGAAAAGCCCAAGCAGAAGAAGAGTTATCTTCGGGAGGGCCCACTAGCCAATGGACTAGTGACTGCGAAGGAGCCTCAAGTGGACACACTTGGAGCTGGCTCACAGGACACTCGTGGAGTGGAGGCCAGTGATCTTTGGTGCAGTCGATGCTGGAGGCGGGGGCTACTTGGAGCCCAAAGCACAACTTCGTGGGAGACCAGGAAGAGGATGCACTTGCAAAAGTTCTTGGTGTCCAGGGGTCACGGTCCCACGTTACCCACGACAGCTACAGGTCTCAGCTTCGCTGGGGACTCAGGGCAGCCTCGGGGAAGTCTGGGAATCTACCTCTGGTGATGCAAAGACTTCGCCGTCTGACGGGAGCTTCAGCGATGCAGACCGGACAATTGCTTCTTAGGTGCCTGCCAAGCAGGGGAGTCACTCCTTGACCCCAAGGGAGATTCTTCAGTCCTCTAATCTTGAAGTAGAGCGTCGAAGGTCCAGGATTCGGCTTCAGAGTTTCGTCCAGGGTAATCTAAAGTCCTAAGGACTGGGGTCCCATACTTATACGAAGTTAGGGGGTTGGACATACTCTGGGGACCCACCTATGGGAGGGTCAGGGAAGAGGGGTGGTTACACCCATTCCCTTTGTCCAGTTTCACGCCAGAGCAGGGGCAGGTAGCCCCTGCAACCGGTTTGAACTGGCATATGCACAGGGACACCAAATGTGCCTCCAGTGCAGGACTTCAAAGCACCAGAGAGTGCTCCCGCCCAGCCCCAATACACACTATCCTGTCTGGGGAGGTGGTTACACCTCCCTTTGACAGGAAACCTATTGTCCAGGCCTCCCCTGCCAGAGTTTCAGTCAGTAGCAGGAGGCCAGACCCGTGTCTGTGGCAGCGGCATCCATTTTGTGATGCCAGGGCTCTGTAAAGAAGTTACCGGGTAGGTCGGTGGGTACATGTCTCTCCCTCTAGAAGGGTGGAATGCTACCCCCGCTGCCAGGACTGGTGGGGGGGTAGTATTCCAAGATGTTTGACACCAAACACGACATGTTTTGGTGCAGCCAGTCCAAAGTTAGCATTGTACCGCGAGGATATAATGCACTCTTGAGTATATGGTCAGGCTGTACCACAAACAGCATCAGAGGAGGGACTCCAAACACTGCAGAGGGGCTCTGCTCATGCAGGGGCACCCTCTCACATAAAAACCAAGCACTTTGCTTTCAGGATTGTTAAGACCTGCCATAGGAGTGACTTATAGGTTTATATGTGTGTGCAATGGTAGTGATATAGGTAGCCTATATCACAGTAAGGGGTGCATGCACCACCTTGCTCAGGCTGCAGTAGCAGGCCTGTGGTTTCATTTTGGCTGGCCTTCCAGGGGTGGCATAATACATGCTTCAGCCCCTGGCAGGCCTCTGGGGTACCTATGCCCTGGGTACATAGTATACCATATACTAGGGACTTATAAGGGCACTCCAGATTCCAATCAGAGATGTACCTAAGGTACATGGAAACCATTTTAGAGAGGAAGCAGCTAGGCTGGGGTTCTGATTAGCAGGGCCCCAGCCAGACTAAAGTCGAAAAACAGTGAAGCATCAGCAAAAAGTGGGGGTACCCATGTGAAGCAGATCCTACTATCCTACACAACCCCCCCCCCAAACGCAGGGTTATTAAACTAACCTTGACCAGTTGAGTCTTCATGTTCTAAGTGGAAGTACCTAGAGAGTCCATCTGCATTGGCATGGTTACTCCCAGGTCTATGTTCCACTGTAAAGTCCATCCCCTGTAGGGAAATGGACCACCTAAGCAGTTTGGGGTTTTCACCCTTCATTTGTTTTAGCCATAGGAGGGGCTTGTGGTCTGTTTGAACAAGGAAGTGAGTACCAAACAAGTATGGCCTCAACTTCTTCAGAGCCCAAACCACAGCAAAGGCCTCCCTCTCTATGGCTGACCAACGTTTCTCTCTAGGGGTCAGCCTTCTGCTAATGAAAGCTACTGGCTGATCCTGACCTTCATCATTCAATTGTGACAGTACATCCCCTACCCCCAATTCAGATGCATCTGTTTGGACAATGAACTTCTTGGAGTAATCAGGACTCTGGAGAATGGGAGCAGTGCACATGGCCTGCTTCAGGTCATCAAATGCCTTTTGACAGCTAGCTGTCCACTGAACCTTTTTGGGCATTTTCTTGGAAGTTAAGTCATTCAGGGGTGTCACTATTGATCCATACCCCTTGACAAATCTCCTATAGTACCCAGTCAGGCCTAAGAAGGCTCTCACCTGAGTCTGGGTAGTTGGAGCAGTCCAGTCCATGATGGTCTGGATTTTGCTCTGCAGTGGTTGAACCTGGCCTCCACCCACAAGGTGGCCCAGGTACACAACCTGACTCTGCCCTATCTGGCACTTGGTGGCCTGGATAGTGAGGCCTGCCTTTTGCAGGGCCTCTAAAACATTCCTTAGGTGGACCAGGTGATCCTCCCAGGTGGAGCTAAAGTCAGCAATATCATCAAGATAAGCTGCACTGTAGGCTTCCAGACCTGTGAGAACTGTATTCACCAACCTTTGGAAAGTGGCAGGTGCATTCTTCAGACCAAAGGGCATCACCACAAATTGATAATGCCCACTAGGGGTTGAGAATGCTGTTTTTGGCTTTGCATCATCAGCTAGCCTGATCTGCCAGTAGCTAGCTGTTAGGTCAAATGTGCTTAGATACTTGGCTGAGGCCAAAGTGTCTATTAGCTCATCTGCCCTGGGTATTGGATGGGCATCAGTCCTAGTGACTGCATTGAGACCCCTGTAGTCCACACAAAACCTCATCTCTCTTTTCCCACCACTGGTGTGAGGTTTTGGCACAAGGACCACTGGACTAGCCCAAGGGCTATCTGAGGGTTCAATAACTCCCAAATCCAACATTTTCTGGACTTCTGTCCTGATACAGTCCCTGACATGGTCAGGTTGCCTATAAATCTTATTTTTAATAGGCAGACTGTCCCCAGTGTCCACTTCATGAGTGCACCAGGTGGTCTGACCTCGAGTCAGAGAGAACATATGTCTGTACTGATTGAGCACTTGTCTGCAATCAGTTTGCTGCTGAGCAGTGAGGCTGCCTGCCAAGGCTACACCATCCACTGACCCATCATCAGGGTTCTGTGAGAGCAGGTCAGGGAGTGGGTCACTCTCTTCCTCCTATCCCTCATCAGTAGCCATGAGCAAGCCCATGTCTGCCCTGTCCACATATGGTTTCAGTCTGTTGACATGGAGAACCCTGTGGGGACTCCTGGGTGTTCCTAGGTCTACCAAATAGGTAACCTCACCCTTCTGTTCAACAATGGTATGGGGTCCACTCCATTTGTCTTGGAGAGCTGCTGGGGCCACTGGCTCCAACACCCACACCTTCTGTCCTGGCTGGTAAACAGTCAGTACAGCCTTTTGGTCATGCCAGGCTTTTTGTAATTCCTGGCTAGCCTCAATGTTTTTAGTTGCCTTTTCATGTACTCAGCCATCCTGGAGCGGAGACCAAGTACGTAGTCCACTATGTCTTGCTTTGGGGGCTTGAAAGGTAACTCCCATCCTTCCTTCACCAAGCACAATGGACCCCTGACAGGGTGACCAAACAAAAGTTCAAAAGGGCTGTAGCCAACCCCTTTTGAGGCACCTCCCTGTATGCAAACAAAAGGCAGGGCAAGAGTATGTCCCATCTTCGCCTAAGCTTTTCTGGGAGCCCTTTAATCATGCCCTTTAAGGTTTTGTTGAATCTCTCAACTAAACCATTGCATTGTGGGTGATAGGGTGTGGTGAAATTGTAAGTCACTCCACACTCCTTCCACATTGCCTTCAATTATCCAGACATAAAGTTTGCATCCCTGTCTGATACAACCTCCTTAGGGAAGCCCACTCTTGAGAAAATTCCCAGGAGGGCTCTTGCCACCACAGGTGCTGTAGTGGTCCTAAGGGGAATAGCCTCTGGGTACCTAGTGGCATGGTCCTCCACCACCACCAGGATAAACCTGTGCCCAGATGCTGTTTGGGGATCCATGGGATCAACAATATCAATCCCCACTCTTTCAAAGGGAACCCCCACCACAGGTAGTGGTATCAGGGGGGCCTTTGTGGTGCCACCTGCCTTCCCACTGGCTTGGCAGGTTACACAGGAGCGACAAAACTCCTTGGTGTCTTCAGACATGTGGGGCCAGTGAAAGTGAGGGACAATTCTGTCCCAAGTCTTGTTCTGGCCCAGGTGACCTGCTAGAGGAATGTCATGGGCTAGGGTCAATAGGAAGCCCCTGAACTTCAGAGGTATAACCAACCTCCTGGTGGCACCAGGCTTGGGGTCTCTACACTCTGAGTACAAGAGTCCATCATCCCAATACACTTTATGGGGACCACTAGCATTCCCAGCAGCCTCAGCAGCAGCTTGCTGTCTGAGGGGTTCAAGAGAGGGGCAGCTCTGCTGCTCCTGGCTCAGATCTGCCCTGGAAGGGCCCCCTGTCCCCAAGAACTCAACCTGATCAGGCTCAAGGTCCTCTGGGACAGTTCCTTCCTCAGGACTGAGATCATCGCCCTGAAGAGACTGATCTTCCTTCTGAGCCAAGGGGGAAGGCACTGCCTTCACCCTACTACTCCTCCTCTTGGATGGCACTTGGTCCATTGTTCCAGAATCCAAGGCCTGTTCAGTGTTAGGCATTTTGCTCTGTGACCTGGTCACAGCAAACACATCTGCAGGGATGCCCAGCATTTCTGCATGGGTCCTGAGCTCCACTTCTGCCCAAGCTGAAGTTTCTAGATCATTGCCAAGCAAGCATTCAACTGGGAGGTCTGCACTCACCACAACCTTCTTAAGGCCAGTTACCCCTCCCCAGGAGAAGTTAACAACTGCCAGAGTATGGGCTGTTCTGACATTGCTAGCATTGGTCACTTGGTACATTTCACCAAGTATAATCTGCCCAGGATCCACAAGGTCTTGTGTCACCATGGTGACACTCGCCCCTGTGTCCCTAAATGCCAAAGCCTCTTTTCCATTGATTAATGGCTGTTGCCTGTACTTGCCCAGATTGCTGGGACTCACAGAGGAGGTCACATCCATGCCTCCATCACAGACTAGGACAGCCTGAGTGAGTTCTCTGACTAGGCCAGAGCTCATCTCATTACCCAGGGTCAACCCTACTAAACCCTTAGCTGGAGTACTCCCACCACCATTTGTAACTGTACTAGGGGGAACAGGTGCCTTAGGGGCAGTGGTGGTGGCTGGAATAGAGTCTTTGGACTTGGTGCAATCACTGGTCCAGTGGGTCTTTTGCTTACAGACCTTGCACCATGGTTTCGTTTGGCCTTTTCCCTTGTTAGACTGTGAATCCCCACCTGAAGAAGATTTTTAGGGGCCTTGTAAAGTCTTCTGGTTTTTACCCTTCTCCCCACCCTTATCAGAGTTTTTAGAATCGTGCTTCTTTGGGTCACCACCTTGGTTCTGTACCTTCTGCCTCACCCTGGTTCTGACCCATTTGTCTGCCTTCTTTCCCAATTCTTGGGGAGAGGTCAGATCAGAGTCCACCAGGTACTGATGCAACAGCTGATTTTGACAGTTATTAAGAATCTGCTCCCTCATGATAAGATTGTACAATCCTTTGAAGTCACATACCTTACTGCCCACTAACCAACCTTCCAGAGCCTTAGCAGAACAATCAACAAAGTCCACCCAGTCTTGAGCCTGTGCTTTTTGGGTATCTCTGAACTTTAACCTGTATTGTTCAGTGGTTAGGCCAAACCCATCAATCAATGCACTCTTCAAGACTGTGTAATTGTCAGCATCCTCTTCTCTAACAGAGAGGAGCTTATCTCTACCTTTGTCTGCAAAGGAGAGCCACAAGATTGCTGCCCACTGCTCCTGAGGGACCCTCTGTACTTTACAGCCCCTCTCTAGAGCAGTTATCCATTTGTGGATGTCATCCCCACTCTGGTAGGGAGGGACAATCTTGCTCAGGTTTTTATGCTCATAAGACCTTTCCCTATCTCTGGGGAAATTGCTGCCACCATGGGACTCTAGTCCCAACTTTTTTCTTTGTCTATAAAGATCTAGGGACTCCCTGTCTATAGCCAACTGCTGTTTTCTGAGCTCAAGCTGGGCTTGTTCATACTGAAGCAGTCTCTTTTTCCTTTCATGAGAGGATTCCCTCCTATGAGAAGAAACAGAGGTCCCTATTGAGGTGTCAGAGTGGTTAGACTCCTGAGAAGGAGATCTAGACCTTCTGGGCACACTCCCAACTTTTCCTGGGGGACAAAGGGGAGGTCATCCTGAGTCTCCTCCTCATCCTCAGGAGTAGCTGCATTGTCCAGGTCAGGATCATTGTCATCCCCCTGGCCAGTTTCAGAGGTCAGGTCCTGGGCATTTTCATCCCTGGCCCCTCCCTCATCTTCTGCCCCACCCTCTCTGCCTACCCTTGCAGACCCTATGGGTCTTCTAAGATCATCTAGCAGAAGCATCTCCAGGAGACTTTGGGTGTTGGCACTTTTGCCTGTCTTCAACTTCCTAACCTTGCACAACTCTCTTAATTCCAAGAATGAGAGGTTGTCATATCTGGATGGCAGGAGCCCACTGGTTCCTGGCAGTGAAGACATTACTAGTGTGGTGTGGTGTATGCACTACCTACTCTAGTGTGGCCTACTAAACTCTCTTGAGTTGTAGAAAGGGTGTGCTATCCCTTAACACACAACTCTAAGTTCAGTAGAACTTACTGTATCCTAAGCTTGAATTATATGCCCTTAGTGGTTTTCAGTTGATCAATTCAATTGAGATTATCTGGTAAAACAATAGCAAGCTGGAATCCCACACGCTGCACACCAATGTAAGAAGTTGGCCTGGTATATGCTGTCCACTAATTATAGTGGGCACCTTGCACCAGTCCAAACAACCCCTTATTGGAGATAGGTTAAAGACAACCTTTATTGAAAGCTATCCTAGTGGTAGCTATGGAGAGCAGCCTTCAGGCTAAGTCTTGAAGGAATGTAAAGCAGCTTGTTTTACCAGTCTATAATCTCTTGAGTGACCAAATAAAAGAGGACCACACCAGGTATATATTTAAAATATATGTATTTAGTCTTAAACACACCCCTCTAGTCTCTTTATGAGGCTAGAGTTCGAAGTACATAAGTTACAAGTCGAATATCAACAGTAATAGCACAAATACACGTTTGAGCCCTAGGGGCGTACCAAACCATATACCAATAAAGTGGTATAAGAACCACGACTGAGCTAGACACAAGGCCTAGAGCCTGTAGAAGTGCTTGGACCACAAGAAACCACCCAAGGTAGTGACACAGGGGACCCACGGGGGACGGGTGCAGTGTGAGAACACAGCAGCGAGCCACCATTGACTTCTATGGGGAATGTCGCGGTTGGAGTTTTAAAGAAAAAGGGCACTTGGAGGAGGACTTGGAGCAAACCCCTTTAGAACTAGGCCGTTCTAGAGTCAATACCCACGGGAGCACCGGAGTACTCGAGTTACCTCACCCAGGGGAGCCGGGTGCATAGGTGTCTTTCGGGGTCGGGTTTCGTCGTCGTTTTCAATGGCGATCTGCTGCAAAGCGCTGCTGGCGACCAAGTCGAAAGTGTCCGGGTGGATCCAAGGATGGATCGAAGATCTGAAGAACCTGAAAGCAGAGGGGACAGAGTCTGGGTCACTAGCCAGCGATCAGGAAGGCGATGAGCAGATGCCCACCGATGTCGGGTGCTTCAGGTAGGTTGATGGTCATCTTGACTCTTCAGCCACAAGGTCTAGGAGGTATCGATGACAACCAGGAGCTGGATTTAAGCTGTCCCACAACGTCTGTCGATTGCTGTGGTGTCGGCGACCGAATTAGACCCAACAAGCCTTGGCAACGGCAAGTCATGTGGAAACAAAGATAGGACGTTGATGCAGACCCACAAGGTCTGGGGGACTCACCCAGCAAGGGTAAGTTAGGGCACCTCTGGAGCAACCAGGAAAGCCCAAGCAGAAGAAGAGTTACCTTCGGGAGGGCCCACTAGCCAACAGACTAGCGACCGCAAAGGAGCCTCAAATGGACACACTTGGAGCTGGCTCACAGGACACTCGTGGAGTGGAGGCCAGTGATCTTCAGTGCAGTCGGTGCTGGAGGCGGGGGATACTTGGAGCCCAAAGCAAAACTTCGTGGAAGACCAGGAAGAGGATGCACTTGCAAAAGTTCTTGGTGTCCAGGGGTCATGGTCCCACGTTACCCATGACAGCTACAGGCCTCAGCTTCACTGGGGACTCAGGGCAGCCTCGGGGAAGTCTGGAAATCTACCTCTGGTGATGCAAAGACTTTGGCATCCGACGGGAGCTTCAGCAATGCAGACCAGACAATTGCTTCTTAGGTGCCTGCCAAGCAGGGGAGTCACTCCTTGACCCCAAGGGAGATTCTTCAGTCCTCTAATCTTGAAGTAGAGCGTTGAAGGTCCAGGATTCGGCTTCAGAGTTTCGTCCAGGGTAATCTAAAGTCCTAAGGACTGGGGTCCCATACTTATACGAAGTTAGGGGGTTGGACATACTCTGGGGACCCACCTATGGGAGGGTCAGGGAAGAGGGGTGGTTACACCCATTCCCTTTGTCCAGTTTCATGCCAGAGCAGGGGCAGGTAGCCCCTGCAACCAGTTTGAACTGGCATATGCACAGGGACACCAAATGTGCCCCCAGTGCAGGACTTCAAAGCACCAGAGAGTCCTCCCGCCCAGCCCCAATACACACTATCCTGTCTGGGGAGGTGGTTACACCTCCCTTTGACAGGAAACCTATTGTCCAGGCCTCCCCTGCCGGAGTTTCAGTCAGCAGCAGGAGGCCAGACCCGTGTCTGTGGCAGCGGCATCCATTTTGTGATGCCAGGGCTCTGTAAAGCAGTAACCGGGTAGGTCGGTGGGTACATGTCTCTCCCTCTAGAAGGGTGGAATGCTACCCCCACCGCCAGGACTGGCGGGGGGGTAGTATTCCAAGATGTTTGACACCAAACACGACATGTTTTGGTGCAGCCAGTCCAAAGTTAGCATTGTACCGCGTAGGTTTTGCCTTTCTCACAATTTCCTTCCCTGAAAGCCCATGGTGGAACTTGTGACTTCTGTTCAACAGCTTTTCTCTGGAAACTTTCCCTTCTACTTTCTACTAATTCTATAAATACGTTTTCTTCAACCTGCAAACTACATGTTAAATTATTTTTGTAAGCATATTCTACATCTAAAACCTTAGTAATATGGAAGAACTCTCCCATATAGTATGCATTTTTACTACTCAAAACCTTATTTAGTTCTTTAATAATAGGTATTTCTGAAAACACTAGGATGGCAGATTTACAAGCCCCTTGATCCACTTTTGCGTCACTTTTCCCATGTTAACAATGACGCAAAAGTGGTGCAAGGGCCTTGCAAATAAGCCCCTAAATCTATATTAGAATAGTAATATTCGAGCTTCCCCGTCATGTACAACAAACTAGTTAAGATACTGCAAGACACACCATATGTTTTTTTTTAAATTAGCATTTTCATTAAATACAACATACTACAACTACAAAGAACTTGCCAGTTGTAGGATCATTAAGTAATAAATATGATATACGCACATACCATACAGTACTACAAATATATAAATGACGATGACATTTTGTCTGCAAATTAAGAATACACCTGTCCTCCTTTTCAACATAATTTCGGGGGGGGATCTTGGAATTGCCCCTTCCAGTCCCACATCTACACAACCATCCACCTTCGTCCGCTCCTACATATAGCATCATCCACCCCTTTCCTGCGTGCTCATTCAGGGCCCACCCGGTCCCTCCCCAAGTATTACAACATCGGTCCCCTCATCTACGGGGCTTGCTGATCTTGTGTTTGCCCATTGTACATAAGGTTCCCAAATGTCACGAGGTCAGGAAGCAGGCGGCATCAGCTCCCAAAATATTCCCAATTGTGTGTGCCCATACGCCACATCCGCCAGCCAACCCTTAATCGTGGGTATTCGCTTCCTGCCCCAGTATAATGCCACCCTCCTTTTAGCAAACAGGAAGAGCAATGCATGTAATTTACGTGATTTGAATGGAGTGCTTTTGACATATCCAAGTATGCCCAATTCAGGAGATGGGGCATCCGACCGGTCAACAATTTGGTTCACCAAGGTGAAAACTTCAGACCAGTATTGGGTGAGCGACGGACACGACCATGCCATGTGTAAAAAGGAAGCAGGAGAAAGACCACACCTCCATCAGTCCCATCCTGCGTAAATTGATGGGGGTCCTGTATACTCTGTGTAAGTATTTGAAATGTATCAAGCGCAGTCTATAGTTAGGCGAAAGTTCTGTAAGTTGCCCACAACAGAACACCCATTGGTCCTCAGTGAGTGGCTCCGACAAGTTGTCATTCCAGTACTGCAAGGACTTTGGCTCGATCACTGGCGCCGTGGCCTGCATTTGCCTGTATAGTCTGGTGACCAACCTACGGGGGGATGGAGACCCCACCAGGCTCTCCAATGCAGGGAAGACCGGGAGGGCCAACGGGAAATCTTCATTTAGGGCCCTGCACGTTGTACGCAGCTTATGATACAGGAACATATCCGAAAATGGCACAGAGTCACCCTCCTCTGCCACCGGTGGAGACATGAATACATTGTCAGGGTATAAGTCCGCGAACGTGTAGAGATGTAGCCTCCGTTCCAGGGATCTATCAATCCCCTCCTCAATGCAAGGTAGTAGTGGATTACGTGTCAGTGATAACGAGGGGGCATACATTAACGGGACCCTCGCCCTTTTCCGTCGCTCCTCCCACACCCATCTCAGCGTGCCAGCGGAGTCTATAGTCCCTCTAGGGCGTCTCGCCCCCGCACAAATGGCCACCTTTAGAGGCATAGGCGCAATTATATCTTGCTCCACCGCCACATGGGGCTGGAACGGGGTCGGATGTACCCAAAAATGCAAGTATTGAGCTTGAGCACAGAGCGCATACAGGGCCATGTCTGGGGCGCCCAATCCTCCTTGGCTCAGGGGCAGAGTCAGTATGTCCCAAGAGACTCTGGCCTGACCACCCGCCCAGGCCAGGGTCACCAGATGTGATCTGAGAGTTTTAAAGAAGTGCGATGTGAGTGGAATCGGAATATTCGCGAACAGGTACAGAAACTTGGGCAGTATAACCATGTTAGCGAGGGCCAATCTCCCCGTCAACGACAGAGGCAGTCTTGCCCATATCTTAACCTTTTCCTCCAGCCACATGACCGCCCTCCCAAAGTTTAGAATCCAGATTTCTTAGACGTCCCGACTCAACCATATGCCCAAGTATTTCACCGCTCCCGCTTCCCACTTTAGGGGGTATTCGGAGACAGTCCGAGGAGTGGTGTCCGTCAGAGGGAAAATCACCAACTTTGACCAATTAACTGAAATCCCAGATAGTCCACCAAAATGAACAAATTCGCGCAAAGTCGGATCCAAATTGATCTCCGGGTCCACGAGATAGAGTGTCACGTCATCTGCGTAGAGCGATATGAGTAGGCTCCTAGAGCTAAACCCCAATCCCCGCGCCGTATGGTGTTGCCTTATGTGTGCCGCCAACGGTTCCATTGCTATGGCAAACAATAATGGGGACAAGGGGCAGCCTTGTCTTGTGCCTCTGGAGATAGGAAAGGGCTCAGAGATGAGTCCATTTACCCTGATCCTAGCACTTGGCAGAGTGTACAACAATCTGATTTTACTAAGGAAGAACGGGCTGAAACCCATACGTGTCAGTACAGCAAATAAATATGGCCACTCGAGAGTGTCAAATGCCTTTGTGGCATCCAAAAACACTGCCGCAGCATGCACTGTCGGGTGTAAATAGTGTAGAATGGAGAACACTGTCCTTAGATTGTGTGCTGTCGACCTGCCCGGGATAAACCCCGATTGATCAGGGAGCGCTATCACAGGGAGTAATGGCTGTAGCCGGTTGGCTAACAATTTAGCAAGAATTTTTACATCTACATTTAATAGCGAAAGAGGTCTATAGGAATCCATCTCATCTTCTGGTTTACCGGGCTTCAACAGTGTGATAATCATAACTTCTCGCATAGTGCGGGGCAACACTCCCTCCCCCAACGCCTCCTCATACACTGCCAATAGTCTGGGCGCCAGTTCTGTGACATAAGTTTTGTAAAAGGCGTGGTCAGGCCATCCGGGCCAGGGGCCTTGTCACGAGGCAGGCTTTTAATGACCTGGGCGACATCTTCCGTTGTTATTGGAAGATCCATATATTCCCTGTGAGTGTTATTGAACCAAGCTAGCGCTATTGAATCCAGAAACGACTCCATTCCCTCTGGACATGTTTCCTGGGTGGCAGTGTAGAGGTTGGAGTAAAACCCGCTGAAGGCGCTTAGAATTCCCCCCTGATCTCTTATTATGGTGTCTGGTGCGGCACTTATCTCATGAATATGGGTCGTGGATTTCGGTGATCTAATCATGCCTGCCAGTGTACGCCCCGGCCTCTCACCCTCTCCATACCTCCTGGCCTCTGCATATTTGCCTAGAAATTTCACCTCCCGTTGCGCCTCCTCAGCATAGTCAAGCAGTTTAGATTTCAGTGCTCTAGAGATTTCCGGCTCCCCGGTTTCGTAAAATTGTGTCTCAAGGCGTTTAATGTCAGCCTCTATGGATGCTATCGTGTTTCTTATGGACTTCAACACCCCCGCCTGGCGGGCTATGCATTGGCCTCTTATTACAACTTTAAATGCCTCCCAAAGTGAGGCTTCGGTATCAACCGAGCCCAAGTTTAACTCAAAATATTCCGTAATATCTGTTCTGATCTCCTCTTTGAAAGCTTCATCTAGGAGAGCGTGAGGTGGGAGTCGCCAAGAGAATGCACGTCTCGGCATTTCGGGGATCCTCAATTTTAAAAGACATGGGGCATGGTCAGACAGGGATCGTGGCATATGCTCCACATCAACAGCCCAAGTCGCAACATCTCTAGACACCAACCAGTAGTCCAAACGGGAACACACATTGCGATGATCAGAAATACAGGTTCCCTCCTTCAGTGAACGGTGTCTATTACGCCATATGTCAACCAGCTCACCATCGGCTATAATCGCCTTCAGGGCAGAGGAAGCCGCAGGGTGTAAGGATCGGGCAGCCCCCCTTCTATCAAGCACATCATCCAGGATGGCATTAAAGTCTCCCCCCACAGAATCGTACTACATCCAGTCGCTCTGACCTTTCCCCAAACATTATTGAAAAAGTCGGGGGAATCTATATTAGGACCATATATAGCCACTACAACGATGGACACACCACACAGGGACCCCTGTATCAGAACATACCTGCCTTCTGGGTCTCTGCTAATGAGCTCCTCCCTCCAGTCCAGCCCCTGTTTGATTAATACAGCCACCCCGTGAGCATAGTTGGAATATATAGCAGAGTACACATGGCCCCACCTTCTATGTTTAAGCTTCTGAGATGGCGATGCATTCAGATGTGTCTCCTGCAACAGGCAAATGTCGATATTATGTCGCACCAAATAGGCATGCACCAGTCGCGACTTCCTACTATCGTTTAGCCCCGAACATTCCAAGTTAGGCAATTTAAAACATTGTCAGACATTCGTGTGCTAGTCATCAGCAATGATCTTCATGACTCGCAGCAACGTGACCTTCATCCAGCTAATACGGCAGTGACTAAATACCACTTTACATTTATACTGGCATTGCATAACAAAACGAATCCCCCTCTGCCGCCCACCACCCACTCCAACCCCCCAATTAGGTTGTAGAAAACCCACCCCATTAATAAACAATTCTGAACCAAACGATAATGAGATCGGGAACCTTCCCATGGGGGCACAGCAATGCCGGCGAACTACCTTGCATCATACAAGGTGGCCGGGATAACTGCAGACGTTCCAATGTCACTCCATGTCACTCAGATGACCACTCGTTGCCTCCATGACCTCCTGCTGCTTATGATTCTTCTTTCCACCCACATGCTTGGCGAATTTCAAAGCGGATTTTGCATCAACAAAGAAGTGGGCAGTGCCATCGAAGGAGACCTTGAGTTTGGCTGGGTACAGCAGGGAGTACGGGATCTGTGCCTGGAGAAGAATCCGCTTCGCCGGTAGGAACTCCCGCCTCGCCGCCTGTACCGCTGGCGTGAAATCCAGATAGAATGAAATCTTGTTGCCCTTGTGCGCAATCTGCCCCATTTCCCTGGCTTTCCTCAAAATTATATCACGGTCCTGACAGTTCAAGATTTTCGCGATGATCGACCTCGGCGGCGCTCCAACAGGGGGCTTTTGGCCCAGCGATCTGTGCGCCCTCTCAACCACAAAGACTGCTGATAGATGCGAGTCAAATAATTCGTGTAGCATGTCCGTACTGTAGGTCTCCTTTATGGAGATAGCGGTCGTCTCCGGAACTCCCATTACGCGGAGATTGTTGCGTCTTGACCTGGCCTCCAAATCGTCATTTTTGGCCCGTATGACCCCCAGCAGCCTGTCCATATGTAGTAATTGTTCCTTGGTTTCCACCTGGTACTCATGGAATTCAGTTTGTCGGTTTTCCAATGCATCGAGGCGTGTCTCATGCGTGGACACCTGTGCTTTGACAGAGTCCAATTGCGACGTGAGCGTGTCCAACTTCGTATCTATGTTACGGAGACTTGACCTCATTTCCAACATTAATGTCCTCAGATCCTCCCCCTGATCTTCCATGTGCGAATCACGCGGGCCCTCCACCTGTGTGTCTGGCTCCGAGTCAGTTTGCCTGGTGGAACGTTTGGTTTCAAAAGCCAGTTTCGGCTGTTTAGGGTCCTGCTTACCCATTTTTCCCAGTGTTGTAAAGTGCTGGCTCAGGGTCAACTAGCAGAACAGGCCCAAGAATGTCCTATAGGTAACACGCTGGTGCGTCCTCTGCTCCCAGAGCGGCAAGGTGCTAGATTCATGCGTCAGCACCCCCTCACACAGCCGCGGCGCCGACCTCCACCTTTCACACAGTTCAGGCTCGGATGGCTCCCCCACACCTCCACACATACGATGACTCTGTTTGGTAGGCCCCCAGACGAGCAGCCAGGATCTCACATCCCCATCAGTCACAGGACATATGTTGTGCCTCCCCACGGGGACCAACGACTGCAGCGAACCGTGCCCGACCTCGCCCACGTTTAAAATAAGGAGCAGGGCCGCGCAATTGTGGCTTTCTAGTTGTAACCTACCGCCCTGTCGGTGTCACTCCACTGTTTCCTCAGTGTGGCAGGTCCATCATCATTTTGCAATGGCAGTTAAACATCAGAGGCCGCTGGTCTAATGCGCTGCGCCGTCGTGTTCACTTCAGGCTCCGCAAGTCCCCCTATTCACCAGAGGGCCACACCAGCTGGCGGATAAGGCAAATATCTGTAGTGGGGGAGGAGGGTGGGGAGCGCCACAGATGCTCCTTCCTCGGTGTAGGAGCTGCCCAAGTGTAGCAGATCTTAACTCCTTATTACAGTTCCGGCAGTACTCACCGACATCCCAAAATGGCGGACAGGGCCTACATTCCGACCTCCTATTACCGCCAGCTCGGTAGGGCTGGAGTTCAGGCAAAGGCAGGGGAGTTCCACTCCCCCTGTGGTAGTTTATCCACAGCTCACGAGGGTGATCACACACTTGGCTGTAGCGGTGGGTAGGAGCTACCCGCCCGGTCCTCCCTACCCGCACCAGGTCCGTGCCCAACCACACCGCAAGATTTTCGCAGCCGCGGCTGCCAGCGAATTTCTCCCCGATGTCTCGAGCTCCTCCTTAACAATAATGGTGCCGCTTTCAGTCCCCCTCCGTCTTGTACCTGCAGCGCCGGCGTTACAATGGAGCCACGATCTCAGCAGCAGGCAGGTGGGCTTTCTCCACTTCCCCAGGTCCTACGCTCCTGCAGCAGCCACGGGCTCGATTTTCGCGTGCCCCAGTGGCAACGCAGCATAGCCTCTCATCGGCTCCCCGTCTCCGCTCCTCTCTCCAGAACTCGGTCTCGGAGGCGGTCAGGGCGCCGAGGTCCTCACCGAGTGCTCCTCACATTGGCAGCTTGTTATGCAGGTGTTCTGGGCAGCATATGGGCAGTCCGACGTGCAGGATTATTTCAGGATTTCATCCCGGCCGGCGGAGCACACTCAAGAAGCGGCCATTCCACTTCGCAGCAGGCCACGCCCCCCCAGACACACCATATGTTAAAGGAAGGTGATGGTACGTCACCCCCTCTGAGACAGACGAAGGTAATTGCATGCACACATAACAATCACTCACATTCATCGTATCGATGTATTCATACAACAATTTAGTAAACACATTTAACGAGAAATCACTAATTGATTTATCATGATGAAGAATGCTTCCATCCAATTGTTGTATGTTAGGATTAGGTATTCTTTTAGTAACATCATTCACTCTTTCACTTGTCACATCATTAGTATTATTTCCATTATTAGTTATCATTAGGATAGGTACAAGGACAGTTAGTAATACCCACATAATTGGTAATAGCAAGACACTACATAAGCAAGCTTTAATACATCTACGTTTTAGACTAGATTTTGGATGATCAGTCACCTTTTCTTTAGCCATTTTGTATTCTACCAAAAATATAAAATTCTAAATCTATAAACACTAAGCTTTACTAAAAATTCAAAAAAAAATTCTAGGGAAAAATATAGTGTAATTCTACACTTCAGACTTTCTTCTTTACCCCTTTCTTTTATTTTAATTTTATTTTCTTTAGGTACTCAGAATCTTTACTTCTTTTTCCAACTGTCAAATGCTGCACCTTAATTTTCGTCAAAGTTCTTTTAAGGCGGTCTCAATTTGCTTTCATCCACATGTTCAGTGTCTGATTTGTCTCTTTCTTCACTTGGATCTGAGCTTTCAATTTCTTCTAAGATTACATAGGTCCATTCTGGTGCTGTATATTTTCTACTTGGAATTCTTGCTCTTCTTGTTTTTCGCACTAATTCTTCTCCTGACTCTTCTTGTTCTGTCTGACTTGAGACCTCATTACTTTGCTCTGGTCTTTTCCTTGACTTTCTCTTCACAAGAGTGTATTTCAGTCTTTTCACTCCACCTGGCCAATTATCACCTTTTCTTGCTTTCTTAGGTTGAACTACTTTTTCCCCTTCTGTATCTGGTTCACAGGTTCTTTTATTTGGCCTTCCTTCCTTCTATCTGTCTTTCTTTCTGCTTTTCAGCAACTTCTGTTTCTTCTGTTTCGACAGTAGCTTCACTGACTCCTTGCTCAACCGTGAACTCACTTTCTTCTGGTTCAACAGCAGTCTCACGAGACCCAGTAACTGGTGCCCACTTTACTTGACTTGTGCTTGGCTGTTCATCATCAGTTTGTTCTTCAGAATCTGTTATTCTAGATTCTTCAGCTTCACACACTTCAACCTCTGGTCTTTGATTTTTGTTTACCAGTTGCTGCTCTGCTCTTTCAAGTGGACTTGGGACTTGTCTGGTGTGGCTAGCGTGAATCCAGTTTGGCAGACCACCACACTTCACTGCTGTTGTCGTCACCGGAATAACTTGGTAAGGACCGCTCCACCTGGGTTCTAAACACGATTTCCTCACATGTTTCTTGATAAGAACCCATTCACCAGGACTCAGATCATGAGCTTGATTCGGCTGTGTTGCTGTGGCGTCTTCTCCAACCTGGTGAGACACAGAACGCACCAGATCAGCCAATCCTCTGCAATAATCAAGCACTAGATCATCAGATATATTCATCAGTTTGTTCGCTGGTATGTATGCTTGTCTCATTGCTCTTCCCATTAAGATTTAATGTGGACTCAAACCCGTCTTTTTGTCAGGAATGATTCTAAGACTCATCAGTACAAGGGGTAAAGCGTCAGGCCATTCAGTGTTGTGGATGCACACACCTTTCCTAACCTAGATTTTATTGTGCCATTTAACTGCTCAACCACTCCAGATGCTTCAGGTCGATAAGCACAATGCAGCTTCTGTTCAATTTGCAATGCTGCACAAATCATCTGAATTATCTCATTATTAAAATGTGTTCCTCTATCTGTCTCTAAGGTGACTGGAAATCCGACTCTAGGTATCAGTTCTCTCAGAAGTAGTTTGGCGACAGTTAAACTGTCATTCCTTCTTGTCGGATAGACTTCCACCCAACGAGAGAACAAACAGACAATAACTAACACATATTTCAGCCCATTGCATGGGGGGAGCTTGATAAAATCAAGTTGGAGACGTGTAAATGGTCCTCCTGCTCTTCCAATTCGTCCCCAACTAACAACTGTCTTTCTGCCTGGATTTTGCTTCTGACAAGTTATGCACCTCTGGCAAAGGCTCTCTGCAATGACCCTGAACCTCGGGTTATACCATGACTGCTTGAAGAGTCTGATCATTGCATCTCTTTCAACTTGTGCAATTCCGTGATATACCCTGGCCATATGGGAAAGTAAAGAATCTGGCAGGACTGGTCTTTCATCAAAATAGACCCACACTTCATCTTCTTCTCGCTTTCTACAACCTGTATTTTACCAGATTTCCTTTTCCTCATCACTTGCCTCTTCCTGCATCTGCCTCACTTCATCCCAAGTTTCAAATGGGTTAGTAAACATAAGATGGCATTCGGTATTTCCCCTTTCAATTGCCCTGTTTAAAGCCATTAAATTTCGTGCACAGAAACGCGGTATTTGGTCAGCGTCGTCACATAATCATCTCCTGATTTATGTGCGGCACATTTGATCACTGCAATTCTTTTGGGCAATTGCAAAGCATCCAATAATTCTTTTACAGTTTTGCTGTTACGAATAGGGGAACCTGAGGAAGTCAGAAAAACCCCTTTGCATCCATAGCTGTCCAAAATCATGGACAACCCCAAACCCATATTGGCTATCCGTGAATATGGTCACCCTCAGACTTTTGGCAGTTTTGCACACTCTGATTAGAGCTATCAATTCAGCAATTTGAGCAGAGTTTACTTCTTTTAGACAGGATGCTTCTAGAACTCCCGCTATGGTGCAAACAGCATAGGCAGTACATAATTCCCCTTTCTCATTTCTTAGACATGACCCATCCACAAATATTTCACAGTCTGGTTCTTCTAGAGGAACATCCTCTATATCAAACCTGGGTTTGGTGCACAGTTCTGTCACATCCAAACAATCATGATCTGCTTCCTCTCTCACTTCCTCATACTGAGAATTTGGCAATAGAGTTGCCGGGTTTACAGTTGTGCACCTTACCACAGTCACATTTTCAGCACCCAGAATCACTCTCTCGTACTTAGTCAGCTGACTAGAGGTCAAGTATTGTGTCCGGGTTCGAGTTAAAAGGATCTCAACAGAGTGTGGTTTGACTGGATATCCCATCACAATCGCTTCACTTTGTTCCACACAAGTGGCAGCTACTGCTTTTAAACAGCCTGGTAACGCTGAAGCCACTGAATCCATAGTAGCAGAAAAATATGCTACTGGACGTCGTGCCATTCCATGTTTCTGAGTTAGGACTAAAAGTGCACATCCATCTCTTTCGCAACAATACAATGCAAACTCCTTTGTATAATCTGGCATTCCCAATGCAAGTGCTCGAAAAAGACTGTTTCTCAATTTCGTAAAGGCTTCCATACTTTTGTCATCCAACACAATCGGATCTTTCACATCTTTTCGTGTCAACCTCTCTAGAGGTTTTGCAATCAATGAGAAACCACAGATCCACTGCTTACAGTATCCAACCATTCCCAAAAACATTCACACTTCTTTCTGAGTGATAGGTGGGCTCATTTGTTTCATCACACTAATTCCTTCTCGTGTCACCTTTCTGACTCCCTTTTGGATTTTGTGTCCTAAGTACTGGACCTCTTGTTTACAAAATTGTAATTTTGCTGGTGGCACTTTGTGTCCTCCTTCTGCCAAATGTTTCAGTAAGGCAATGGTATCTGTCACACATGCCTCTCGGGTCTTTGATGCCACAAGTAGGTCATCAATGTACTGAACCAAAACTGAATTTCCTGGCATGATCAAAGTCTCCAGACATCTTTTCAGAATCTGGTTAAAGAGTGAGGGACTCTTGGTATACCCTTGAGGAACTTGGCATCATGCCAAGACATGGTCTCTGAACCGGAACGCAAAAAGATATTGGCTCTCCGGATGTAAGGGAATCAAGAAAAATGCTTGGCACAGATCAATCACTGTGTACCATTCTGAATCGCATTGAATTTGGTAAAGGATGACTGCTGGATTTGGTACTATGGGACATCAAGGTACCACAATCTTATTAATCTTTCTTAAATCCTGTACTACTCTATATTTTCCGCTTGGCTTTTTAATTCCTATAATGGGTGAATTACAAGGACTACTCATTATCTCTCTCAAAATTCCCTGTTCAATCATTTGATTAATCACAGGAGTGACTCCTGCAATTACTTCTGGACTCATTTTGTACTGAGGAGTGTTTGGATACACAGCACCCTCTTTCACCGTAACCTGAATTGGATCTACATTTGTCATTAGGCCAATTTCTATTCCTGTAAAATCCCATACACCTGACCTCACTGTACTTCTAAGTTCTTCAGGCAAACTTTCTTCTGTGAGGAGTGAAAACAACTCGTCCACTTCGGTCCCTTGTTTCGCTAACATAATTTTGAATTCAACATCCTCATCAGGTGTCTGAAATGCAATACCATCTGGCGTACAATAGATGGTACAGTTCATCCTACATAACAAATCTCTACCTAAGAGATTTACCGGACTCGAGTCACATACCACAAATCGATGCATGTCTCTGAAGTTTCCAATATGAACTTCTATTGGATTTGTGACTGGGGTACTAATATGCTTATTCGAGACTCCTACAACTTGGATAGTTTCTCCCGAGAGGGGTAGGTTTGGAATTTCTGCTGCTCTCACAGTAGAACGGGTAGCACCAGTGTCCACCAGGAATGTAATATCATTACCTTCCACCTTTCCTTCGACAATTGGACCTGACTGATCTCCCGCCAAGGATGCACCAAGTACGCACTCTTCCTCCCCCCTCAGGCACCGTCATTGAGATGAGTCTGAATCATTCTCATTGCACTGCAACCAATATTGCTGAATCATCTGCACTCTTTGATTCTTACTGATCTGGTCACCTCCATGAAATCCAGTGTTCACACCGTACCTCTGCACTTGAGCATTCACATTATTTGACATAGGAGCTTGTGGCACCTGTAACTGTGGGGTAACTACCTGCTGCTGCTGGTTCACAACCACCTCATTCTGCATCTGTGGATTTAAATTTTGATTTACCCCATTATTCTTTTGAGCAGATCTACACTCATTCTTCCAATGTCCAATCTTTCCGCACGCATGACAAGGACATTTCTTCCTAGCCTCTTCTTTACTCATCTTACCTCTACCTTTACCTCCATTTGGTACCTGACCATTTTGATTCTGACCATTCATTTTGTAACCTGTCTGAGAATTATTATTTACCTCTTGTTGCTCTGCTACCTGCACTTGTGCCCACATCATTTTCTCCTTTAGTTTCTTGTGTCTTGACTCAATGTCATCGCTACAATACTTCGCATATCTCAAAATCTCATCAATTGTTTTACTCTGCCAACAAATCAAATGTTGCTGAATCATATTACTAATCTCTGGTTTCAATCCAAATACAAAACGATACACAAAATGTCCCATATCCTTGTCTCCAATATTTTCAAATCCGCTATACTGTTTAAATACTTGCAACAGCCTTTCATAATAAGCATGCACTGACTCTTTTGGTTCTTGAGTCTTTCGGTCTATTTTAACCCAATCTGTTTCTTGTGGGGAAATTTTTCCCTTCAAGAAAGTGATTACTTGATTATATTTTTTTATCACCTCTTCGGATGGTGCTCCTGTTTTAGGGTCTCTAGGATATTCTTCTTTTGGCCAATCAACAGTGATCTTACATTCTGTCCACAATTCTGCCGGAACAACAATCTCGAACAACCCATCTAAATCCTTCAACAGAACCTTCGAGACCTTTACAAACCTTTCTACCTGTTTGTACCATTCAACGGGTTTCTCTCTTAGTCTGGGGAAATCATTCGTAAATGATAATATATCCTGCCTTGACCAAGGAACATGTACGTCTCCACCATATTGTACTTCTCTCATCGGACATGCCCTTTCACCCTGTTCTGTTTCCTTTAACGGGAACATAGACACTCCTTTACTAGCTGCTTCTTCCTTCTTTCTCACCCATCTATTTCTCCATCGATCTACATCTCCCACCTTCTTCAAAATGTTCATCAACTCTTTTATCTGTAACCTTTTTCCAGACGCGTTCAAACTCTACAGATCCTTTTCAGTAAATGCCAATCTGTACGATTTCTACAACACCTTTGACTTTTCTATGTCTAATTCATACTCACTAGCAGCTTCGGATATTTTCTCATGAAGATTCCTTGCTCTCCAAGTGCTTTTACACAAGAACAATAATTCATCATTTCGGTAAATCCCTAATCTGTCTGGACTTATTGTACCAGTAATCATCTCTTCCAAATCTACCTTCAATTGACTCACATTTATACTCTGTGGTTGTGGTTCCTTCTTTTCCATTCCTTTTATCCAATCATTCAATTCTTCTGATGAAGGACCTGCGGAACTCCCTGTCATTGGAGTGACATTTGTCCCTATTCTCTGGGGGATTTATTTGCATACCTCTTCTGGGGGTTTCCGTTATCATTTCACAAACCGGAAGATCTAACAATGTAACATTTGTGTCAGCCTGTCTATTCTCATTGACTACCGTCTCCATTCCGCTCCTGACATTACTCATTGGAACTGCCAACGTATGTACTTTAGGTGTATTCTGATTTTCTCCAAATAAAGGAACAACAGGACCTATTGTCACTGGTACCGTCAATGCTTCTGCATTTAGACTCAACTGATTTATTTTCTGAATCTGGTCTACATTTGCCTTGTTTAGCATCTCAAATTCTTTTTTCTCGCATTATCCTAGCCATGTCCGCAATCTGTGGGATTAATGGATTTCCCATAAAGGGTGCATTTGGAGTCAGCTCAACTGAATTTTCTTGATATGGCGGGGGTCTTTTGGTCATAATATCCTCTAATAACTCATCATCTGAATCGTTTACACCATCTCTTACACTTGAGGTTTCTATATTTTTCTTTTTCTCTTTGCATTTTCCTCCTTTCTATTCATCAGCAACTAAAACTGGATACAAACCCTCGGTTACCACAGCTCTCCTCCATAGTTTCATCGTGTCCGCTCTTCTCTCAAAAGGGTACCTTGACATCAAATTTCTATATATCCTACCTCCTCGATATTTCTCTCTTTCCATTGCTTCTACTTCCCATTCCTCTAATGCTTCATACTGTGTAGGTCTGGGATTCGGCTCTAATGAATTCATTCTATTTCTCAAATTCTGAAAAATCCTCCTATTAAACGAACCATGATGTGGGAAAGCTAAAACACCATCATCCTTTGTATACTCTGCCCAATTCTCCAACCATGATATCCTTGCTCTAACATCATATAGGAAGCAAGCGGACCTGGAGGGGGAATAAGAATTCCCTCTCTAATCACAATCGGTTTATCCTTTTTGAAAAATGTCTTTATTTTCTCAAGAAACTTCATTTTCCTGGCCCTTTATACTAGCGTATTTCAACAAAACAAATAAAGAATCTTTCCGTATTTCTACTTATTCTATTTGTCAGTTCTCATCCTATACCAGTGCGACACACACCAACCAACCAATCAGAACACTACTACGTAAGCAAAATCTCAACCAATACTAGCGCGGCTCACACCAACCAACCAATCACAGCTCAGTACACGCCCGCTGCTTGTCCAATACCAGCGCAGCTTTTCTGACGTCAGTATTACTCCTTCTACTGACCCTCCCTTTACAAAATAATACGGTAATATTTTTCTAAGCACTCTTAATCAAAAATTCGATTAGTAACAACATAAAACAATGCTACCTTGTCTGCTCCACTAAATAAAGAGATAGTTTTCACTCTTTTCAAGAGATTTTCGCCACTACGAGTCCTAATAACGTCCAGTGTTATTTTACTCTTCAAACAAACGCCGGGTGGACCTATTACTCCTCTAGGGATAAGGCCAAAGTTTTCGCAAGAGGACTTCTGGGTGTGAAAAGGGGTCTTGGTACTTCCCCTGGGGATAAGGCTAGAGTTTCGGAAGTGGAAACTTCGCTATTTCAGACACTCTACTCACATACGAAATTTCCCTATATATAACAACTTCAGCCCTCCGTAGCTTTGGTATTATTACAACAGACAAAGTACTTCTGCAGTGTGATTTCTTTACCACACTCTTCTTCTGCCTATTTCAGGCTAATTCCAATCCCGGGATTCCTCAGCCTCTCCTAGCGACACCTTCCAAACCACACCCCTAAAGGCACCCCAGTTATACCCTAAAAACCTACATGTCCGTCCCACATCAATTGAAACATTCAGCATAACTAGACAGTTGATTGGTGGACTTTGGGGGTGGTATGTCACACCATGGTGACTTCACTCTTATTCTTTGTTTTATGCCCATTCCCATTAGCTCATATATTGTTCATTCACACGATCGGGTCTAAGTTACAATTGTATAATTTTTAAGCAATGTCTACAGAAGAAGTCCTTCCATCCCACGGTCTGTCACGTTGCTTGGCAGACGATCATCACATTGGCCTTCACCCCTTTCATCTCTTCTGCTGTGCTCAGCGCTTCAGCGTGCCTTTGTCAAAACAGCCTTTACTCAATTTTCTAACCCCGCCTTCATTCGGCCAATTTAAGAGAAAATGGCGTCTTATCCAGCTCACTATAGTAAATGGAAAATGAACATTCATTAATTATATGATAATGTAGTTTTCACTGTTTACCACCCACCTTTGCACTATTCTCTATTAACGTTTTTTTCCTAGCATAGCTTCATGCAAGACGATATTATTTATTAATTCAAAGCAAGCTGCAACATGCAAACTACGAAATGCACATGCGGCCTAGTCATGCATTGTTTCTCGTTTTCTTTCAAAGCATAATGTAAATACGATTTTATGTTCTTTCATGCGTTATCTCACGTTAGTGCATGCATGCGCAAAGCAGTTTCCCCTGTGTTCATGTAAGGTGCACGTTAATTTTCTATTACTACTTACTGTTAGTACGTATTATGGGGGTATTCATTTGAACAGGTTTCCTTTTTTCGAAATCCTGCTCCATCACAGTGCATCTGCATGTGTGCCCTATTACATCTCCTCTGTCTTTGTTGGGGTAGATAAATAGCCCACCTTACCAACCATATCTTCAAAGGACATTCACTGTCACCTGCTGTAGGAACGGCAGTGTTAATAATCTCCATGGGTGTTGGGGTTTAAGCAGCATGCTATTCTTTTGCAAATGTGTCTAATGACTCGCCCAGTAGGTCCTTTATCTGTATCTTCACATTTGTTTGGTCACTTGACAGGTATTTTACAGAAGGAAGACATTTCAAACCAACGATGTGTTGTGGTTTGGGTAGCTTTCCTCTGATTGTATGGAGCTTGCTTTTGAATAACTTTATGATGAAGAGGTTTAGGTCAGTGGTGCCTATGGTGAGAGAGAAAGCAAAGACTTCATATAAGCATCTCTTGTCTTATTGTTTTTTTAGTGAAGTGCTAGGGAAGTGATAAATCATGCCAGATGGCTTTTAGTGCAGCTGCCATTTTCCAAATTTCCTTATAGTAGAGAAATGCCTAGCGAATCACTGGTTACTCTCTGGAGGGCACCATACTCCCTGAGCGTTCATCATATCTGTGATATTTGGCCTTCCACTCCCTTTTTAGGTCTCGCCTGAGCCAGCGCATGCGCTGGCTTGGCGAGACATTTAGTGAGTGGGCTTTAAAAAGCCAACCGCAGCTTTTTGGGTGGCCTAGAGCGTGCGGTTACGCGCACAGTAACGCGCATTCCTCGCATCGCTCGATCAGGCGCCATCTGGCTTTCTCTCGCTTGCTCTCCCAAAGATTAGGCGCCATCTGGCTTTCCTCTCGCTTTCTCTCCCAAATTGTGTCTAGTAAGAATTATTTTTCTGGTACCTTTTCAGCCTGGCATGAGTGATATTTGACAAAACTCCTTTCCTTTGTGCATTTGTAAAAATAGTTCTGACTTGTGTGCATGATGTTTAAACAAAATACTTGAACGACCACAGTTCAGCTACTTTCACATGCTGATTTCTGCAATTTTACATGACTCGTCGCCGCTTTCTTAGTGATGATGAAATCTGAATCTTTGGTCTAACTTACTCACTTTGCTTAGCTTTTGTTCCACACTATACTACATGGCCCCATCTGGCTTTCCCTCTCGCTTTCTCTCCCAAATTGTGTCTAGTAAGAATTATTTTTCTGGTACCTTTTCAGCCTGCCATGAGTGATATTTGACAAAACTCCTTTCCTTTGTGCATTTGTAAAAATAGTTCTGACTTGTGTGCATGATGTTTAAACAAAATACTTGGACGACCACAGTTCAGCTACTTTCACATGATGATTTCTGCAATTTTACATGACTTGTCGCCGCTTTCTTAGTGATGATGAAATCTGAATCTTTGGTCTAACTTACTCCCTTTGCTTAGCTTTTGTTCCACACTATACTACATACTGCATCACTCAGCACCACCACAGCATCACGCAGCACCACCACAGCATCAATCAGCACCACCACAGCATCATTCAGCACCACCACAGCATCACTCAGGTCCACCACAGCATCACTCAGCAGTACCACAGCATCATTATGCGGTACCACAGCATCACTCAGCGACTCCACAACATCACTCAGCACCACCACAGCATCACTCAGCACCACCACAACATCACTCAGGGGTACCACAACATCACTCAGCGCCACCACAACATCACTCAGCGCAACTACAGCAACACTCAGCACCACCACAGCGTCACTCAAGCACACAACAATATCGCTCAGGGCCACAACAGCATCACTCAGCACCACCACAGCATCGCTCTACGCAACCACAGCAACACTCAGCACCACCACAGCATCACTCAGCAGCACCACAGCATCACTCAGGAACACCACAGCATCACTTAGTACCACCACAGCATCACTCTGTAGCGCAACAGCATCAATCAGCATCACCACAGCATCAGTCAGCATCACCACAGCATCACTCAGGGCCAGGCCCACATAATCACTCGGGGCCAGCACAGGATCACTCAACGCCACCACAGCATCAGTCAGCACCACCACAGCGTCACTCAGCACCACCACAGCATCACTCAGGACCACCACAGGATCACTCAGAACTACCACAGCATCACTCAGCACCACCACAGCATCACTCAGGGACACAACAATATCACTCCGCACTACCACAGCATCAATCAGCACCACCACAGCGTCACTCAGCACCACCACAGCATCACTCGGGACCACCACAGCATCACTCAGTACCACCACAGCATCACTATGCGCTACCACAGCATCACTCAGCGCCACCACAGCATCACTTAGCACCACCACAACATCACTCAGCGACAGCATCACTCAAAACCACCACAGCATCACTCGGCACCACCACAGCATCACTCAGTACCACCACAACATCACTCAGCACCACCACAACATCACTCAGGGGCACCACAACATCACTCAGCACCACCACAACATCACTCAACCACACAACAATATCGCTCAGGGCCACAACAGCATCACTCAGCGCCACCACTGCATTGCTCTACGCAACCACAGCAACACTCAGCACCACCACAGCATCACTCAGCACCACCACAGCATCACTCAGGAACACCACAGCATCACTCAGTACCACCACAGCATCACTCTGCAGCGCCAAAGCATCAATCAGCATCACCACAGCATCAGTCAGCATCACCACAGCATCACTCAGGGCCACCACAGCATCACTCAGGGCCAGCACAGGATCACTCAACGCCACCACAGCATCAGTCAGCACCACCACAGCGTCACTCAGCACCACCACAGCATCACTCAGGACCCCCACAGCATCACTCAGGACCCCCACAGCATCACTCAGCGCCACCACTGCATCACTCTACGCAACCAAAGCAACACTGAGCACCACCACAGCATCACTCAGCACCACCACAGCATCACTCAGCACCACCACAGCATCACTCAGGGACACAACAATATCACTCCGCACCACCACAGCATCAATCAGCACCACCACAGCATCACTCAGCAGCACCACAGCATCACTATGCGCTACCACAGCATCACTCAGCGCCACCACAGCATCACTCAGCACCACCACAACATCACTCAGCGCCACCACAGCATCACTCAACACCACCACAGCATCACTCAGCACCACCACAGCATCACTCAGCACCACCACATCACTCAGCACCACCACAACATCACTCAGGGGCACCACAACATCACTCAGCGCCACCAGAACATCACTCAGCGCAACTACAGCAACACTTAGCACCACCACAGCGTCAGTCAAGCACACAACAATATCGCTCAGGGCCACAACAGCATCATTCAACGCCACCACTGCATTGCTCTACGCAACCACAGCAACACTCAGCACCACCACAGCATCATTCAGGAAAACCACAGCATCACTCAGTACTACCAGAGCATCACTCTGCAGCGCCACAAAATCAATCATCATCACCACAGCATCAGTCAGCATCACCACAGCATCACTCAGGGCCACCACAGCATCACTCAGGGCCAGCACAGGATCACTCAAAGCCACCACAGCATCAGTCAGCACCGCCACAGCGTCACTCAGCACCACCGCAGCATCACTCAGCACCACCACAGCGGCACTCAGCAACACCACATCATCACTCAGGGCCAACACTGCATCACTCAACAACAACACAGGATCACTCATTACCACCACAGCATCATTCAGCACCACCACAGCATCACTCAGCACCACCACAACATCACTCAGGGGTACCACAACATCACTCAGCGCCACCACAACATCACTCAGCGCAACTACAGCAACACTCAGCACCACCACAGCGTCACTCAGCACCACCACAGCATCAATCAGC
Source organism: Calotriton arnoldi (assembly GCA_963921515.1). Lineage (NCBI taxonomy): Eukaryota > Metazoa > Chordata > Amphibia > Caudata > Salamandridae > Calotriton > Calotriton arnoldi. Next base: position 2,135,314 of record CAWUFW010002423.1, on the reverse strand, counting down.
ACTACCACAGCATCAATCAGCACCACCACAGCGTCATTCAGCACCACCACAGCATCACTCAGGTCCACCACAGCATCACTCAGCAGTGCCACAGCATCATTATGCGCTACCACAGCATCACTCAGCGACACCACAACATCACTCAGCACCACCACAGCATCACTCAGCACCACCACAACATCACTCAGGGGTACCACAACATCACTCAGCGCCACCACAACATCACTCAGAGCAACTACAGCAACACTCAGCACCACCACAGCGTCACTCAAGCACACAACAATATCGCTCAGGGCCACAACAGCATCACTCAGCACCACCACAGCATCGCTCTACGCAACCACAGCAACACTCAGCACCACCACAGCATCACTCAGCAGCACCACAGCATCACTCAGGAACACCACAGCATCGCTTAGTACCACCACAGCATCACTCTGTAGCGCAACAGCATCAATCAGCATCACCACAGCATCAGTCAGCATCACCACAGCATCACTCAGGGCCAGGCCCACATAATCACTCGGGGCCAGCACAGGATCACTCAACGCCACGACAGCATCAGTCAGCACCACCACAGTGTCACTCAGCACTACCACAGCGTCACTCAGCACCACCACAGCATCACTCAGGACCACCACAGGATCACTCAGAACCACCACAGCATCACTCAGCACCACCACAGCATCACTCAGGGACACAACAATATCACTCCGCACCACCACAGCATCAATCAGCACCACCACAGCGTCACTCAGCATCACCACAGTATCACTCGGGACCACCACAGCATCACTCAGTACCACCACAGCATCACTATGCGCTACCACAGCATCACTCAGCGCCACCACAGCATCACTTAGCACCACCACAACATCACTCAGCGCAACCACAGCATCACTCAAAACCACCACAGCATCACTCGGCACCACCACAGCATCACTCAGTACCACCACAACATCACTCAGCACCACCACAACATCACTCAGGGGCACCACAACATCACTCAGCACCACCACAACATCACTCAGCGCAACTACAGCAACACTCAGCACAACTACAGCAACACTCAGCACCACCACAGTGTCACTCAACCACACAACAATATCGCTCAGGGCCACAACAGCATCATTCAGCGCCACCACTGCATCGCTCTACGCAACCACAGCAACACTCAGCACCACCACAGCATCACTCAGCACCACCACAGCATCACTCAGGAACACCACAGCATCACTCAGTACCACCACAGCATCACTCTGCAGCGCCAAAGCATCAATCAGCATCACCACAGCATCAGTCAGCATCACCACAACATCACTCAGGGCCACCACAGCATCACTCAGGGCCAGCACAGGATCACTCAACGCCACCACAGCATCAGTCAGCACCACCACAGCATCACTCAGCACCACCACAGCATCACTCAGAACCACCACAGCATCACTCAGCGCCACCACTGCATCGCTCTACACAACCAAAGCAACACTGAGCACCACCACAGCATCACTCAGCACCACCACATCATCACTCAGCACCACCACAGCATCACTCAGGGACACAACAATATCACTCCGCACCACCACAGCATCAATCAGCACCACCACAGCATCACTCAGCACCACCACAGCATCACTATGCGCTACCACAGCATCACTCAGCGCCACCACAGCATCACTCAGCACCACCGCAGCATCACTCAGCACCACCACAGCTGCACTCAGCAACACCACATCATCACTCAGGGCCAACACTGCATCAAAAAACAACAATACAGGATCACTCATTACCACCACAGCATCACTCAGCACCACCACAGCATCACTCAGCACCACCACAACATCACTCAGGGGTACCACAACATCACTCAGCGCCACCACAACATCACTCAGCGCAACTACAGCAACACTCAGCACGACCACAGCGGCACTCAGCACCACCACAGCATCAATCAGCACTACCACAGCATCAATCAGCACCACCACAGCGTCATTCAGCACCACCACAGCATCACTCAGGTCCACCACAGCATCACTCAGCAGTGCCACAGCATCATTATGCGCTACCACAGCATCACTCAGCGACACCACAACATCACTCAGCACCACCACAGCATCACTCAGCACCACCACAACATCACTCAGGGGTACCACAACATCACTCAGCGCCCCCACAACATCACTCAGCGCAACTACAGCAACACTCAGCACCACCACAGTGTCACTCAAGCACACAACAATATCGCTCAGGGCCACAACAGCATCACTCAGCACCACCACAGCATCGCTCTACGCAACCACAGCAACACTCAGCACCACCACAGCATCACTCAGCAGCACCACAGCATCACTCAGGAACACCACAGCATCGCTTAGTACCACCACAGCATCACTCTGTAGCGCAACAGCATCAATCAGCATCACCACAGCATCAGTCAGCATCACCACAGCATCACTCAGGGCCAGGCCCACATAATCACTCGGGGCCAGCACAGGATCACTCAACGCCACGACAGCATCAGTCAGCACCACCACAGTGTCACTCAGCACCACCACAGCGTCACTCAGCACCACCACAGCATCACTCAGGACCACCACAGGATCACTCAGAACCACCACAGCATCACTCAGCACCACCACAGCATCACTCAGGGACACAACAATATCACTCCGCACCACCACAGCATCAATCAGCACCACCACAGCGTCACTCAGCACCACCACAGCATCAATCGGGACCACCACAGCATCACTCAGTACCACCACAGCATCACTATGCGCTACCACAGCATCACTCAGCGCCACCACAGCATCACATAGCACCACCACAACATCACTCAGCGCAACCACAGCATCACTCAAAACCACCACAGCATCACTCGGCACCACTACAGCATCACTCAGTACCACCACAACATCACTCAGCACCACCACAACATCACTCAGGGGCACCACAACATCACTCAGCACCACCACAACATCACTCAGCGCAACTACAGCAACACTCAGCACAACTACAGCAACACTCAGCACCACCACAGCGTCACTCAACCACACAACAATATCGCTCAGGGCCACAACAGCATCATTCAGCGCCACCACTGCATCGCTCTACGCAACCACAGCAACACTCAGCACCACCACAGCATCACTCAGCACCACCACAGCATCACTCAGGAACACCACAGCATCACTCAGTACCACCACAGCATCACTCTGCAGCGCCAAAGCATCAATCAGCATCACCACAGCATCAGTCAGCATCACCACAACATCACTCAGGGCCACCACAGCATCACTCAGGGCCAGCACAGGATCACTCAACGCCACCACAGCATCAGTCAGCACCACCACAGCATCACTCGGCACCACCACAGCATCACTCAGAACCACCACAGCATCACTCAGCGCCACCACTGCATCGCTCTACGCAACCAAAGCAACACTGAGCACCACCACAGCATCACTCAGCACCACCACAGCATCACTCAGCACCACCACAGCATCACTCAGGGACACAACAATATCACTCCGCACCACCACAGCATCAATCAGCACCACCACAGCATCACTCAGCACCACCACAGCATCACTATGCGCTACCACAGCATCACTCAGCGCCACCACAGCATCACTCAGCACCACCACAACATCACTCAGCGCAACCACAGCATCACTCAACACCACCACAGCATCACTCAGCACCACCACAGCATCACTCAGCACCACCACATCACTCAGCACCACCACAACATCACTCAGGGGCACCTCAACATCACTCTGCGCCACCAGAACATCACTCAGCGCAACTACAGCAACACTTAGCACAACCACAGCGTCAGTCAAGCACACAACAATATCGCTCAGGGCCACAACAGCATCATTCAACGCCACCACTGCATCGCTCTACGCAACCACAGCATCATTCAGGAAAACCACAGCATCACTCAGTACTACCAGAGCATCACTCTGCAGCGCCACAAAATCAATCATCATCACCACAGCATCAGTCAGCATCACCACAGCATCACTCAGGGCCACCACAGCATCACTCAGGGCCAGCACAGGATCACTCAACGCCACCACAGCATCAGTCAGCACCGCTACAGCGTCACTCAGCACCACCACAGCATCACTCAGCACCACCACAGCTGCACTCAGCGACACCACATCATCACTCAGGGCCAACACTGCATCACTCAACAACAACACAGGATCACTCATCACCACCACAGCATCACTCAGCACCACCACAGCATCACTCAGGGACACAACAATATCACTCAGCGCCATCACAGCATCAATCAGCACCACCACAGCGTCACTCAACACCACCACAGTATCGCTCATGTCCACCACAGCATCACTCAGCACCACCACAGCATCAGTCAGCACCACCACATCATCACTCAGCACCACCACAGCATCACTCAGGGCCACCACAGCATCACTCTCCTTCACCACAGCATCACTCAGCACCATCACAACATCACTCAGGAACTCCACAGCATCACTCAGCTTCACCACAGCATCACTCAGCAACACCACAGCATCACTCAGTACCACCACAGCATCACTCAGTACCACCACAGCATTACTATGCGCTACCACAGCATCACTGAGCGCCACCGCAGCATCACTCAGCACCACCACAGCATCACTATGCGCTACCACAGAATCACTCAGTGACACCACAACATCACTCAGTGACACCACAACATCACTCAGCACTACCACAGCATCACTCAGCACCACCACAACATCACTCAGGGGCACCACAACATCACTCAGCGCCACCACAACATCACTCAGCGCAACTACAGCAACACTCAGCACCACCACAGCGTCACTCAAGCACACAACAATATCGCTCAGGGCCACAACAGCATCACTCAGCGCCACCACAGCATCGCTCTACGCAACCACAGCAACACTCAGCACCACCACAGCATCACTCAGCACCATCACTGCATCACTCAGGAACACCACAGCATCACTTAATACCACCACAGCATCACTCTGTAGCGCAACAGCAGCAATCAGCATCACCACAGCATCAGTCAGCATCACCACAGCATCACTCAGGGCCACCACAGCATCACTCGGGGCCACCACAGGATCACTCAACGCCACCACAGCGTCACTCAGCACCACCACAGCATCACTCAGCACCACCACAGCATCACTCAGGATCACCACAGGATCACTCAGCACCACCACAGCATCACTCAGCACCACCACAGCATCACTCAGGGACACAACAATATCACTCCGCACCACCACAGCATCAATAAGCACTACCACAGTGTCACTCAGCACCCCCACAGCATCACTCAGCACCACCACAGCATCTCTCAGGGCCAACACTGCATCGATCAACAACAACACAGGATCACTCATCACCACCACAGTATCACTCAGCACCACCACAGCATCACTCAGGGACACAACAATATTACTCAGTGCCACCACAGCATCAATCACCACCACCACAGCATCACTCAGCACCACCACAGCATCGCTCAGGTCCACCACAGCATCACTCAGCACCACCACAGCATCAGTCAGCACCACCACATCATCACTCAGCAACACTACAGCATCACTCAGGGCCACCACAGCATCACTCTCCTTCACCACAGCATCACTCAGCACCACTACAGCATCACTCAGCACCACTACAACATCACTCAGGAACTCCACAGCATCACTCAGCGCCACCACAGCATCACTCAGCATCACCACAGCATCACTCAGTAGCACCACAGCATCACTCAGTACCACCACAGCATCAGTATGCGCTACCACAGCATCACTCAACACCACCACAGCATCACTCAGCACCACCACAACATCACTCAGCGCCACCACAACATCACTCAACGCCACCACAGCATCACTCAGCACCACCACAGCATCACTCAGCACCATCAGAACATCACTCAGGGGCACCACAACATCACTCACCGCCACCACAACATCACTCAGCGCAACTACAGCAACACTCAGCACCACCACAGCGTCACTCAAGCACACAACAATATCACTCAGGGCCACAACAGCATCACTCAGTACCACCACAGCATCACTATGCACTACCACAGCATCACTCTGCAGTGCCACAGCATCAATCAGCAGTGCCACAGCATCAATCAGCATCACCAGAGCATCAGTCAGCACCACCACAGCATCACTCAGGGCCACCACAGCATCACTCAGGGCCAGCACAGCATTACACAACGCCACCGCTGAATAACTCAGGGCCAGCACAGCATCACTCAATGACACCACAGCATCACTCAGTGCTTCTTACCCTTTTTAATTACAACTTCTCAGCATGCTGCACAGCAGCCACACTTCTCTACAGAACAGCTTAAAAACATTAGCAAAGTCAATAGCTCAACCTAAACACTTATAAGGCCCCCCAAAGCATAGCCAATAGGTCTCGCCTTTCGGACATTATAAGTGTTTAGTTATCCAACACAATATCCTTCATTAAACAACATCAAGTGTTGCATGGCTAATCACTTATAAGGTCCCAAATGCGAGACCTATTGCCTATGCCAATGCTTGTTTTTTAATGTGCCCTAGATTATGTCATCTGCGTTGGGTAATATCTCTGGATTCATTCTCGTTCAGTGACGTCCTCCAATAATATCATTTTTAAATCATCTTCTCCACCACAGCATCACTCAGCAGTGCCACAGCATCATTATGCGCTACCACAGCATCACTCAGCGACACCACAACATCACTCAGCACCACCACAGCATCACTCAGCACCACCACAACATCACTCAGGGGTACCACAACATCACTCAGCGCCCCCACAACATCACTCAGCGCAACTACAGCAACACTCAGCACCACCACAGTGTCACTCAAGCACACAACAATATCGCTCAGGGCCACAACAGCATCACTCAGCACCACCACAGCATCGCTCTACGCAACCACAGCAACACTCAGCACCACCACAGCATCACTCAGCAGCACCACAGCATCACTCAGGAACACCACAGCATCGCTTAGTACCACCACAGCATCACTCTGTAGCGCAACAGCATCAATCAGCATCACCACAGCATCAGTCAGCATCACCACAGCATCACTCAGGGCCAGGCCCACATAATCACTCGGGGCCAGCACAGGATCACTCAACGCCACGACAGCATCAGTCAGCACCACCACAGTGTCACTCAGCACCACCACAGCGTCACTCAGCACCACCACAGCATCACTCAGGACCACCACAGGATCACTCAGAACCACCACAGCATCACTCAGCACCACCACAGCATCACTCAGGGACACAACAATATCACTCCGCACCACCACAGCATCAATCAGCACCACCACAGCGTCACTCAGCACCACCACAGCATCAATCGGGACCACCACAGCATCACTCAGTACCACCACAGCATCACTATGCGCTACCACAGCATCACTCAGCGCCACCACAGCATCACATAGCACCACCACAACATCACTCAGCGCAACCACAGCATCACTCAAAACCACCACAGCATCACTCGGCACCACTACAGCATCACTCAGTACCACCACAACATCACTCAGCACCACCACAACATCACTCAGGGGCACCACAACATCACTCAGCACCACCACAACATCACTCAGCGCAACTACAGCAACACTCAGCACAACTACAGCAACACTCAGCACCACCACAGCGTCACTCAACCACACAACAATATCGCTCAGGGCCACAACAGCATCATTCAGCGCCACCACTGCATCGCTCTACGCAACCACAGCAACACTCAGCACCACCACAGCATCACTCAGCACCACCACAGCATCACTCAGGAACACCACAGCATCACTCAGTACCACCACAGCATCACTCTGCAGCGCCAAAGCATCAATCAGCATCACCACAGCATCAGTCAGCATCACCACAACATCACTCAGGGCCACCACAGCATCACTCAGGGCCAGCACAGGATCACTCAACGCCACCACAGCATCAGTCAGCACCACCACAGCATCACTCGGCACCACCACAGCATCACTCAGAACCACCACAGCATCACTCAGCGCCACCACTGCATCGCTCTACGCAACCAAAGCAACACTGAGCACCACCACAGCATCACTCAGCACCACCACAGCATCACTCAGCACCACCACAGCATCACTCAGGGACACAACAATATCACTCCGCACCACCACAGCATCAATCAGCACCACCACAGCATCACTCAGCACCACCACAGCATCACTATGCGCTACCACAGCATCACTCAGCGCCACCACAGCATCACTCAGCACCACCACAACATCACTCAGCGCAACCACAGCATCACTCAACACCACCACAGCATCACTCAGCACCACCACAGCATCACTCAGCACCACCACATCACTCAGCACCACCACAACATCACTCAGGGGCACCTCCAACATCACTCTGCGCCACCAGAACATCACTCAGCGCAACTACAGCAACACTTAGCACAACCACAGCGTCAGTCAAGCACACAACAATATCGCTCAGGGCCACAACAGCATCATTCAACGCCACCACTGCATCGCTCTACGCAACCACAGCATCATTCAGGAAAACCACAGCATCACTCAGTACTACCAGAGCATCACTCTGCAGCGCCACAAAATCAATCATCATCACCACAGCATCAGTCAGCATCACCACAGCATCACTCAGGGCCACCACAGCATCACTCAGGGCCAGCACAGGATCACTCAACGCCACCACAGCATCAGTCAGCACCGCTACAGCGTCACTCAGCACCACCACAGCATCACTCAGCACCACCACAGCTGCACTCAGCGACACCACATCATCACTCAGGGCCAACACTGCATCACTCAACAACAACACAGGATCACTCATCACCACCACAGCATCACTCAGCACCACCACAGCATCACTCAGGGACACAACAATATCACTCAGCGCCATCACAGCATCAATCAGCACCACCACAGCGTCACTCAACACCACCACAGTATCGCTCATGTCCACCACAGCATCACTCAGCACCACCACAGCATCAGTCAGCACCACCACATCATCACTCAGCACCACCACAGCATCACTCAGGGCCACCACAGCATCACTCTCCTTCACCACAGCATCACTCAGCACCATCACAACATCACTCAGGAACTCCACAGCATCACTCAGCTTCACCACAGCATCACTCAGCAACACCACAGCATCACTCAGTACCACCACAGCATCACTCAGTACCACCACAGCATTACTATGCGCTACCACAGCATCACTGAGCGCCACCGCAGCATCACTCAGCACCACCACAGCATCACTATGCGCTACCACAGAATCACTCAGTGACACCACAACATCACTCAGTGACACCACAACATCACTCAGCACTACCACAGCATCACTCAGCACCACCACAACATCACTCAGGGGCACCACAACATCACTCAGCGCCACCACAACATCACTCAGCGCAACTACAGCAACACTCAGCACCACCACAGCGTCACTCAAGCACACAACAATATCGCTCAGGGCCACAACAGCATCACTCAGCGCCACCACAGCATCGCTCTACGCAACCACAGCAACACTCAGCACCACCACAGCATCACTCAGCACCATCACTGCATCACTCAGGAACACCACAGCATCACTTAATACCACCACAGCATCACTCTGTAGCGCAACAGCAGCAATCAGCATCACCACAGCATCAGTCAGCATCACCACAGCATCACTCAGGGCCACCACAGCATCACTCGGGGCCACCACAGGATCACTCAACGCCACCACAGCGTCACTCAGCACCACCACAGCATCACTCAGCACCACCACAGCATCACTCAGGATCACCACAGGATCACTCAGCACCACCACAGCATCACTCAGCACCACCACAGCATCACTCAGGGACACAACAATATCACTCCGCACCACCACAGCATCAATAAGCACTACCACAGTGTCACTCCAGCACCCCCACAGCATCACTCAGCACCACCACAGCATCTCTCAGGGCCAACACTGCATCGATCAACAACAACACAGGATCACTCATCACCACCACAGTATCACTCAGCACCACCACAGCATCACTCAGGGACACAACAATATTACTCAGTGCCACCACAGCATCAATCACCACCACCACAGCATCACTCAGCACCACCACAGCATCGCTCAGGTCCACCACAGCATCACTCAGCACCACCACAGCATCAGTCAGCACCACCACATCATCACTCAGCAACACTACAGCATCACTCAGGGCCACCACAGCATCACTCTCCTTCACCACAGCATCACTCAGCACCACTACAGCATCACTCAGCACCACTACAACATCACTCAGGAACTCCACAGCATCACTCAGCGCCACCACAGCATCACTCAGCATCACCACAGCATCACTCAGTAGCACCACAGCATCACTCAGTACCACCACAGCATCAGTATGCGCTACCACAGCATCACTCAACACCACCACAGCATCACTCAGCACCACCACAACATCACTCAGCGCCACCACAACATCACTCAACGCCACCACAGCATCACTCAGCACCACCACAGCATCACTCAGCACCATCAGAACATCACTCAGGGGCACCACAACATCACTCACCGCCACCACAACATCACTCAGCGCAACTACAGCAACACTCAGCACCACCACAGCGTCACTCAAGCACACAACAATATCACTCAGGGCCACAACAGCATCACTCAGTACCACCACAGCATCACTATGCACTACCACAGCATCACTCTGCAGTGCCACAGCATCAATCAGCAGTGCCACAGCATCAATCAGCATCACCAGAGCATCAGTCAGCACCACCACAGCATCACTCAGGGCCACCACAGCATCACTCAGGGCCAGCACAGCATTACACAACGCCACCGCTGAATAACTCAGGGCCAGCACAGCATCACTCAATGACACCACAGCATCACTCAGTGCTTCTTACCCTTTTTAATTACAACTTCTCAGCATGCTGCACAGCAGCCACACTTCTCTACAGAACAGCTTAAAAACATTAGCAAAGTCAATAGCTCAACCTAAACACTTATAAGGCCCCCAAAGCATAGCCAATAGGTCTCGCCTTTCGGACATTATAAGTGTTTAGTTATCCAACACAATATCCTTCATTAAACAACATCAAGTGTTGCATGGCTAATCACTTATAAGGTCCCAAATGCGAGACCTATTGCCTATGCCAATGCTTGTTTTTTTAATGTGCCCTAGATTATGTCATCTGCGTTGGGTAATATCTCTGGATTCATTCTCGTTCAGTGACGTCCTCCAATAATATCATTTTTAAATCATCTTCTCCACCACAGCATCACTCAGCAGTGCCACAGCATCATTATGCGCTACCACAGCATCACTCAGCGACACCACAACATCACTCAGCACCACCACAGCATCACTCAGCACCACCACACCATCACTCAGGGGTACCACAACATCACTCAGCGCCACCACAACATCACTCAGCGCAACTACAGCAACACTCAGCACCACCACAGCGTCACTCAAGCACACAACAATATCGCTCAGGGCCACAACAGCATCACTCAGCACCACCACAGCATCGCTCTACGCAACCACAGCAACACTCAGCACCACCACAGCATCACTCAGCAGCACCACAGCATCACTCAGGAACACGACAGCATCGCTTAGTACCACCACAGCATCACTCTGTAGCGCAACAGCATCAATCAGCATCACCACAGCATCAGTCAGCATCACCACAGCATCACTCAGGGCCAGGTCCACATAATCACTCGGGGCCAGCACAGGATCACTCAACGCCACGACAGCATCAGTCAGCACCACCACAGTGTCACTCAGCACCAGCACAGCGTCACTCAGCACCACCACAGCATCACTCAGGGGTACCACAACATCACTCAGCGCCCCCACAACATCACTCAGCGCAACTACAGCAACACTCAGCACCACCACAGTGTCACTCAAGCACACAACAATATCGCTCAGGGCCACAACAGCATCACTCAGCACCACCACAGCATCGCTCTACGCAACCACAGCAACACTCAGCACCACCACAGCATCACTCAGCAGCACCACAGCATCACTCAGGAACACCACAGCATCGCTTAGTACCACCACAGCATCACTCTGTAGCGCAACAGCATCAATCAGCATCACCACAGCATCAGTCAGCATCACCACAGCATCACTCAGGGCCAGGCCCACATAATCACTCGGGGCCAGCACAGGATCACTCAACGCCACGACAGCATCAGTCAGCACCACCACAGTGTCACTCAGCACCACCACAGCGTCACTCAGCACCACCACAGCATCACTCAGGACCACCACAGGATCACTCAGAACCACCACAGCATCACTCAGCACCACCACAGCATCACTCAGGGACACAACAATATCACTCCGCACCACCACAGCATCAATCAGCACCACCACAGCGTCACTCAGCACCACCACAGCATCAATCGGGACCACCACAGCATCACTCAGTACCACCACAGCATCACTATGCGCTACCACAGCATCACTCAGCGCCACCACAGCATCACATAGCACCACCACAACATCACTCAGCGCAACCACAGCATCACTCAAAACCACCACAGCATCACTCGGCACCACTACAGCATCACTCAGTACCACCACAACATCACTCAGCACCACCACAACATCACTCAGGGGCACCACAACATCACTCAGCACCACCACAACATCACTCAGCGCAACTACAGCAACACTCAGCACAACTACAGCAACACTCAGCACCACCACAGCGTCACTCAACCACACAACAATATCGCTCAGGGCCACAACAGCATCATTCAGCGCCACCACTGCATCGCTCTACGCAACCACAGCAACACTCAGCACCACCACAGCATCACTCAGCACCACCACAGCATCACTCAGGAACACCACAGCATCACTCAGTACCACCACAGCATCACTCTGCAGCGCCAAAGCATCAATCAGCATCACCACAGCATCAGTCAGCATCACCACAACATCACTCAGGGCCACCACAGCATCACTCAGGGCCAGCACAGGATCACTCAACGCCACCACAGCATCAGTCAGCACCACCACAGCATCACTCGGCACCACCACAGCATCACTCAGAACCACCACAGCATCACTCAGTGCCACCACTGCATCGATCTACGCAACCAAAGCAACACTGAGCACCACCACAGCATCACTCAGCACCACCACAGCATCACTCAGCACCACCACAGCATCACTCAGGGACACAACAATATCACTCCGCACCACCACAGCATCAATCAGCACCACCACAGCATCACTCAGCACCACCACAGCATCACTATGCGCTACCACAGCATCACTCAGCGCCACCACAGCATCACTCAGCACCACCACAACATCACTCAGCGCAACCACAGCATCACTCAACACCACCACAGCATCACTCAGCACCACCACAGCATCACTCAGCACCACCACATCACTCAGCACCACCACAACATCACTCAGGGGCACCTCAACATCACTCTGCGCCACCAGAACATCACTCAGCGCAACTACAGCAACACTTAGCACAACCACAGCGTCAGTCAAGCACACAACAATATCGCTCAGGGCCACAACAGCATCATTCAACGCCACCACTGCATCGCTCTACGCAACCACAGCATCATTCAGGAAAACCACAGCATCACTCAGTACTACCAGAGCATCACTCTGCAGCGCCACAAAATCAATCATCATCACCACAGCATCAGTCAGCATCACCACAGCATCACTCAGGGCCACCACAGCATCACTCAGGGCCAGCACAGGATCACTCAACGCCACCACAGCATCAGTCAGCACCGCTACCAGCGTCACTCAGCACCACCACAGCATCACTCAGCACCACCACAGCTGCACTCAGCGACACCACATCATCACTCAGGGCCAACACTGCATCACTCAACAACAACACAGGATCACTCATCACCACCACAGCATCACTCAGCACCACCACAGCATCACTCAGGGACACAACAATATCACTCAGCGCCATCACAGCATCAATCAGCACCACCACAGCGTCACTCAACACCACCACAGTATCGCTCATGTCCACCACAGCATCACTCAGCACCACCACAGCATCAGTCAGCACCACCACATCATCACTCAGCACCACCACAGCATCACTCAGGGCCACCACAGCATCACTCTCCTTCACCACAGCATCACTCAGCACCATCACAACATCACTCAGGAACTCCACAGCATCACTCAGCTTCACCACAGCATCACTCAGCAACACCACAGCATCACTCAGTACCACCACAGCATCACTCAGTACCACCACAGCATTACTATGCGCTACCACAGCATCACTGAGCGCCACCGCAGCATCACTCAGCACCACCACAGCATCACTATGCGCTACCACAGAATCACTCAGTGACACCACAACATCACTCAGCGACACCACAACATCACTCAGCACTACCACAGCATCACTCAGCACCACCACAACATCACTCAGGGGCACCACAACATCACTCAGCGCCACCACAACATCACTCAGCGCAACTACAGCAACACTCAGCACCACCACAGCGTCACTCAAGCACACAACAATATCGCTCAGGGCCACAACAGCATCACTCAGCGCCACCACAGCATCGCTCTACGCAACCACAGCAACACTCAGCACCACCACAGCATCACTCAGCACCATCACTGCATCACTCAGGAACACCACAGCATCACTTAATACCACCACAGCATCACTCTGTAGCGCAACAGCAGCAATCAGCATCACCACAGCATCAGTCAGCATCACCACAGCATCACTCAGGGCCACCACAGCATCACTCGGGGCCACCACAGGATCACTCAACGCCACCACAGCGTCACTCAGCACCACCACAGCATCACTCAGCATCCACCACAGCATCACTCAGGATCACCACAGGATCACTCAGCACCACCACAGCATCACTCAGCACCACCACAGCATCACTCAGGGACACAACAATATCACTCCGCACCACCACAGCATCAATAAGCACTACCACAGTGTCACTCAGCACCCCCACAGCATCACTCAGCACCACCACAGCATCTCTCAGGGCCAACACTGCATCGATCAACAACAACACAGGATCACTCATCACCACCACAGTATCACTCAGCACCACCACAGCATCACTCAGGGACACAACAATATTACTCAGTGCCACCACAGCATCAATCACCACCACCACAGCATCACTCAGCACCACCACAGCATCGCTCAGGTCCACCACAGCATCACTCAGCACCACCACAGCATCAGTCAGCACCACCACATCATCACTCAGCAACACTACAGCATCACTCAGGGCCACCACAGCATCACTCTCCTTCACCACAGCATCACTCAGCACCACTACAGCATCACTCAGCACCACTACAACATCACTCAGGAACTCCACAGCATCACTCAGCGCCACCACAGCATCACTCAGCATCACCACAGCATCACTCAGTAGCACCACAGCATCACTCAGTACCACCACAGCATCAGTATGCGCTACCACAGCATCACTCAACACCACCACAGCATCACTCAGCACCACCACAACATCACTCAGCGCCACCACAACATCACTCAACGCCACCACAGCATCACTCAGCACCACCACAGCATCACTCAGCACCATCAGAACATCACTCAGGGGCACCACAACATCACTCACCGCCACCACAACATCACTCAGCGCAACTACAGCAACACTCAGCACCACCACAGCGTCACTCAAGCACACAACAATATCACTCAGGGCCACAACAGCATCACTCAGTACCACCACAGCATCACTATGCACTACCACAGCATCACTCTGCAGTGCCACAGCATCAATCAGCAGTGCCACAGCATCAATCAGCATCACCAGAGCATCAGTCAGCACCACCACAGCATCACTCAGGGCCACCACAGCATCACTCAGGGCCAGCACAGCATTACACAACGCCACCGCTGAATAACTCAGGGCCAGCACAGCATCACTCAATGACACCACAGCATCACTCAGTGCTTCTTACCCTTTTTAATTACAACTTCTCAGCATGCTGCACAGCAGCCACACTTCTCTACAGAACAGCTTAAAAACATTAGCAAAGTCAATAGCTCAACCTAAACACTTATAAGGCCCCCCAAAGCATAGCCAATAGGTCTCGCCTTTCGGACATTATAAGTGTTTAGTTATCCAACACAATATCCTTCATTAAACAACATCAAGTGTTGCATGGCTAATCACTTATAAGGTCCCAAATGCGAGACCTATTGCCTATGCCAATGCTTGTTTTTTAATGTGCCCTAGATTATGTCATCTGCGTTGGGTAATATCTCTGGATTCATTCTCGTTCAGTGACGTCCTCCAATAATATCATTTTTAAATCATCTTCTCCACCACAGCATCACTCAGCAGTGCCACAGCATCATTATGCGCTACCACAGCATCACTCAGCGACACCACAACATCACTCAGCACCACCACAGCATCACTCAGCACCACCACACCATCACTCAGGGGTACCACAACATCACTCAGCGCCACCACAACATCACTCAGCGCAACTACAGCAACACTCAGCACCACCACAGCGTCACTCAAGCACACAACAATATCGCTCAGGGCCACAACAGCATCACTCAGCACCACCACAGCATCGCTCTACGCAACCACAGCAACACTCAGCACCACCACAGCATCACTCAGCAGCACCACAGCATCACTCAGGAACACGACAGCATCGCTTAGTACCACCACAGCATCACTCTGTAGCGCAACAGCATCAATCAGCATCACCACAGCATCAGTCAGCATCACCACAGCATCACTCAGGGCCAGGTCCACATAATCACTCGGGGCCAGCACAGGATCACTCAACGCCACGACAGCATCAGTCAGCACCACCACAGTGTCACTCAGCACCAGCACAGCGTCACTCAGCACCACCACAGCATCACTCAGGACCACCACAGGATCACTCAGAACCACCACAGCATCACTCAGCACCACCACAGCATCACTCAGGGACACAACAATATCACTCCGCACCACCACAGCATCAATCAGCACCACCACAGCATCACTCAGCACCACCACAGCATCACTCGGGACCACCACAGCATCACTCAGTACCACCACAGCATCACTATGCGCTACCACAGCATCACTCAGCGCCACCACAGCATCACTTAGCACCACCACAACATCACTCAGCGCAACCACAGCATCACTCAAAACCACAACAGCATCACTCGGCACCACCACAGCATCACTCAGTACCACCACAACATCACTCAGCACCACCACAACATCACTCAGGGGCACCACAACATCACTCAGCACCACCACAACATCACTCAGCGCAACTACAGCAACACTCAGCACAACTACAGCAACACTCAGCACCACCACAGCGTCACTCAACCACACAACAATATCGCTCAGGGCCACAACAGCATCATTCAGCGCCACCACTGCATCGCTCTACGCAACCACAGCAACACTCAGCACCACCACAGCATCACTCAGCACCACCACAGCATCACTCAGGAACACCACAGCATCACTCAGTACCACCACAGCATCACTCTGCAGCGCCAAAGCATCAATCAGCATCACCACAGCATCAGTCAGCATCACCACAACATCACTCAGGGCCACCACAGCATCACTCAGGGCCAGCACAGGATCACTCAACGCCACCACAGCATCAGTCAGCACCACCACAGCATCACTCAGCACCACCACAGCATCACTCAGAACTACCACAGCATCACTCAGCGCCACCACTGCATCGCTCTACGCAACCAAAGCAACACTGAGCACCACCACAGCATCACTCAGCACCACCACAGCATCACTCAGCACCACCACAGCATCACTCAGGGACACAACAATATCACTCCGCACCACCACAGCATCAATCAGCACCACCACAGCATCACTCAGCACCACCACAGCATCACTATGCGCTACCACAGCATCACTCAGCGCCACCACAGCATCACTCAGCACCACCACAACATCACTCAGCGCAACCACAGCATCACTCAACACCACCACAGCATCACTCAGCACCACCACAGCATCACTCAGCACCACCACATCACTCAGCAACACCACAACATCACTCAGGGGCACCACAACATCACTCTGCGCCACCAGAACATCACTCAGCGCAACTACAGCAACACTTAGCACCACCACAGCGTCAGTCAAGCACACAACAATATCGCTCAGGGCCACAACAGCATCATTCAACGCCACCACTGCATCGCTCTACGCAACCACAGCATCATTCAGGAAAACCACAGCATCACTCAGTACTACCAGAGCATCACTCTGCAGCGCCACAAAATCAATCATCATCACCACAGCATCAGTCAGCATCACCACAGCATCACTCAGGGCCACCACAGCATCACTCAGCGCAACTACAGCAACACTCAGCACAACTACAGCAACACTCAGCACCACCACAGCGTCACTCAACCACACAACAATATCGCTCAGGGCCACAACAGCATCATTCAGCGCCACCACTGCATCGCTCTACGCAACCACAGCAACACTCAGCACCACCACAGCATCACTCAGCACCACCACAGCATCACTCAGGAACACCACAGCATCACTCAGTACCACCACAGCATCACTCTGCAGCGCCAAAGCATCAATCAGCATCACCACACCATCAGTCAGCATCACCACAACATCACTCAGGGCCACCACAGCATCACTCAGGGCCAGCACAGGATCACTCAACGCCACCACAGCATCAGTCAGCACCACCACAGCATCACTCAGCACCACCACAGCATCACTCAGAACTACCACAGCATCACTCAGCGCCACCACTGCATCGCTCTACGCAACCAAAGCAACACTGAGCACCACCACAGCATCACTCAGCACCACCACAGCATCACTCAGCACCACCACAGCATCACTCAGGGACACAACAATATCACTCCGCACCACCACAGCATCAATCAGCACCACCACAGCATCACTCAGCACCACCACAGCATCACTATGCGCTACCACAGCATCACTCAGCGCCACCACAGCATCACTCAGCACCACCACAACATCACTCAGCGCAACCACAGCATCACTCAACACCACCACAGCATCACTCAGCACCACCACAGCATCACTCAGCACCACCACATCACTCAGCAACACCACAACATCACTCAGGGGCACCACAACATCACTCTGCGCCACCAGAACATCACTCAGCGCAACTACAGCAACACTTAGCACCACCACAGCGTCAGTCAAGCACACAACAATATCGCTCAGGGCCACAACAGCATCATTCAACGCCACCACTGCATCGCTCTACGCAACCACAGCATCATTCAGGAAAACCACAGCATCACTCAGTACTACCCAGAGCATCACTCTGCAGCGCCACAAAATCAATCATCATCACCACAGCATCAGTCAGCATCACCACAGCATCACTCAGGGCCACCACAGCATCACTCAGTGCCAGCACAGGATCACTCAATGCCACCACAGCATCAGTCAGCACCGCCACAGCGTCACTCAGCACCACCACAGCATCACTCAGCACCACCACAGCTGCACTCAGCGACACCACATCATCACTCAGGGCCAACACTGCATCACTCAACAACAACACAGCATCACTCATCACCACCACAGCATCACTCAGCACCACCACAGCATCACTCAGGGACACAACAATATCACTCAGCGCCATCACAGCATCAATCAGCACCACCACAGCGTCACTCAACACCACCACAGCATCGCTCAGGTCCACCACAGCATCACTCAGCACCACCACAGCATCAGTCAGCACCACCACATCATCACTCAGCACCACCACAGCATCACTCAGGGCCACCACAGCATCACTCTCCTTCACCACAGCATCACTCAGCACCATCACAACATCACTCAGGAACTCCACAGCATCACTCAGCTTCACCACAGCATCACTCAGCAACACCACAGCATCACTCAGTACCACCACAGCATCACTCAGTACCACCACAGCATTACTATGCGCTACCACAGCATCACTGAGCGCCACCGCAGCATCACTCAGCACCACAACAGCATCACTATGCGCTACAACAGCATCACTCAGTGACACCACAACATCACTCAGCGACACCACAACATCACTCAGCACTACCACAGCATCACTCAGCACCACCACAACATCACTCAGGGGCACCACAACATCACTCAGCGCCACCACAACATCACTCAGCGCAACTACAGCAACACTCAGCACCACCACAGCGTCACTCAAGCACACAACAATATCACTCAGGGCCACAACAGCATCACTCAGCGCCACCACAGCATCGCTCTACGCAACCACAGCAACACTCAGCACCACCACAGCATCACTCAGCACCATCACTGCATCACTCAGGAACACCACAGCATCACTTAGTACCACCACAGCATCACTCTGTAGCACAACAGCAGCAATCAGCATCACCACAGCATCAGTCAGCATCACCACAGCATCACTCAGGGCCACCACAGCATCACTCGGGGCCACCACAGGATCACTCAACGCCACCACAGCGTCACTCAGCACCACCACAGCATCACTCAGCACCACCACAGCATCACTCAGGATCACCACAGGATCACTCAGCACCACCACAGCATCACTCAGCACCACCACAGCATCACTCAGGGACACAACAATATCACTCCGCACCACCACAGCATCAATCAGCACTACCACAGTGTCACTCAGCACCACCACAGCATCACTCAGCACCACCACAGCATCTCTCAGGGCCAACACTGCATCGATCAACAACAACACAGGATCACTCATCACCACCACAGTATCACTCAGCACCACCACAGCATCACTCAGGGACACAACAATATTACTCAGTGCCACCACAGCATCAATCACCACCACCACAGCATCACTCAGCACCACCACAGCATCGCTCAGGTCCACCACAGCATCACTCAGCACCACCACAGCATCAGTCAGCACCACCACATCATCACTCAGCAACACTACAGAATCACTCAGGGCCACCACAGCATCACTCTCCTTCACCACAGCATCACTCAGCACCACCACAGCATCACTCAGCACCACCACAGCATCGCTCAGGTCCACCACAGCATCACTCAGCACCACCACAGCATCAGTCAGCACCACCACATCATCACTCAGCATCACCACAGCATCACTCAGGGCCACCACAGCATCACTCGGGGCCACCACAGGATCACTCAACGCCACCACAGCGTCACTCAGCACCACCACAGCATCACTCAGCACCACCACAGCATCACTCAGGATCACCACAGGATCACTCAGCACCACCACAGCATCACTCAGCACCACCACAGCATCACTCAGGGACACAACAATATCACTCCGCACCACCACAGCATCAATCAGCACTACCACAGTGTCACTCAGCACCACCACAGCATCACTCAGCACCACCACAGCATCTCTCAGGGCCAACACTGCATCGATCAACAACAACACAGGATCACTCATCACCACCACAGTATCACTCAGCACCACCACAGCATCACTCAGGGACACAACAATATTACTCAGTGCCACCACAGCATCAATCACCATCACCACAGCATCACTCAGCACCACCACAGCATCGCTCAGGTCCACCACAGCATCACTCAGCACCACCACAGCATCAGTCAGCACCACCACATCATCACTCAGCAACACTACAGCATCACTCAGGGCCACCACAGCATCACTCTCCTTCACCACAGCATCACTCAGCACCACTACAGCATCACTCAGCACCACTACAACATCACTCAGGAACTCCACAGCATCACTCAGCGCCACCACAGCATCACTCAGCATCACCACAGCATCACTCAGTAGCACCACAGCATCACTCAGTACCACCACAGCATCAGTATGCGCTACCACAGCATCACTCAGCACCACCACAGCATCACTCAGCACCACCACAACATCACTCAGCGCCACCACAACATCACTCAACGCCACCACAGCATCACTCAGCACCACCACAGCATCACTCACCGCCACCACAACATCACTCAGCGCAACTACAGCAACACTCAGCACCACCACAGCGTCACTCAAGCACACAACAATATCACTCAGGGCCACAACAGCATCACTCAGTACCACCACAGCATCACTATGCACTACCACAGCATCACTCTGCAGTGCCACAGCATCAATCAGCATCACCAGAGCATCAGTCAGCACCACCACAGCATCACTCAGGGCCACCACAGCATCACTCAGGGCCAGCACAGCATTACACAACGCCACCGCTGAATAACTCAGGGCCAGCACAGCATCACTCAATGACACCACAGCATCACTCAGTGCTTCTTACACTTTTTAATTACAACTTCTCAGCATGCTGCACAGCAGCCACACTTCTCTACAGAACAGCTTAAAAACATTAGCAAAGTCAATAGCTCAACCTAAACACTTATAAGGCCCCCCAAAGCATAGCCAATAGGTCTCGCCTTTCGGACATTATAAGTGTTTAGTTATCCAGCACAATATCCTTCATTAAACAACATCAAGTGTTGCATGGCTAATCACTTATAAGGTCCCAAATGCGAGACCTATTGCCTATGCCAATGCTTGTTTTTTTAATGTGCCCTAGATTATGTCATCTGCGTTGGGTAATATCTCTGGATTCATTCTCGTTCAGTGACGTCCTCCAATAATATCATTTTTAAATCATCTTCTCCTCCATGCTTTCCTCATCTCTTGTCTTGACAGCGATAGTGCGTGAAAGCTAGACTTGGAATTCCATGTGATGCAGTTTCTTGCAAAGGGCGTCATCATCGACAACATTGATTCTGTAGTGTTCATCATTGACTTGTGTTGGGTGTGTTTTGGTGTGTGTGTTTTTATGGGTGTGCTGCAATTTCAGTTTAAATGGGTGATGTGGTTATGTATATAGAGCTAGAGATCTTTTGCTTCCTGAGGTGTGAGTCCAACGCTCTTGATGCTTTCATTCTGGAGGCATATTGTGGTTGTCCTCAAATTTACTAGTTTGCTCTATTGCTTGCACTATTTTGCAGTTAATCTCTCATGATTGAATGGAATGGAAGAAATGTTTTCATCCTCACGTTTGTTACAGTAACTGTTACTTGCAAAATAACAGTGTTTATCTTGCGGTGAAAATGGCATTGAACGAGCTTGAGTACTGATTTGTACGATTTTATGCTTTACTTTTTGCAATGCAATTTAAGTGTGTGTGTGGCTGTGAATTCTCGATTTCCTCTTTTCAGCACTCACCTTCAGGGCTGCATGTGGCCCAAAAGGTATCGATATTGACCTGACTATGTTGATCACAGTGTTTTTGGGTATTCCATGAATGTACGCCCCTCCTGGTTTTTGCCAAAATACAGTCATGGTGTTAACTATTTCTCTGTTTAGCTTTCTGATGTAACAGTCCCAATATTTCTCAATTTTTTTTTTCTTTGTTTGATCCTGTTTGACTGAGTTTGTTGTGTGTCTTAGGGGTATATTCACAAGAACGTGCGATAACTACCGCAAGAGTAGTGTAACGCAGCTTTCAATATCGCAGCCGATCGCGGGAAAATAACCCCGTGTCAACGTGGAATTCACAAAAAGGCGGTAGCATGCGATAGTCACCAGATAACGCGTCAAATGTCAGCGTGAAAATCAACGCCACGCCCAAAAAATACAAAACGCGAGAAATCATGCGATGAGGCCAATCGCGGTACAAAAAGTAGCGGAAAGCAGCCACAGGCCTGCAAATCCCACGCGTCTGGCGGGAAATTGCACCATAAAAACCACAGAAACAATACACCAGAAACAAGCCAAAGCAAGTAGCAACATCGATGCACCCTGACCCAGCGCAGAGGTCAACGTGAACCCCACAACCCCCACAGACCACCAGCAAGGAACAACGGGGTCGGGGAAGGCCAAGGATAAAAGGGAGAGGAAGACGGGGTGCAGACCGCAGGAAAACAAGGCCAGCGCCACGAAGGCACAGAACACTACCAGCAACTGACCCACAAGCAGACCACCTGGAATGCAGTCGAAGTGCCCAGGAGGCCAAGAGGTGCCGCCAGGACGTGACAACCTAAACCAGGCACAAACCCGCTGCCAACAGGAAGGCAGCAACGGCAACAGGAGGTGGCAGTTCAGCGCCACAGGAGGAGCTGGAGGAAACCCAGGCCACAGTCATCAGTGTGGAGATGGTGCAAGGAGGTGGGAGTACGGACACAGCTCGACAGGACCCGACACAACAACAACAGGGTGAGGATCCAACAGGGACTGGGGGGACGGAGGTGATGGGCACAATGGCACACATGCACAACTAGGTGTAGCACACTGCACACCCACAATTACCCAGGGACATGTCCCCCATCCCCGTGGCCCACTGCAGCACACATACATAGCAATCACAGCACATACCATGACAATGTGACACAAAGTGCAACATCCACAATGCAGAACAGGGGACACAACTGGGTCCGCCAAGGCACAGAAACAGAACAATCACATTGGACAGAGCAGGGAACTGTGAGATGCATATCTACGGCTACAACCCCACAGCAGCCATGTAGGCCAAATGTCCACTGTCCCAACTCAAATAGCCACCACCGCCCAAACAGACACAATGTACATTGTCACACAGTCTGCATGTCGACAAGAACAAGGCGCCAACACAATGCCAACATGCACTTCCCCTTCACAATGCAGAGGGACAAACAACACCTCCAGCAGGTCAGAACAGACAATCCATCAGTGATGCCGGAGACGAACACCACACCTTCGACACCGACGCCCTACAACAGCCCATGGACATCCCACACAACCCACCACCAGGACCAGGGCAGACAAGCTACTCAGAGGAGAACCCAGCCCCTGCAACAGACCACACAGCATGAAGCACCCGCAATCACGGCTGGCTCACAACACTTCACCGACCCACACATGGCACCCCAATGCCAGGTGTCAGAACGCCAAAAGGAGGTGGCCCAACAGGTGCGGGTGTTGCCGAACCCATGGAATGCGAACTAGAACATATACGTGGGTGTCCAATATCCTTCAGGGACCACCTCACCCCACAAAGGAGACCCACACTGCCATAGAGACACATGCAGATGCACATACCCAGTACAGAACCACGCCCAGGGGCACGCACATATCAGTCACACACCCACGTTGGCTCTGCGTACGACGGCACAGTCCACTCCCCTTACGAATTGAGTGGGTGACGACAAAGCTACATGTCCAGATCCTAGCCCGCTGCCTGCGGTGACATGTCTGCGTCCGCTGTACACAGCACAATGTGATGTCGTAGGGCCCAGGGCCCCCATGCATACAACAAGACCACAGGGACACATGCACATGTCATGTTGAACTGGCTACGGGCACGTGCGCCTGGCCCCTTTATTGGCAGGGCCACATGTACAGTGATGCCTGTGCTGGATGTGTGTGCGGTGAGTATAAGCCAGCCCTCATGGAGTGCTTGGTGCTGGCAACAACCTGAACAGTGGTCACCAGTGTAATGGAAACAGAAAACACCAGCATAACAGAGTCAACTGCAGAGCAACATGGAGGGATCGAGAGTAAGGACAGAGGTCACCCAATATTCAGTCAGGAGGTTCCATGAGTTGCAGTGCACTGAGGTAGGGGCACTAGATAAGAGCGCGCTCATGTGAAGAAATTGCTAGGATTGTGTCCCTTCGGGTTAGTCCTGATGCAGATGCAATGGGGTGTGTTACACCTGCATCAACTTCCTCATCAACGTCCCAGGTCTCCCACACTGCCTGAGGTGACAGTTGCATCCACAGTCCACAGCGCAATACCCAGTAATAGATCCGGGTGTGTAGCTTGACTACCACCACCAGTCTGCATTCCTGCCTTGGGGCTGTTTCCTCCTGCCCTCCCATTGTCTGTGCCTTCTCCCGTCCGCACACTTGACACATCTTCCTCATCATTGTCCCAGGTCTTCCCCACTGCATGAGGTGACATTGCTGCGCAACCTCACAACAGCACAAAGCTCAATCAGTAACAGACAATGGCTTGCGGTGCACTGAATCACTGGCACCTGGAGTGCTGAGCAGGGTATCAGGCCGATGATGGCATCCACAACAGGTCTGAGCAACTCCGTAGGTCTGTCAGGACCACCGTTTCGACTCTGGCAGTTGGCGGCTGGAGGTGGTCCTTGCCGTGGTGGCGTGTGCCTCCTGCGGTGATGCGACGTCCGGGCCGGCCAAGACTCGATGCTATGTGTGGGCCCTGGTGGCCCGCAGTTGAGGCTGGAGGATGCGGACAGCGCAGGGCCACAGACACATGGCGTTGATGACCCCAAGACCATCGCTACAGAGGCCATTCAATGTCTCAGAAGAAGGGGTCCCAGGCCTGAGCAGCACAGAGTTAGTGGCCCCGGATGCACTGCGGCCGGCACAGGCACCCAGCCACGGGACGGTGACTTGCGGTGCAGTCAGATGGGCCATGCGACCTGAGTGGGTCCCCATCAATGTCCGAGGTGTATGTTGTGGAGTGTTGCGGGGGACAGAGGAAGGTGTCCTCCAGGGCATGATGCGGAAGGTCTGAAGTTATCTGGAAGCAGCAAATGGAGGAGTGGAAAGCGCAACCCTCGTTTTCACCAACAATTCGGTATCAGCTACATGAGGATGAAAACTAGCCCCTATTCCATAGACACAAACTCCACCAATGTACGACCAGTGAGTGTCCATGAATGTCGGGGAACACACTTAGTGGCACAGGTGCTGAGAGGGGATGCAGTCTGCGATGATGCCGGTACACAGATGTGAACTCCAATAATGCCAAATCAAGACTCTGTGACCTACTAGACCGCAGTGTAGGCCGGAGGCAGCGGTCAGCAGTGGCCCACAGCCACGTGTCGTTGGCTCGCGAGGCACAGAGTTAGTGACACAGTGGCAGTTGTCGGTAGTGTTCAATCACCTCCGTAACGATGATCCTGTTCCCTCCGGACTGCAATGCGTCATCCTCTTACGCCTCTCCGTGCGTGCGATGAAATGTATTCTGCCTTTTGAATTACCGATGTTCAGTTCCAAATCTGTGATCCCACTCGTGCTCAGCGTAGGCCGAGGGCAGTAGTCCGCTTAGGCCCACAGACACGTGTGGTTGTGATGCCATGCACAGACTTGTTGCCACCACATCGAAGGGTGTATAGTGAATTGTTCTCTGCCTTAAACAATGTTCACTGCCATGGTGTAATCAAGACTCAGTTCCAAATGTGTGACCTACCTGACCATGGTGTAGGCCTGAGGCAGCGGTCAGCACGGCCCATTCACCTAGTGTCCCCGGCATAGGTTGGATGGCCCCACCGGCCTGCGTTGCTCAGGTTCAGTGGCACCACGTGTAGCCGGCTGACATTGAACAGGGTTAGTGGCACCACGTGTAGCCGGCTGGCGTTGAACAGGGTTTGTGGCACCACGTGTAGCCGGCTGGCGTTGAACAGGGTTAGTGGCACCAAGTGTCGCAAGATGCCCATATGGAACTATGCCTCACTGATCGGGGGGTCTGGTGCTGTGGCCGCTGGCCCGGATTTGGGGTCACTGCCATTCATGACTCAGGACAGTTTCACATATGGGACCTACTGGTCCGAAGAGTAGGCCGAAGGCGGCAGTAGAGTACGTCAACGAGAAAGGACTGAAGCGGGCCTGTGTCGTGGAGGCCGTGGTGGTCTGTGCTGGCTGCCAAGGTTGCGGGACTCAGGCTTGGAGCTTGCGCCGGCACGTGGTGGGCCCTCCTTGACACACGCCGGTGTCGGCAGGTGATCAGTGTGGCCTGGCTGCGCAGGGGCGGGCCTGACGGGTTCGTGGTCCAGCGTGCCAGGGTCCGGCAGGCGCACAGCATCGCAGGCAACTCCGCTCACGGGGACGGCGTTGGCCTCGTGGCGGGGTAGGAGGCGCAGCCCTGGCAGAGACGTGGGGCATTCCGGGAGAGGACCATGCCCAGGCCTACGTGCTTTTTATTCACACCCCTATGCTGGCGTGGCCTACGCCGGGCCATCCCACTCCGGTGATGCTTAGGGGGTGGCGTCACAGGCAACATTTCCGCGAGGTCCCCCACTGGCTGGGGTGACATGGTTGCGTCCACTGTCCACTGCACTCCATACGCCAGAGGTGTATGTCGCCATGGATATGGGTGTGTTCTGCATACTGCGGTCTGTCCAGCACATCTCCGCCACTCTTGGCATTGTGTGCTTTCCCGATCATGGTTCTACTTCATCCTTCACACATGCCTGGTTGCCACCTCTCCCCACATTTGGCTATTATGTGGCTGAGGTGCGATGCCGTTGATGGCTCATGTTCAGGGCTTGCCCAGGTTACCATTGTAAGTTGTTCTGTCGTGTCTGGTGGGTGGTCATGTTGTTGTGCATGTTGGTTGTGATTTTGTGACATGTGCATTGCCAGAGTTGTGAGTTGCATGGTTGTGGAGTTGAGGTGTGTGGGGTGTTCATTTCGAACTTGCCAAGGGGGTGTGCATTTCCCTTGTTGCCATCCTGGGAACGCTGGTTGATGATGGACTGTCGGAGGATGTAGGTAACATGCACACTGGCTGTGTATTTGAAGGCGACATTGTTGGAGGTTCCACGGTGTTCTGTTGTTGCCTGCACATTGATGTGAGACGTGTGCTTCCTGTTTAGGTGATTGTGTGCTGTGTTACCAGGGGGCACAGGTAGCACATGTGTGCTGTGGATTGCCCCAACACGTGCGGACATCCTGCTATGGCGTGTGATCCTTGCTTGGTCTCCAGTGGATCCTGCGCATTGTGTTGGACGTATGGGGACTGGGGTACCAGGGTGATGGTGATGTCCAGGACAGGTGTGGGGGACTTGGATGTGGCTGGCTGTGTGACTCCTCCGACTCTGGCGGGTGTTGTTTGGGGGGTACCAGGGGCCAACAGGTGCAGCCAAGCCAGCAGCTTTGTGTGGGATGGGATGTTGGTTGTCCACTGTGTTGGTGCCGTAGGACTGTTAGGCGATGATGGTCAGGATGCGTAGGATGGTTTTCCCTTTCAGCCTGTAGTGGACGGTGACATTGTCAGATGTTGGGTCTGTGCGGCTGGTACGTTTCCTGGGAGTCCGCTGTCTTTGTCTGCGCTGCGTCTGTGGTAGTCCGGGGGGGGGGGATGTTCCGGGTGTGGGTTGGGGTCCTGGGGTGGTGGCGGTGGGTGTTGTGGCCCTCTTGGGTGTCCGGGCCGCATGATGAGTGGCTCCATGGCATCTGTTGCCCTTCGGATGTGGCCCTAAGCTCTGCTCCCTTTTGTGGTGCTGGCTGCCATCCGACTTCACACCAGGTCAGAGTAGGTGTAAATTTCCTGGTGCTAACGCGCCTTATCACCTGTTTTGTGTTCTTATCGCCGATGTGGCTGGTCGTTGTGAATGTTGAGGTGTGATGTTGTCTCGGCTTTTGGCACGGGAACGCCTACTCTGCATCTCATTAGCGATATTTGCGGGGGTCCTCTGTGGCGATGTTTTTTGCGGTTGCTATCGCGGGTAAACTGGTGCTGTGGGCTGTTTACACCAGCTTGTGAATGGGGAGGTATATTTATCATGACTTTGGCTGCGATAAAGTGCCGTTAATTCGGCGATAGCTCCTTGTGAATATGCCCCTTAGTGTTTATGTTGTGTATAGAACGTGTTGTGCTTACCACATGTGTAAATTGGATTTTTCATCTCTGTTGTGCTGTAGGAATACTCACTGATTAATGGGGGGGGGGGGCATTTGCTCACATCTTTAAAGATATTTAGACTGAAAGATCTTGCGTGCAGCTTACCTAGCTTGATGTCTGTCCTGGAAGAGAATAGACTTTTAGTGGTAGGGCAGGATTCACACAAATTTTAAATGCATAATAGTTTTGAGAGAAGGTTCGCAAATGCGGTGTTGAAAAGGCGATGACAGGTAACAGCGCATGCCAGTGCTAAAGCACTCTAAAAGTATTCTTTGGATGGAAGTAATGCCATCACATAATGACTGATTGACAATATTGGGATAGAAACCCTTGAGGTACAAGTAAACATGCCAGGGTAATAATGCAGCAAGATATAAGATAAAGATAATGATGGGTTTTTTTTGGGGTGAAGAAGCAACGGAAGATGGAAATAATCTAGGAACGGGGAAAACATGATGGGTATAAAGAAGCTGATTTTCCTGTTGATGTACTGTGCATATTGGAGCTATTGTTGCCATCCATTGTGGGGGTAAATTGGCTGTATGACTCCATAAACCAATAAACCATGTTGTGGTACATGCTTTTGAAGGGATGTTAGTTTTTGGATTGGCATGGATGTCTGGTTTAGGCAAAGACTTAAATATCCCACAACCATCATGCAAGGAACAATAAATGTATGAAGGATTTGATTTGTAGGGTCATCTGATCTGTTTTAGAGCACTTACTAAATAATCTCTTCCAGTGAGAGCAAGTTCAGAATCATAACTGCAGAAGAAATAACTGAAAGAGACGAGTGTATTGGCCAACGGGCCTTTTCGACAGTGTGTGGGTTTAGATGAGGTGACTAGACCAGTGGAATAGGTACGTTGTGGAGTGCGGCTGCATTACTGAGGTCGTAGCATTAATCTCACAGCCTTGAATCTATTATTGAGATTAAACATCAGCCATGTGGTTGGTTATTGGTTGCTGTGAATACTAAGTAATGTTCCATGGGGCACACATCCTAAGGGACTCTCCCGGGCAGCCACGGAGGTTGTCATTGTGGCTAGGGCCACATCGAGACAGTTAAGCCAATGTGGCTTATTATCAAGGGTCCCTGCATGCCATCTTTTCCAGTTGCGGTTTGTTTTGCCTGGCAAAGCAAATGTTATTGACAGCCACCAGAATCTGGGCACATAATGTGTTCGTTTGAGCGTCAGACATTTTCCCGGATTGTTTGCCAAACAGGCTTTTTTCATTTGCTGCGGGCTCCTGAATAAAACTATCCTTCCCATCTCTGCGTAACTGCAGTTGGCATTTTTCTCAAATAAACAACAAATGTCTTTGATACAAGTTTTTTACAAATACAATTCAGCGTTCCCTCAGCCTGCTGCTGAGTGTTGGCAGCTGATGCACTAACATCGTTATTACAATCATAAAGTTAATCGAATAGGTTTTCCCCACATCAAAAGCAGGCTGGGCATGTTATTTGGTTTGAACATTTTTCTTACCTAGAATTTGATGAGAGGACATAAATGTAATTATTTGCGATCAAATGCAATGCCATAGATTTATTAAACATATACAAAATGACAGACATGAAAAAATATGACTAAGCAAGTTGGAAGGTTCTTTATTTATAGAGATACATTAGAGGTAAAATTTGGAACCTGCTCTTATATTTCCTTATCTAATTAAAGTTGTAGGGGCAGTTTGTTTCTGCACGCTAGAGCAATTCTAAATCTACCTGGAAATATAAGATGTCATTATTTATAGCTAGTGTAACATAAATAAATGAATAAACATAGCTAGTTAACATTCAGTGTAATGTATCCAAGTGCAGAAGGAAGAATGGAGCGCCTTGGTTTATGGACAGTCATTCTCTCTCAAACTGTTTTCAGTATCTTCATTACTCTAAAAGGTTTTGGCAGCCATTTATACATTTTGTTGGCTATTTTACATTACCCCGTGTTGTTATGTTAAGCTATGAAATGCTATCTTATGTTATATTTGTAATGTTAGGTGATTCTCAGCTAGGCTAGGTTGTGTTTGAATGTGTCCAAAGTGACAATCCTGCAGTGATGCACTAACTAAAAGTGGTTAGGCTGCCAGCGACAAGTTTCGTTGTGTCACAAACAACACCTCAGTCCCATTTAGGAGGATCTCGTGCCTGTGACCCTCTAATCCACATCTCAACCATTTGATGTTCCCCGATCCCTTAAATACAGGAAATATTAAATATTCCTGCAAAACTGATCTTTGCTCTGGTTGGATACTCCATCCATGGATTTTAAAGATGGCGCACCTTTTTGATTGATCCCTGAAACTCTCCATAACTCAAAATCTGCATTAGCTGTGGCCCTCCAGAGCCATTACCATTTGATCAGCTTGAATGTGAACTGAGGGTTTGCAGCATCTGCTGAGAAAAGTAGGATGTCCCAGGAACAGGAGTTTGAGTTGTTCCCACCACAGCTTTGCTGAAGCTATATCTGAGCAGAATCAACTGCTCCTGCTCGCTAGTTACAAGACTGGTGCTATACTTCTGTTAGTAGAGAGGAGTATCCCCCTGAGCTTGAGAACCAGCCGACAGCCTATCAAGCCTGAGACATGTGTTACAGACAGTCCAAGAAGTGAATCTGCACAGGATCCATGAGGACCTCCAACACAGCTGACGTAGACTGCACTGAAAGTTTCTCTGTAAGATCTGCATCTTGAGTCTTCTGGGAAAGTGGAGCAGACACATAAGGGCTGTGCCTGCTGAGCCAGTGCACCCTGGACACCTGCACCACCAGCTGGAAAGGAGCATGAGTACAATGCGCTCAAGTGGTGGAGCCTGTAGCAACCTTCCTGGGCTTGAGAGGATCTTAGAATGACTCTCACCAGGGACATTACCTTCTACCCTAGATCCCTGACCCTGAGATGTGTTTCTATGGTGAGGTTGGTACTGAGAACTCGAACAAATGGAACCTTCATGACATGACTTTAGGTTCAACTTTTGTAGTTTAAAGGGCTAGCTGCACCATAACACTACCTATGTGGAACCCGTTTTAATTCACTGCTTGTCCTCAGAACCATGTCCTGTAACACCAATTTGCCTGCACCGGAGCTTGGAGTACTGGTACACACTACATACTACATGCTAGTGACTTGGGACTTTGGTCGTTTTCACTTTGCCAACTATTAGCATCCTCTTTCAATTGTTTGGGGTCACTTTTGATTAGCAGATATTGTGTTTGGGAAACATTCTCTGCAGCACTGCCTCAGACCCTAAGCATCCCTCCTCAAATCATTGCTGTTAAATCTAACACTTTCAATTGAAGCTTGTCAGTGCTAGTGTAACATTTGGAGTTTTACCTTGTATAGTCGGCATGCTGGTTTTACAGTGCTGTTCTCTGCAATGAGGATAGCTTTTACGTGAAATCAAGATGCAATTGGTCTGATTTTCTCAAAATACCTCAACAAAAGGGCACAGAAATATCTGGCTAGCAATTTGACGATTAAGTTAAGTTAGTTCAGTTAAAAAGCTTATAAAGTGCAGCAGCTACACACTAGAGGGTTTCCTGGCGCTATGTCGACAGGCAGGGATGCCCAGCTGGCTCTGAACAACCACGTCTTTACTTGTCTGCGGAAGGTGGTTAATGAGGTACAGAATCTCAGATGCTCCGGTAAGGTGTTCCAGAGCTTTGGGCCGAGGTATGCAAAGGCGTGACCTCCCTTGCAAGTTTGTTTAATCCTGAGGACAGAGTACAGGGAGAGGTTACTGGATCACAGATGGTGAACGGGCAGGTGCCATTTTATCAGACCAATTATGTGGTGGGGGGCAATCTCTGCCCTTGCTTTAAAACATAGCAAAGAGCTTTAAATTAAATACGCTTCCTCGCCCTCAACCGGTAAAGTTTGCGAAGAAGAGGAGTAGCTTTTTTAGATGATGTTCAAAGATATTATTAATCTTTAAACTTTGGCAGAAAAAGCGAGAAACTCTTATCATGCTGAGGATTTACAAGGAAAATGCAGCTTTCTAGGCCAGGTTGTGAGAAGCACAGCTTGAAAAAGAATGTAAATAAAAGGTCGGACAGGTGATGTTGTACAGTGCATCATAGTGTGGTATCACACCCTATTCTGAAGCAATTTAGGATTGACATGGAACCTCTAGGCACTAAACCGAAACTACCAACAAACTGCTGCCTAAGATAACACTATCTGCACTTGAGTAAAAGGTAATACATTAAACCACCAGCCACCTTTCACAGCTATCTTTAACCGCATTAACTCTAAGCACCGCTTCGTACCAAGCCAAAAACTCTGGATTCCACCCATTTATGTCTGAGTCAGTCTATTTCTGTTTCCCTGGCCATCTAACAAGTATGCAGGTACTATTCCATACTTGACTTACCTGCTGTAATGTCTGGCTGAACTTTGTACATCTGGATGTGTTTATAGTGGTTAATGTGTAACACAGGCTGGAATGGGTTCTGTACCATTCATTTAACCCTCCTGGCATCAATGATTAGTTTGTGTGATACACTTGAGCACTGCTCTGTTTTCTGTCAGCGACAAACCAGAGAATCCCATGAAAGAGGAAAGCAAAGGTCAGAAGGCTCGTAAAAAGTGAAAGGCAAGTTTATCAGGATAACTTTCTTCTACAGGTATAATATTTCACTTAGAGGATGATTGTATGCTCTGCATCAAAATGATCTTCTTAAAATGTGTTTGTCTAGAATATTAAACGGTATGAAAGGCCGCACAAGCTCAGGATCTTCCTGCTGTTTTTATGGATTGAGGATCATTCTTAAGATTTCTGTGTGATGTTAAATCAAATGTCATGCACATTTCATGTTTTAAAGGAGTGAGTGAGATAGGGCACCCTTTAGCTATCAAAGTACCAACATTAATTCACCCAAAACAATAATTAACAAAGGGAAAAGGCACCCAATGTATGACGATATCTGCCGTATGTAACTGATATCCTGCAGGATTTTAACACAGCACATGCCTGCAGGTCCTTCGCACACCCCTCACTATATTAAAACTGTACACAGTGAGCAGTCTTGACATAGAGATGTCAGTGATACAGACCATCCAGGCGGATCTCAGTCCTTTTTCTAATCTATTCTTCTGCTCCCCATACCCACATGACTTATAAAGTAGACGGCTAGCAGAGGCTCATACCACAATAAGATGGATTGAATTTGTATTTTTGGTAACCACGGTGCGCTCAATTAATTGCTCACATACCCTTCCTCCAACACATCTCCAAGCATTGTGACCCAAAACACGATAAGAGCACCACTTTGGTTACTAACATACAACACAAAAATGCTTAGAATACATGGAAATACAACACACTCCCATAATGTAACTAGCCCCAAATAGTATCTTCCTTATTCTTCCAGGGCATTTGAGGTTTTGCTATTGGAATTTGGGGATCTGAATAGATAAGGCCAGGTATCAATGTCTGAGACCCTACAGTTTTTATAAAACAGTAAATTTTGCCACCAAATAGTTCCCACTACTTAAACGCTTAGTCTAGGTCCTGTACCATCAAATATCATAAAGAATAATAATGTGTAGAAAAAGACAGCACAAAGACATCCACAAACACACTGAACACAATACATGTAACCGAATTCTACCTCCACACCTCCCACAGCACTCGAGCATCAGCGAAAAAACAGGGGCCACATCTTCTAGGAAACAAATGATAACATAAAAATCATGATGCCATCCAAGTACGATTTCTGAACATTGCCCATTGAACCTGCTTCCTAAACACCTGTGTGTTGGCTTGAACTCATACCCACAGGTTCATCAATAGCTTGGCAGCTGCAAGATATATCCCATGCTTTCCATATCATTAAATCACATGACAATATGCAAGGAGTGCAACACAATCCTTGTGGTACCAGAATACAATATTTATAACTCATGTAAGGTTGGTAACTAAATGATGTCAGTGGGAATTATACTTAGTGATCTCTGCCTTTGTAGATGCTGATAATGAGTTGCATACACACCCAGTACACACCACAAGGGAATTAGCTTCCTTTTTTTTAGATGCCTATTTGACTCAGAGCATAGGGATATGTGGCTTCTGGAAGAAGCCTTTCTGACACGCATATGACTGCCGACACTTCCCATGGAAACATGCAATGAGTTGGAAGGTGACATCTCTGAAAGTGGAACTGACAAGGCCAAAGAGGACATGCCCTCTGACATATCACTGAGTGAAGATGGATTCCCAGTGGACTTTTACAAAACAACAAGGAAAACATTACACACTTTCTGAATAATGTATTTTGAACATGCATTTGGAGGCTTCACTAAAATCCGACTTTAATCAGGCAATAACCACGCTCATTCAAAAATTTGGGAAAGACCCACTAATATGCTTCAGTTACCACCCCATATCTCTACTTAACACAAACTTTAACTGTTAGAAATTGGGTCTCTAGTCGGCAGAGGTATGCACCCTGTACAATCATAGTCAGGGTAAGTAAGTTAGACACCAAAGATAACCTGTGCTCACCCCCTTTGGTAGCTTGGCACAGAGCAGTTAGGCTTATCCACAGAGGCAGTGTGTAGAGTATTTGCAAACACACACACACACACACACACACACGCACACACACACACACACACACACGCACACTGAAAACTCCACAAAAAAACTCCATCAAAGTTTAGAAAAATAGCCAATATTTATCTGAGTAAAGCAAAACCAAAACAATAAAAATCCAACATACACAAGTCAAGATATGAATTTTTAAAGATTACATTCAGTTATACCACATAGAAACACAATAGCTTTGGTTGGGGCTATCTTGATGAAGTAGAATCCACAAGTTTAGGCTAACCGCGAAGGCAGCACGAGCCGGCTATGGAGTCGTACAGACCCCCAGTACAGTACCATGGCAACGTTAAGAAACAAAGATGTTGCACGGTGCTGGGGAGGTGAAGCGTCACGTAGGCAGGTGTGGCGTCGGTTCCTTACTGCTATGCAGATCGTTGACGCGTCGGCGATCCGGGACAGTGCCTTGCACAGTGGAGGTGAGGCATCACTGAAGCAAGTGAGGAGTCGGTTCCTGGAGGCAGTGTAGGGTCGCTGACGCCTGGGGACTTTGCAAGGCGAAGGGGAGGTGATACGGAGGTTGCGACGATGCATTGGTTCTGATGGCGTTGCGGTGTCGATGACGCTCTGAGGGTCAAGCTACGAGGCATCAACTTTGCAGTATCGAGGTCACACCACTGGATCACAAGGACTGTGGTGGAGTTGGAGTCGGGTGCCACAGACGTCGGTGACGCATTACTCGAGACTCACACGGTAGTGGTTCTTTTTCAGAGGTGCTGTGACGGTGTCAGAGCCTGCGTTGTAAGTCGGAGTCGTTGCGTTGAGTGGGGACCACTGCTCTGGTGCAGGCAGTGGTGCGGTGTTGAAGTGCGGTGCCTGTTCCGAAGAGGTGCTCGAATTAGAGGTGTTGATTTCTTCTGGTTTCAGCACAGAACTCGGCTTCAATGGCCCAGGAACTGGATTTGGCACCACTTGGCAGAGTAGGGCTCTCAGCAAAGGAGCCTAGGTGCTGCAGGTGCTGCAGGTGAAGTCTTTGATGTCCCTGTGACCTCCAACAGGAGGCAAGCTCAACTCAAGCCCTTGACAAAACTTTAGAAAGCAGGATTCAGAGAGCAAAGTCCAGTCCTCTCACACCCAGGGCAGAAGCAGCAGGCCATCACAGCAAAGCAAGCAGCAAAGTGGAAGTACCTGCTAGCATCACAACAGCTCTTCTTCCTGGCAGAATGTCCTCAGTCCAGAAGTGTTCTGACTATATGGTGTCAGAGGTCCGGTACTTATACCCATTTTAGCCTATGAAGTATGTAGACTTCAAAGAAAGGTCTTTGTAGTGCACAAGACCCTGCCCTTCATGGCCCTGTCTCCAGACAGACTACAGGAGGGGTATGCCGCTATTTGCATGGGGACAAGCGCAGCCCTATTCAGGTGCAAGTGTCAGCTCCTCCCACCACTCTAGCTCAGGAATACCCATCAGCCTGGCGATGGGCCATCAGGATATGCAGGGAACGCCTCAGCTCCCTTTGAGTGTGACTGTCTAGAGTAAATTCACAAAGCCCGACTTTCATTCCATCTAGATGTGCATTCTAGGGACAGGCAGAGGCACAGAATGGTTAAAGTAAGAAAATGCCAACTTTCCAAAAGTCATCACAAGAAAGGGTTTGGCCTACAATCAGTAAGGCTGGGCCATAAATACTAAACAACAAGAAAATTGCCAATACTGATTACCATTCAATCACCCATACACAACATGATCACACAAACCAATTGCTATGATCAAATGAATTTATTCAACAAAATCAATTTTTATTTTAAAGAAGTTTGGCTCTTTGAAATTGTTTTGAAAAGTTTCTTGAGAACTTGATAAATTTTAGGATTTCCTTATTTTTTGATATACACAGGAATCACAAAATTTCAAAAATACAAAAATAGGACAAACGTACAGATTGCATGACATATATATAATACATGTACAACACATAACCAAAGCAGTATTAAAAATACTTTTCGGCCCATGTTCCTTACAGTTCAGACTGCAATATTATCATAGTACCCCTAACTAGGAAAAAATTCACAAGTATTAGCAGGGGCAATAGCCAAATAGTGACCCTACTGGGCTCACATTTTTTTTCCAATTACTTAATTGTGAGCAACAGTTGTAACACATACATTGAACACTTATTTGGCCGAGAGAGAAGCTGTTGACGCGTTTCGAACCCTGACATGTTTCTTTAGGGGTTCTCCTCAGGACACAGAATGCCACAAGAGCTAGAAATTTAAAAAAATAATAATTAACAAAATTATAGTTGACAGTGTTACTCAACACTTTCATTCTTTCATCTCACTCAATCACCAAACATCCCAATTTCTTTACCTCCATCTCCTATGTTCACCTAATGAAACTCGCTTCAAAAAGACACCTGTGGGCTGCCGCAATCAAAACCAATCTATGACTAAAAGACAAAATCCAAGACTCAATCTTAGTTGGATTTCTCAAAGAACTGAAAAGGCTGAACTGGTGCCACACAACACTGGATCACTGGATCACTTACTCTTTATAAGAAGACTCACAATATACCTCCTTCTCCCCTGGGGAGGTCGCTAAAGGCACTACCATTCCGAGAATGGAATCACTCTTTGGTCAAAACATAAAGAAAAGTAGAGCACGATCCAATGCCTATCTAACCCAGAAGTGAAACAATTGACATGATAAAAAACAGAAGCTCCGTTGGAGATTTCACTTCACCTGGAACCCAGCACGAAAGACTGTCTGCGCAAGAAGAAAAGACTGCCATTGCAAGCACGTTTGCTAAGTGTTCAGAGTTATGCTCCGTCGACTCTTTGAAGCTCTCTTTGATTTGGCAAATGCATTCCGGTCCGCAATTTGAAACTGGACTACAATGAATTTACAGACAGCAACGCTTCTGCGCATTCCAGCGATTAGAGACCGATGCATAACCTTAATCGAAAGGCATCGGCTTTGTTTGACCGGACAACGGGTAGTGCTTAAGGATTAACTCAATATGGGTTATGTCAACAACAAAAACGCCTGCATTTAAAATAACAAGTTGACGTATGCATTAACAGTCTGCAGACTACAGACTTGCATTTTGCATACAAACTGAGAAAGAAGCTGTCCCCAAAGAGTTACGTGACCATAACGATTTATATATGAACCCAGTGCCTGATTTTTGAACAATAAAGATAGGATCTCACGATTTTATTTGAGCACAAACAAAACATAATATAAAATGAAAAGACGATAATACTGACAACCGTTTTTTTAATTCCACAGATAGGAAGACAATCCTGAGTCAGGCGGAGTCGGTACTTATAAATTGGGCAAAGATCAGAGTACGTGATCCAGTGTGGTGTGGAACCAGTTCAGCCTTTTCAGTTCTTTGAGAAATCCAACTAATATTGAGTCTTGGATTTTGTCTTTTTGTCATAAATTGGTTTAGATTTTGCAGGCCACAGGTGTCTTTTTTGAAGCGAGTTTCATTAAGTCAACATTGGAGATGGAGGTAAAGAAATTGGGATGTTTGGTGATTGAGTGAGATGAAAGAATGAAAGTGTTGAGTAACACTGTTTGTCAACTATAGTTTTGTTAATTTCATTTTTTAAAAATTTTCAGCTCTTGTAGCGTTCTGTGTCCTGAGGAGAACCCTTAAAGAAACGTGTCGGGGTTCGTAACACGTCGACAGCTTCTCTCTCGGCCAAATAAGTGTTCAATATCTGTGTTACCACTGTTGCTCACAATTAAGTAATTGAAAAAACGCTTTTGTGTGTGAGCCCAGTAGGGTCACTATTTGGTTATTGCCCCTGCTAATACTTGTGAATTTTCCCTAGTTAGGCAGTAGTTAGGGGTACTACGATAATATTGCAGTCTGAACTGTACAGAACCTGAGCCGAAAATTATTTTTAATACTGTTTTGGTTATTTATTGCACATGTATTATATATATGTCATTTAATCTATATGTCTGTCCTATTTTGGGATTTTCAAAATTTTGTGATTCCTGTGTATATCAAAAAATAAGGAAATCCTAAAATTTATCAAGCTCTCAAGAAACTTTTCAAAAACATTTTCAAAGAACCAAACTTGTTTAAAATAAAAAGTGATTTTGTTGAATAAATTCATTTGATCATAGCAATTGGTTTGTGTGATCATGTTGTGAATGGGTGATTGAATGGTAATCAGTATTGGCAATTTTCATGTTGTTTAGTAACTTTCTAAAAGTGGAATTTTCAGACCTGCAATTCAAAAAACAACTTCACTAAAAGATGTGTTTTTAAATTATGAGTTCAGAGACACC
The DNA here is from genome assembly GCA_963921515.1 of Calotriton arnoldi. NCBI lineage: Eukaryota > Metazoa > Chordata > Amphibia > Caudata > Salamandridae > Calotriton > Calotriton arnoldi. The sequence goes on along the minus strand of CAWUFW010002423.1, from coordinate 2,094,700 downwards.
AAACTACAATTTTCTATCTGCTCTCAGTTGGAAGATACACTTGTAAAATGTAACAAGGCAGCTCCAATGCTAACCTATGGGAGAGATAGGCCGTGCTGTAGTGAAAAATGAATGTAGCAGTTTTTCACTACCATAACATGTAAAACTCAAAAGTACATGTACCTTTTAAATACACTGCACCCTGCCCATGGGCTACCTAGGGCCTACCTTAGGGGTGCCTCACGTGTAGTAAAAGGGAAGGTTTGGGCTTGGCAAGTTGGTGATCTTGCCAGGTCGACATGGCAGTTTAAAACTGCACACTCAGGCTCGGTCGTGGCAGGCCTGAAACATGTTTGAAGGGATACTCGTGTGTGGCACAATCAGTGCTGCAGGCCCCCTAGTAGCGTTTGATTTACAGGCCCTGGGCACATGTAGTGCACTGTTCTAGGGACTTATTAAATAAATCAAATATGCCAATCCATGTTTTAAAGGAGAGAGCATGTGCACTTTAGTACTGATCAGCAGTGGTAATGCCCAGAGTCCTAAAACCAACAAAAAGATGGTCAGAAAAATCGGAGGAAGAAGGAAAAATGTTTGGGGATAACCCTGCAAAAAGTGCCAGATCCCACATTAACATTGTTGCCAAATTATTAGCCAACAGAGTGAAAAGCTTGATCCCAAATTTCAAACACCCTGCCCAAGCAGGATTTATACTAGGTTGCTCAGCAATGGATAATATCAGAAGCGGCTCCTCCATTAAGGCATCGGCGCATCGCCCCACTGATTGAAATGCCCCCCGTGGCCCAGAGATGAAAATTAAAATGGTAATACAGTTAATGTATTACCATTTTATTTTTCAATAACCGCATCCCGAGCTAGAACATCAGGACAGGGCAGGCCAGCTGCTGACTGGCAGCAACAGAAAGAAGTTATGGGCAGGGCACTAATGTTTAAAGTGCACATGTCCCTTTTGCTGGCCGTCTTGCGACGGCCAGCCAGACATGCACACTTTAAACCTCGCAACCCATCTGTCTTGGACAACTGGGTTGAGACCGAGCAAAGGCCTCCAGTGCTCTTTGGAGCACTGAGAGAGCCTGCCCCATCCAATCCTGGCACTGCTCTCATGCTGCATGAAAGCAGCGCCATGATTGGTTAGGGGAGTTGCCTGGGGCCCGTGCTGGAGGAGTGAAAGACACTAGACAGGAGCGCAGGCGTGCTACAAGGTAAGTGAGCTATCGTGTTTTAAATTTATTCAATGTATTGCTAACATGCATTACAATACCATTTTGAAGTTACGATAATGTAATGCAGATTGCAATTTTGTTTATGTAATTTGCACTGCACGCACCGGCAGCCAGCTCCCATTTGCCTGCCTCACCACTTTCCATAGGTGGCAGCCACCACTGGATAATATGTGAAATCTTCTTCATGGATTATGGGAGATGCAAAAATAGCACAATCCCTATGTTAAAAAAAGGACTTGTCATTTAGTGTGGATACTTGTTCCAGACTCTGGAGAGAGTGGGACTAGGGACTAGGACCTTGTTTCACAATGAAAGTCTGCTTATAATACACCAATCCAGTTGCTAGGATAAATTGTGAAGGGTTCCTATCTGACACATTTTGTATCAAGAGGGTGACTAGACAGGGCTGCCCGCTCTCACACTTACTGTTAATATTGGCATTGGAGTCACTCAAAGGGGTTTTGCACCAGTCAAATGACATAGAGGGAATAGACACCGCAGCAGGACCACAGAAACTCGTCCTTTACACACATGACATACTCTTCACATTGTCAACCCTCTGCCTCCTTGATCTTGGCATAAATGTCTCTAGTACACATTTCCTTCATTTCTGGTTATAGTATTAATTGGACCAAGGGTGAAGTTTGACCTCTCATGTACACTCCAAGGCGGGAGTCACAGCAGACATCACCTGGGTTTCTAAGAACATGAGATATTTTGCTATACTGATTAATCAAGCACTTGAAAACATTTTACACGATAATCGAAGGAGACCTCTTATCCAACAGACATAGATTGACCTCCTACGGTGGTCAGATTTGCAGCTCTCAATACGGGAAACCACCCAGGAAATAAAAATGAGCATAGTACCCCAATTGAACTATGTCTTTGGCATGCTTGCTGGTAAGACTCAAACCCGCTTGTGAAAGAAACAGAATCACTTTTTAAGACCTTTATGTGGTGTGGTGTGTGCCCCCTCTCATTAAAAGATATTTGTGCCACAGATTTCCCACATTTAGACACAAAATGTAACATGAATGAAGATTCAAGCCTGCCATCACAATATTGACTCCTACATTTCTAAACAGTATATAACAACTTCAAATTATGTTGGAACTGAGAACGAGACATTTCAGAGGGGGCTGTAAAGTCAATGGCAGGGATTGGGATACAAGGCATCATGCCTCATATGCACACTGTTTTTGGAGCTAAAGGAGATGTCGCGGTTTTGAGGGGAACAAGGTTTAAGGGTAAATCAAAGAATGAGATAGAGACAGACACCAGCAATAGATCTGTAGGTTGCAGTGTTCCCACGGACCAAGTTAAGAGCTTGTCAACAGTAAGACTAGTCAAGAGCACAAACAGGGAGGGGAGAGCAGTATCATTATACAGTGAGTGCTGAGGCTTATAAGGGACAACCGTGGCCAAATGTAGGCTGAGGTTGGTATCACAGATTGACAAGCTTATGAGCTCAGTCACAAATTTGCAAAGTGAGCTATATGACTGATGGGCAGAAGTGTGATGGACAGAGAGGCATTGAGCGCATGAGTGGTCAACATTGCATAAGTCACACTTCTTTATATAAATGGAAATTTGATTGACTAGACATGTCAGGCAGTGAATGTCAGAAATATAAAAAAAAAAGGCTGGCAGTGTTTTGAAGATGCATAATGGACCCGATTCACGAAGGTAACTTATGTGTAGTAAAGTTATAAGTGCACAGTCTCTGTACTTAGGGCAGATTCTCTGCACTGCCACTCTGCAGTGCGCAGTGTGGAGATTCTGCCCCGAATGCGGAGAATCTGCACTTGTAACTTTTCTACACGTAAGTTACCTTTGTGAATTGGGCCCAATATGTGCAAGTGTAGACTCCTTTAGCCTAAAGATGGGTGTGTAGGCAGTCACATTAGCAGGCACATATCCTGAATATTGATAATGGGAGCAGCAGTGATTTGAATGACCTGTAGATAAAAGTGCCCTATTGCCCTCTGATTTAAAACTGGAAATCACATACAGGGCTTTCCATCCTTCCTTTCTGCAGGCTGCTGGTGATACATGTGCCTCATTTATGCAGTAAGTGCCAGCTTCAATCATCACCCCTCTGCACAACCTCTACTACTGTAGTTGTTGCTTTTGCCCAGGTTATGCCTCCGGCCACTGCAACTACAATTTTCATTCTCCTCTATCCACTCCAGCCAACCTTTTTCTTTCCACCCCCATATCAGCCCTCATCTTTTATATACTCATCCAAGACTGTTACCCCATCTCAATACCCACAAAGTAGCTGGGATGTATAAATCCCTTGGGAATCTTGACTCTGCTCCCTCTTCTACATCCTTTTGATGCCTATTCTTGTGGCTTTTCATTACTGCATCCTTGATGGCCACCTTCTGCATAATATATATAGCCCCCTGGCTACAACAAACATTCCCTCCTTGACTTCTCTGTATTTACTTCTGCCACCATCATATCTGTATCCAATGACAAGTACCTCTAGATCATGAATTCTCAGAAACATTTTCCCAAAAGCCAAAAATTATGGTTTGTGGTGTGACCGATGGCCACATTTATGCCAGCAGGGAGGGGGTCAGGTGGGTGGGTGTAAGGTGGGCATAGAGGAAACAAAGCATGTACATGGTGTGGACAGGCAGTTGTGATTAATTTGAGGGTTTCATTCCATACTGCCCTCTAAGTTACGCACCTAGGGGCCGATTCCGATCTCGGTCGGAGGCGCACCCAATACCATTCGGTCGGGAAAAAAGCCATGCGAAAGCCTGTTTCCCGACCGAACCGTACGCGGTCCGGCCGAGCGAGTACGATGCGGACTCGCCGACCGACTCGTCCGGGCGACCCGACCGCTCCGACCGACTCGTACCCGGATCGTACCGCTCCGACCGACTCGCTCGGACCCGATTCGCACCGCGCAATGGAGACGTTTTCCGGCCGGGTAAGTACGATGCGCACCTCGACCGCTCCGACCGACTCGCGCCGTCCGACTCGGAACTCGCTGTCGGAGCCGTACTTTGGGGGTCCGTGTCGGACCCCCTGTACGCGTACCCGTGCGAGGCGCACACAGGGGGACCCATGGGTCCCCCTACCTGTGCGTGTACGCCGCGCGCTTCGCGGCGTACTCGCTGTAGGGGGCGCCCTTGTCCGCCTCGCACCCATTGAGGCAATGGGAGCCCGCGTACGCGTTGTACGACCGGCTCCCATTGAGTACAATGGGAGTCCGACCGACTCGTGTCCGGTGGCATACGAATGCATCGGACTCGTTCGGTCGGACTGCACGGGTCCGATTCGGTCGGAAATCTCTCCGGGTCCGGCTCGGTCGGAGAGATTTCCGGCCCGAATCGGAATCGACCCCCTAGTCTCTAAGAGAGTCATAAATTTGAAAATACTGTAATATACTGTATCTGATTCGCTATCTCTCTTCCGCACCCTAGGGCAAGCCTTCTCTACTTGCTATCGCTATCTTTGGCAAGTTAAGTGTACAAAGAAAAAACCTTGATTATTGAATTGTATTAGGAAATAAACCTCACAATCTCCATATGCCTTTTGTATCTTACCTGTAAACATTAGGAGTGCTTAGAAACACGCTCAGTTCAGGTGGTAAATGCTATAAAAAATCCTTGACGCACTCCCCCCCCCTCCGACAAGTTGTGCAGTTCATTGAGGTTGGTAGACACAAGCATCCAACCTCCAACCCTAGATATGGAACAGTGGGAGAGTTTTAGCCATAGCACTAGGAGATTTGACGTTTAATCCTGGCTTTACCACTTTGCCAAAATATGCTGATTGTGAACTCTGCATTTAAGGTCTGGGCAGGTTCCACAGTGCAGCGAGATTTATTTGGCGAGAGTAGTCCCTAAATCTCACCAACGGAACCACTCACACCCCAGTTGTTGTGTAAAGAACAAGTTGGAAACTATGAACCAGAAGGCATGTTTTTTTATTAATCTCGGCCTCACCTTGTGACAAATTGTGCACTCTTGGTCAATTTTGGGTAATCACTTTCTGAACATACATTGTGGGTTAGGTGCTCTATACATCAGCAAATTGTTTTATGAGAGTCAAATCATATCCTTCCTATGCCTTTGTCTGCTTTATTGCCATTATGGGACAGAGAGCCACTGAAGGCTCGAGCCAAGCTTGAGCCATATACCTGGCTCTGACTCAGGTTGAGTTTCTCTTAGATCCTCGAGCCCAAGCCGAGCCTTCTTGTGGCTTTTGTCTGCCACCCACGCTCTAACCTCATGCGCCAAGACAAAGCATTAACTTTTAATGTAAATTAAGAGAGGGAAAGAGATACCCATCTAGTGGCATAATTGCACAATATGAAACCAGAAAACCCGTGGTCAGCTCCAGCTTCCCAACTTGACCAAATTGTGCTCCCAGATTTTATTTCACTTTTGCTACGTTTGAAATTAAGGATGTACTCTATATAAAATTTTTAATTGTCTGTGATTTAATAGACTATAACGATGTAAAACGACAATCTAGGCCACAAAAGGGTGCGTAAAACAACTGATTTGCCTCTTAGTTCACTAATGGCATTGTTCTCAAGGAGGCATGAAAGTTTCTAATTTAGTGTTTGAAAAGTAGCACTTTTAATAAATGCCTCTCAAAGCAGTGATATAAGTTGATGCACTAAAGTGAAACACTTCTGCATGCTAATGAAATACACTTTTTTAATTTTGAAGAGACATTATCATTTTTTTACATGTTTGTTGCCTGATGTCTTTACAGATGAGGGTTTTCCTAAAGATATGCATTTCAGGGCATCTTTACTTCTTTTCCTTTACTTGAGCTAACATGTAAATGCTTGCCAGTTTACCACCTTTCTGCATGTTAGTGCTCAGTAGAGTAAACAGCAGCCCAGTGTTGATGTTCACCAGTACTTGTATGTAATTCTGCCCCCAACCTCCACCACCAGGGGCCCAACACACTCCTTTCCAACCTCAGCCAACACCGGTCAAGTCACACAAATCTGGATGCAGCCTAGGGGCACCAAGAAACTGAAACTGAAGCCCTCAGCTCATTGGTGCACACAATCCCATACAACCAACAAGTGCTTCATCTGTGGGTTACAGGAAACCTAATGTAATGGATGGATCTGTCCCCTCAAAACCTTTCAATACTCAAAACATCTTGGAATACCCCCAAATATCATGTCACTATGGCCATATCCTAGTTCTACCTCTGAGAGATAGTTCACATTCCTCTGTGTGAGTCCCTTCCATACTGCCCTCAATACATGCCAGATCCTACCCTTTTTAAATAAACAGCCATAACATAGACATCTAATCTAACTACTTAGCTGACCATTATCCCCTCACATACCCCGGAAAGGTCTTTGAGAGAGCATTACGATCAAACTTGAGGGCTACATCGACTGCCACCAACTCCACCAAGCCTACTAGTCAGGGTTATGCAAATACTACAGCATGTAAAAAGCCACCATGAAAGTAATATATAACACCCTTTAAATTATGGACAACAGGTATTCCTGTCTCTTTGTCTTGTTCATACTGTCAGAAGCGTTCATTACCCTATACCATCAAACACTGCTGACAATGCTAAATCCCCCCAATGGAAATGTTTAAGCTACTTCTTTCCTCTCTGACCTTCACCAGTATGGCCAAATGAATTATTCTATGTCCACCTTACCTGTCGCCTGCAGCACCCTTCCTCGCCCCCATCAGAATATCAGTCATTACCATGCGTGTCTTTATATTGTCGTATTTTACGACATTGTCTTTAGTATGCAAGCCTCTACCATGCATTATAGTAGTAATCTATTGCTTTGAACTATGCCAAGCATGTCATTACAACACATTTTTTTACAATGGATTAATTTTTTTACATATTTTAACACGTATACCTTCCATAATGTGTTTGGACTTCATGTTACAGTAGATTGATGATGTTTTTCAACATCTCGAAAACCTAAATAAAAATTGGCCTCCAACTAATATGACGATTAATAGGACTAAAGAAGAAAACAATCAAAATATATTATAAATAATCTTTCACCAAACTATAGTTTTAGTAATATACTTAAGCATTAAGGGCCTAATTACGATGCAGGTCGGTCTGCAGCCGACGGCTGATAGGTTGCAGTCCGACCGGCATCTACTGCTGCGGTCCGACCGACGCATTACTATGCATGCGGTCGGAGGCAGCAGTCAGAGAGACCAACCAACACTTTCTGACGGACTCATGGAGCCCGGTGGGATTATGATGTCGGTTTCCAACAGCCATTCCATGTCGATGTTTCTGACATGGAAAGGCTGTCAGAAAGCGACATTGGGGGTCCCTAGCAAGGCCCCCTTCCTTCCGCGGCCTCCACATTTGGGCCTGAGGAGCCCCCTAAACATCCCTGCACCTAAAGGTGCCTGCCACACAGTGCAGGGATGTTCACAAACTTCCATTCCTCAATGGGAGCTTGTACCGCTGGCGGTTTCCACCGGCCGCACAACCTCCCATAGAGAAATGGAAGTTTCCGACCGCACTATGTGCGGTCGCATTGTAATTAGGTGTTCGGAACCACCGACCTATGGTCCGGGGGTTCCTTCACGGAAACGGTGTTAGTCGGAGGCAACTCCGACCGACATCGTAATGAGGGCCTAAAAATCATAGATTTTGGAACACTTTAAAAAAAAAGATTGATTATAATAAACACTATAAATGTCAAGGTCCACCATTTTGCGATCAGTTTGTGACAGCCTGTGAGGTGACAAAGAGAATACTACCTGCACGCCAAAAATGAAACAGTTCCATCGAGGAGGAAAACGAGGTAATCCGATTTGAAAAATCAATACTGAATTTAACAAATAAATTAATGATTGAGAAACTAGTTTTAAATTATTTTTTTCTCTAGACATTTCATCCGATCAGCAAAACAAACAGTTTAATTCTGCAGTGGCAGCCAGCTAACATAACTGAAGAACAAGAACTAGTACCTTTATATATTTTTTGAATCATTTTTATTGATTTTAATCGATGCAGACAGTTTTACATCAATTACAGTAGTCATTTACTGATATACATCACATTACAGGTCCCCAGAGGGTCTAGATACCCTTAGCAATGGCATCAAGCTCTACAGGAGGCATTGGTTCAGAACCTTTTCATAAATCAACAAACTTGTAAAACAATTAAAACTGCCAGGCCATAAAAGTCACATATGGTCTAAATCACTGCCCAAATAATATATAAGCATAGCGGCACTTGCTGGTGAAATCCGTAGGATCTGTATCCAAGCGCGATTACTGTAATAAAGTAAAAGTTACACAGATGGGCAGTCCAATTACAGACATTATGTTTGAACCAAGAGAAAATATGGAGACACTCACAGAGTGCGAGAGAGTGTATTGGACGCCACATCTCCCCATCTATTTCAGGACATTAGGACTCCTTTGAGAGTACCTGCAGATCATGGAGGAGTGTGTCCCACTCCAACGTAATGGGGGATTTGCGCAGGCCCGATTCGGCCATACCCTATTTCAGGGTGGCCTCCTACCAATATGGTAATCCAGTAAGGTGGGCATCCTTCCACTTCATTGCAATTATTTTCCGAGCTAGTAGTAATGCCATGTCTATAAATTGGTTAAAGGCGCTTCCCACCTTCCTATGCCTGTACAGCCCCAATTAGCCCACTTCCATAATGCATAGGTTCTCCCTCCCCGTGATGGTTGCCAGGACATCTGTGACTGTCTTCCACAGCGACATTGCCTCTGGGCAAGTCCAAAACATGTAGGCCATGTCAGCATTTTAAGAGCCACATCGGGGACAAGTTGGTGCAGTGCCGTGTTTTCTATACAAGCTCGCAGGCGTGAGGTACGCTCTATGCAGAATGTTGTGTTGAATATATTGAAATTTCGCATTGCGAGAGAGTTTGAGTTGGTATAGAAGGATCTTGTCCCACTTTTTCTGCGACAGGGCGCAACCAATATCCCGCTCCCAATCTTGTCTGATGTGGTACAATAAGTCTTGCGGGGCATATGATAACTCTCGCGTGAACCACGTGATAAGTCAATGCCCACTACCCATTAGGTGGAGCGCGTGTACTAAGCGATGTGTGTCTGGTTCAGTATCTATAATCTGTCAGTTATGCTGTAATTCTGTCAACAAGGTACGATAAGCCAGAAAATGGCCCAAGGGCTGGTTGTGATTAGCACAGAGTTGCTCAAATAGAATAAGGGTGGCATTCTGGAATAGAGCACCCGGGGTATCTACTCCTTCTGACTCCAAGAGCTCCATCCCCTCCCTCCCAAGCAACGTCCTGAAGGGGCGTATTGAGTTGGGGATAGTCGCAGGCTTCTAGTATAGCTGGCATGTGCCATAGCCAGGAGCTTGTTCGATCAAACAGGAAGTTTGCCTATTGGCAGCATACATTTATATAAACCCCTTTGAAAGTAAATATTGACTAAATTGTTGTGAAATTTAAAATAACAGTTGCTTACCACAGAAAAACAATTACTTTCTTTATTTAAATTATTGAAAAACCGGTCTAACTAATTTTTTTTTACCTAAAATAGATGCAACTAAATTAAACAAATGAAATCAGTATTAAAATTGAATAAACCTATAACACATATAATTCGCTTTCAAGGATACTTCAAAAAACAGAATAAAACATTGCTTAGTACACTGTCACAGTAGACTAGGATGACAAGACAGCATGTTTGAAAAAAACAAAGGTAGCTGCAATTTAAAATGCTCTATAATACAAATAATGTATTGTTTCCAACAGAAAACAGATCCTAACTCAGAGACTAGTTTTTAAGCAGGCACCACAGAACTGCACAAAGGAAAACATTAATAAAAACACAATCAAACTAACAAACAAATATCTTCTATTTATTTCCAGGTAAAAAGAACATATACACAAAAACTTTTTAAAAAATGAAGAAAATCTTTCAAAGTAAACAAAAGCAATAAATGTTAAGAAGTAATTGGAAATAAAGTTAACAGTGAAATCAAGATCAATCTAAACAACACAAAATTAATTAATTGTTTTTGTAACTAATAAAGATTAAAAACATGGAAAACATGCAATCTGAAAAATATGCCCTTTCAGAACAAAATAATTGATTACTGAAACATACAGGTTACTTTTAATGTAAGGACAAACACATTGAACTAAAGGCTCATTGGAGATCTGTTGACTACTTCTCAATGTGCTGCAAAGGCAGAGTGGTCACTCTTGGAGATTTTTTTAAGAGAACAAGTGAGCATGATCACTCTGCCTCTGCAACAGAGTGTGAAGTAAGAGGAAATGGCTAACAAATTAAAGCTTTAGGAGCAATCTCCAGTGAGCCCTGTGGTACAGTGCTAAAGGGGGTAGCCAAAAACATCCCTGTGCATCTTGCAGAAGATATTCTCAAAACTCTAAATTTAAAAAGAATGATTAGCAGACAAAAACAGGCAAGCAATGTGCAATCAACACAACCAAAAACATATAATGAAATTGACATTCCCTTAGAGCAAACCAAAACCTACATTCCTGAATCTTTTCTTATCAATGATAAAGAAAAAAAACCCTCAGAAGAGAATATTTGCTACTTTACTGTAACATCAAAGAGCAGTAACGGCATCCTCATACTCTACATATGCTAGAGCTGTCCTGCTGTTAATTAGGCGAGGCACCCCCTTTCAATTAATTAGCACTAAAAAAGACGACCAGGGAAGGTATGTTATAGTACAGGGAAACTTTGGCGGTACAATATTGACGATAATCACATCCTACGGCCCTAACACAGATGATCCTGGTTTTTATGCCGATATATGGGCCAAACTTAGGGAACTCCCGAGCGCGCCAATAATATGGGGCAGTGACTTTAATACGTGCCTGGACCCAGCTCTAGATAGGTCAACTGGTAATGAAAGGTATGGAAAACAGGCGGCAAAAACCCTGAAAGATGGCATGATGACAAGGGGGATGACTGACATTTGGAGGTTGCGAAACGGAGACCGTAAGGAGGGGACATGCACATCAACGACACACAACACATGGTCACGGATTGACTATTGGCTGCTCACACATGATGTATGCACGTGGGCGACAGCGGTCAATCACTGGCCCAAGACATTATCAGACCACTCCCCGGTCTCTCTCACGCTGGAGATCCCTACATATATACCCAGGCATTTCACATGGAGGCTGCAGGGGAGTGCCCTCTTGGACCAGGTGTTCCATAGTGAGTTAAAAAGCGCAATAGTGGACTATTTTGCGCTAAACTCTGGGTCAGTGGAAAGTGCAGGAATTTTATGGGAGGCCTTTAAAGTCACAATAAGGGGCCACTCATCAGCAAACACGCTGGGATCTTGAAGGACATTCAGCAACAATTACAAATGGTAGAACGAGATATTAGCACACTTGAAGCTGAACACATAAGAACACAAGACCCCACCTTGTTGGCAAAAATAAGGGAAAAGATGGATGACTATCAGGAACATGCGGCGGATGAGATAAAATACAAATCACGGCGATACACAGCGCGGAACTATGGGGAGGGTGGTAGACCCGGCCGGGCCTTGTCAAGTAAAATTAGGCCGACATCCACCACATCCTACATAACACAGATCATGGACGAAGGGAACCAACCGCTCTACGACACTACGTCCATACTGAACTGTTTCAAGAGCTATTATTCTCAGCTCTATGATACAAAAACCACTACCACCCCAACGGAGATTAATCATTATTTACAGGATATCGCTCTAGCCTGGTTATCTGACACTCACCGGGAATTTTTAAGTCACCATATTACTAAAGACGAACTCACAGATGCGATAAATTCCTTGCCGAATAACAAAGCTCCTGGGCTGGATGGGCTCCCTGGGGAGTTCTATAAAGCATATCAGGACTTGTTGATACCCCACTTAGCGGAAATGTACGAAGAGGCCTATGAGGAAGGGAAACTTCCCACCTCATTGAGAGAAGCACTTTTAGTGGCGCTTCCCAAACCGGACAAAGATTTGACCAGTTGCGATTCATATCGCCCACTATCGCTAATTAATATTGATGTAAAGATACTAGCTAAGGTTATTGCTACCAGGATACAGCTCCTGCAAGAAAAATTAGTCTTACCTGATCAAGCTGGATTTGTGCCAACTAGATCAACTACCCAAAATATACGCACTATCTTCGCATTGTATCACCATCTGGATCCGGAGTTGCCGGCAGCAGCGGCCCTTTTGGACGCTGCGAAAGCATTTGATTCCGTGGAGTGGACATATATGTTCACAGTCCTGCGCAGGATGGCCTTTCCGGAACCATTTCTGAAGTGGATAGCGCTCCTATATAATGGCCCCACTGCTAGAATTAGAATAAATGGACAGACGTCAGACCCCATAGATATCAGCAGGGGGACGAGACAGGGCTGCCCGCTCTCACCAATCTTGTTCACATTGGTATTAGAACCACTAGCATGTAAACTACGGCAACGTCACTCAGACGCTGCTTTGCAGTTTAGTCTTCGCCCCCTAATCATTTCACTTTATGCTGATGATATGGTACTATTTACTCGTCACCCTGATGTCCATATGAATAGCCTAATTAGAGAATATGTTCGCTTTGAGCTATACTCAGGTTTGCGTATCAACTGGGATAAGTCAGTGGTCATACCCTTAACGTCGCTAGCTACCCAGCCGAACTTAGACTATCCCTTGAAGTGGCAATCTGACCCGGTAAAATACCTGGGCATATGGATACACAGGGACCCGGAAGTGGTAATAAGGGAAAATTATGGCAGGGCACTGACCAGGCTTGAGGAACAGATAGATAGATGGATTAAGATGCCACTATCACTGGCAGATAGGATCGCCCTACAAAAGATGATAGTCTTGCCAAAGTTTTTATATTTATTTATCAATATTCCTATCTGGTTACAGCAGACCATGTTTTCTAAATTACGTTCGGCACTGCAGAGACTAACATGGGCGGGTAAACAAGCCAGAATCAGTTGGAACACACTTACGAAACCGTACTGGAGGGGGGGATTCGGGGCACCAGACTTACAATTATACTTTTATTGTGCACAGGCACAATATTCGCACAACTGGATAAAACCACATGCGTACATACCACACGTAGCAGTGGAAACGGATAGTGTACATCCTACCCCACTGATCGCCTTTATATCAAACACGAAGTCCTACACAAACAGAGAAACGATACAGACGGTGCACTGCACTTCAAGGGCCTGGCATACGTTGGCACGTAGAGCAAACAATCTCCCCATTTACGCCCCATCGCTTCCTATTGCAGACCATCCTAAAATATCAGTCACTCAGGAGAACAAAATGTCATTGCTGCTGGGGGAAATGAAACTAGTCACAATGAAGGACGTTTTTCCGCATGGCAGATTCATAAGAAGGGACGACCCATCTTTAAGCATCCATAACACACCCATGAAGTTGTTTGCCCATTTGAGGTTGCAAGCGGCGATTAAGGAGTTGTATACTTCCTTCCCAGAGGAACCACCGACATTGCAAACATTACAGACACTATTGATAGCCCCTACTCGTAAAAAATTAGTTACACGTCTGTAAAGCGCGTCACAGTCAGAACACAGTGGGTTCACAAATAGATCGCTTACTAAGTGGGAAGCATTACTAGGCGAAGGTATAGAAGAGCGGGATTGGGAATACAGCTGCACGCAGCTCCAGCTGTTGACATCAAACTGTAATTTACAAATAATACATTTTACATTTTTACACCAATTTTATTACACCCCGACTCAACTGCACAAATACGGCCTTCGGCCTAATGACAAGTGCTATAGATGTGACGCATTACAAGCAGACTTTTTACACATGGCATGGTCATGCCCGCAGATATACAGATACTGGCAAAGTATTATGGAAGCAATAACAGAAATGTTACTGGATCTGGTGCCGAATACCCCCATTGTGTGTTTGTTGGGAATTCATAGACTCAGGACTGCAAAACTAAGGAAATTTCTGGCGGTGGCACTACTGTTAGCAAAACGCAGGTTGGCGATGAGATGGGGAAGCAAGCGTCCCCCTAGATTTAAAGACTGGCTTGCGGACATGTCCTATTGCAGAGAGAACATGGAGACCTATGCGGAGGTACTGCCGCAGGCATCAAGACCTCGTGATTTTTGGGAACCCCTGAAACAATACCTTCTGTCCCTGCAAGGGAAGGAATGATATCTGAGATCCTTGAAGGGGTTAATCGGGCTCCCCTCTGGATCCTCGTCCCCTCAAGGTGCTAAAACATGGTCGTGAAGTTATTGTCCCTCATTTGACGGATATTTTTAATATTGCCATCTCAGAGGAGCAATTTCCCACTTTGTGGAAGACGGCTGTAGTGAAGCCTCTTTTGAAGAAACCTTCTCTGGATCCTAGTGAACTGAAGAACTATCGCCCAATCTCCCTGCTTCCTGTTCCAGCTAAGATTCTGGAAACGTACCTTAACTCCCATCTCAGTATTTACCTTAAGGATTTCCATTTACTGGATGGCTCGCAACATGGATTTAGAAGCCTTCACAGTACAGAGACAGCATTGACGGCTGTATTTGATAATATTCGGGTTCAAGTGGATGCAGGTCATACCACCCTCCTTGTTCTACTGGATCTCACCGCAGCCTTTGATACCCTGTCTCCCTGTAGACTGATTGATCGTCTCAGAGAGATAGGTATTGGGGGCACCGCTTTGGGGCTTCTTGCTTCCTTTCTTAGTGAGCGGGCACAGATGGTTAAGCTTGGTCGATTTTACTCAGCCCCCAAACCCCTGCTGTGTGGCGTTCCTCAGGGCTCCTCCCTGAGCCCTACTCTTTTTAATATCTATGTCGCTCCTCTTGCGAAGGTTGTGAGATCTTTTGGGCTGGAAGTGTTGTCCTATGCGGACGACACCCAAATTATGGTGTCTATTTCGCATAGCATAAAGGATTCGGCCCTTAATTTCAGGAACTGTATGCAGGCAGTATCCTCCTGGATGGTGGAGAATTTTTTGAAATTGAATGGAGAGAAGACGGAGGTCTTGGTTTTTGGGAGTAAGCAGGAGGTGTGGTCCAGTGACTGGTGGCCGGATTCCCTTGGCGTCTGTCCCTCTCCGGTCTCCCATGGCAAAAACCTGGGGGTTATAGTGGATAACTCATTGTCCTTGAACCTTCAGGTTAGTAGGACAGTTTCCACGTGTTTTGGGATCATTAGGATCCTACGGAAAATCTCCCACTATCTCTCTTTTGATGCACGTAAGCAGGCTGTCATCGCACTGGTTACATCCAGATTGGATTATTGTAATGCCCTCTATTTGGGCATTAACAAGGGTCTGATGCGACGTCTGCAGATGGTGCAGAATGCCGCTGCCAGGCTGGTGATGAATTTGCCTAAATATGATTCAGTCACAGATGCTATTAGGTTGCTGCATTGGCTGCCTGTGGACCGTAGGATCCTTTTCAAGACCCTGTGCATGACTCACAATGCCTATTACGGGTCAGGCCCTGAAGCGATTAAGTCCATTTTCCATCGTTATGTTCCCAACAGGCGGCTCCGATCTGCAGATAAGAATCTGCTTACGGTACAGAGATTTAAGAAGGTCACATGGGGAGGTCGAGGCTTTCTCCACTGCTGCTGCTAGACTGTGGAACTCCCTCCCGGAACAGCTCTCAAGTCAGGTGTCCCATTCTCTTTTCCGTAGGGCCTTAAAGACCTGGCTTTTCTCTCAGACCTCGGTATGAGCATGTCTTTCTGTCTGCATCCTTAGGTCCGCTTGTAGCGCCTTGACGCCCTTGGGCTTAGTTCGCGCTTTACAAGTTTTATATTCATTCATTCATTCAGATAGGACACCTAAGTGCAATCTGAGACACTGTGTTGAAAAAACTGTTCAATGCAAGGAGAAGAGAAGCGCAATCCAACATGTGCATTGAGCTGTGTTTCATGATACCTGTGGAGGGGGAGCTCTGTAGATCCCTGAAGATGCCGAGGTAATGAGATGAGAAGGCTGTACGGCCTACATAATTGTATACAGGACAAAAGTGATACCACTGGTGACTGTGATTGTAAACTAAGCTATGCTCGTATATTACATGCAATTGGTTTAAACTGTAAATGTGATTTTGCAGATGTTGACTAGACACAATAAATAAATAAAAAATAAAAAAAAACATCAAAGAGCAGTAAAATGTAGATAATGTATTGGACACGTTCAAAACAACACCCAGCCAATCAAACAGGTTTACATTATTCATAGTATATAAAGAACACTACCATACTTCTAATTTATGCTTCGGTGTCAGACAAATAATCCTCTACCTATACTGAATTTTTATCACTAATAAATGAAAAAACAATAAATAAAAGTCCTAGAAAATAATAATTGATTTTGAATTATCAATGATCACAACAATAAAAAAACTGTATTCTGATACACAAATTCAAGGACTTTTTGTCATTTTTCCCAGGCATTTTAGAAACAAATACAAAATGCATCCCTAACACAAGATAATATGTATGAGAGCAAACTACAATTTAACTAACAGCATTATGTTTTGTACTTCCTGAACTAGTAGATGAATTTTATGCAGCAAAAATTCAATCTGACTACTTTTCCCAAAATAAAAACAATTGACAAAGTTGCTAAATTATTTCAAAGACGACTGGATTGGCAATCTAAACAGGTCAGGTCGCAGAAAAATTGTGAAATGGTAAATTAGAAAACACTAAACCCCTAAACCCTGAACAACCCACTTTTTTTTTTTTGAGTGCACATTTAAAAAAAAAAAAAAAGAATAATCCACTAATTAAATTCTCACACCCCCCAAAAATTACCCACAAGCATTCACCAACCTTCTTCTCTATAATTCTATCATCCCACTCTGTCAGGGCTGTTTTGGCTTTTTTGGTAATGCTCACTCTGCATGCTCAACACAGATAATAGGCACACTTTCACGCCCTTATTGTAAGTCAAACTAGGGGCAAAGATCATTATGTGGGCTTGTGCATGATGCACACAATTACTCATGGCAGTGTAAATGATTGTGGCCTAATAGAAGTTCAGATTTTTGTGTGAGGCAATATTTGGGAAATCTCACGAGAACTCCTAAAGTCTCATTGTCCATGTTTGCGGGCATAGCTATAAAACGGGCCACATTCTTAAACAAACTGCTCATTTTTCTGGTAGTGTCTGCTTGAACGAACCACATGGTGGGTGGTTGTTGCAAGAAAACAGCCACAAGCTGGTAAAATTACCGAACTGGCAGAAGTTAGAACACAAACTCAGCAAGATACTAGCAGAAATCTGTTACTTTTTCAAAGACCTGTATATTCCTTTTGGCAATTACACAAGACTGACTGATAACCCAAAGAGGATACTCAAGGAGAAGTACATCAAATAAATAGCAACAACTTCAATAAAAATAAATGCATTCACACACCCCAAGAAATACTCACACTGCAAAGCTAAACACTCCTCACACTTAAAATCCTTATCTAACTGTTTTTCATAGTTGTTTGTGTGTGTTGGGAGGTAGAGTCTCAACCCCCCACAATTCACCACTCCCTTAAACCATGTTTACCTTTTTCTGTTTTTTTGGGGGGTGGGTAAACCTCCCCAAAGCCCCTTTAAAACAATTACTTTTACAACACAACCACATTAAAATAAATAAATAGTACGTTAGTTCCTTTCTTTTTATGGGAGGGAGAGGTAACACTCTGTTAACCCACTCTCTTAAACCATATTTACTACTTTCAATTTTTTTTGCGGGCAGGAAACCCCTCCTCACCAACCTATAAAACCACAACATTTACAACCCACCTCTGAAAAACAAGAAAAAAAAATCACGCAAATTTTTTGGGGTGTGGTAAACCACCCAACCCGTCTTTAAAACCACCACTTTTACAACCCAAATGCCCTATAAAATAAATAATGCTTTCTTTCCTTTCTTTTGGGTGTAACCTCCAATCTCCCTGTTAACCCACTCTCCCACTCTCTCAAGCCATATTTGCCTACCTTAACCACATTACTTTCACTCCCCTAAAGTCCTGCTCCGAATTAATATCTCAAAAAAGATATATTATAAAAATTTTAGTTAAGAAAAAACACCAAAGAATTAACACCCATATACTAAAGATAAATAACCACACTAACAAAAATAATTACCTATCGATTAAAATACTCCCCACCCTTATCCTGCATAAGCATCCACCCAATAATAAGAATAATAATAAAAAAACATTTTTTAAAACAAGTAAATTGTTTCTAAAATAGAAAACATATTAAAAAATTACGTCCACACCCAAAAAACAAAATTTCCCATACCTACCTAGATACCTACATAGATATGTGTGGGAATGATTCCATATAGTAAAGGCTGCATACCCCCAAGATGTCTAATATGCAAGTGGAATCACTTGTAGAACTGTTCACTCAACATAACCTTATTTCAGACAAATAAGGTTTTGTTACACTCAACTCTGTCTTAAACTGCCATCAGATGACATCAATAACCAACTGCACTCCTGCCCTAATACCTTCCAAACTTGGAAGACCAACAACTACCTAGTACTTGATTCCACTAAGACAGACATAATAGTTGCTGGTTTTGCCACCCTCCATCCCCAAATCCAGATCTTACCCAACACCATGTTTCTGGGATTCCTCAAAGGCTCCAACCTTGCCCTCAAAGAAGCAAAAACAAGCAACTTAGGTCCAACTCTCCCTGTCATGCAAAATCGACCCTTTGTACTACTCTGTCCAGGCTTTCATTTTCATTCACATTGATGGGAGCGCTTCTTTGCTCACAGGCATCTCTTTGTCCACAATGTGCCAAAGAAAATAAATGGTGCTGCATGCTCATCACCAACCAAAGAAAAGGGTACTACATTGCCAAGTCCTGAAACAACTATCAAAGCTGAAACCTCACCTACACCAGAATATCTAAAAGATACAATGCACATTTCAGAGGTCTCTGATATACTCAGAAACTATCATAGGTATTCTAGAGCATCAAAAGGTACAAAAGAAAATACTTGCACAGAAGTATTTTCTATCTAGCTCCCCTGGAACAAACTACTCCTAGATCTAACACTATCATAGTCATTGCAATCTTTCTGAAAGCATTTGGAAACTCCCTGTTTCTATCATACCTCCTATCTTCTAACTCGCTCTCATCGTAGTGGCCAGAGCTGCTGTCAAGAACAGATAGGCATTTTGACCATTCAACTGAGGGTCGAAAGGTTAACCATTCAAAATGAGGACTGAAAGGCCATTGACTGCGGCCAACTGTGGGTCATTTCCTTTTTTAATTATTGACTTTGTGCAGTTCCATTTACCTTCACCAATTCTGCCTTGACTGAGCCAACCGATGGAGACAGGGCTGCACAAAGGAAAGCAGATTATTGTGGTTTCAACATCACTGAAGGTCAGAGAGGCTAATTGTCATGAAATGATGCCAATGAGCCCCCCTGAGTGGGCACAGCATGAAGTGACCTTGTCCCACTTTCATCGTAACCTGGGCCTCTCTCCAAAATAGAGATCTCATGGGGCTGCTGTTGTAAAGAGGCTCAATAAACACTCCTTGTCCACTCACAAGAGGCAATAAGGCCAAAAAGAACTTTCTCTAGCGTGCGAAGTGCAAGTCAGCACTCCCCAGACCAATTCACAGAGACCAGCCAGGTGGCCCACGTTCCTCACCCCTTAGAGTGCAAACGGGTCTGTTGATCTCAATCATTGTAAAACTCTGCCTTGACTGCAGGGCTTCGAAACGGGTCACAATCAGCCACTACATTCATGCCCTTTACTGGCAAAAATGTGATTGATTTTTTCAACAATGACTGTAAAATTCCTTAATGTAATCCATGTCATTGATAAAGTCCCTGTTTACATTCCACATTTTACTTCTTATGGCATTCCCTAAGTATTTGTGTTTTACAGATCTTCTGCAGGAGATTGAAAATACAGATCTGGAGAAGAAAGAGATGATACAAGAGATATGCAGATGGAAGATTTTATAAAGATGAGGGGGAAAATGATGTGTCTAAATGGACCTATCGCCCATCCATAGACTTTAGTAATGTTTAATTCATAGTCTCATTTTCAGAAGTGATTTTTTTTTCTTATTACTTACAACAAAATTATTATTTTTACTCATGTACTTTGTACTGTAAACAAACATTGGCAAAGCCAATAGTTCTGGCTTGTTTTAGGCGTAGATCCATTGTGTTGTTGTATGCCTGGATGCTATAAGAAAAAACTCATAGGCACCTAAATACTGGTCATGTGGCTTCCTGTGTGATGCAATGGATTTTAGCATGCAGGTTTTAGGCCATGCCCCTAGATAGATAGGCAACACCTCTTGGGGAGGATTTTTAGATAAACTTCTTTGGCTATGCCCCTTTTAGAGACCCCCATGTGCACACACACACACACACACATTTTTCATCCCACTTAAAGCACTGTCGGGATGCAGTGCCATCACTGAAGCATACAGACTTCTCTATGCTATAAAAGGCAAGTGAGAAGGGTGCAGGCCACTGGGTGGGAGGGGGTTGGCTGTAGCTTTGGAGAGGCTGGAAAGGTGAGGCAGCACTCAACTCGCAGTGGGAAAGGGGGCCAAAGAGCAATCTATGACTCTCCGTAATAGAGTCTCTGATTTCCTGTTGAGCTGCCTCTCACTTCTAGTAGGAAGGCTTCTCATTCCTGATATCATGTTTGACAACTTCAGCCAGCCAGTTCTGGCTTTTTAACCAAGAACTCATTGCCTTCTTGGATTAGTACTTTCACTTTTATCATTGTACGCCTCTTTTAAAAACTCCAGAATGGAATGCGCTGTCTCCTGTAAAGCCAGGCCTAGCTGAAGGTATCACATATGGTATGGGATCACTTGTGGTGACTCAATGACTAATGCATCCACTTCAGAAATGTCATGGTTACAGTTTGAATCCCCCTGGGTCCACTCAGCCTTTCAACCTACTGAGGTTGACAAAATGAGTTCCTTGAGTTGGCTAAATATACATAAACCTGTTAAGCAGCACGAAGATGCCAGAAGGGTGAATGCTTATAAATAGTTGTGTTATGTTATGCCTTCCTATTGAACAGCCTCTCACTGCCAGCAGCGAGGCCTCTCATATCTCATAGAGCTGCAACTCAATCAAGACAGAAGAGCTTCTCAATCTACATAGGGACTGTTTAGGAATCAGGTGGAGAGGTGTCATCAGGGGGAATACTGTAATGCCAGTAATTTCAGGTCTGGAAGCACCAGCCTACTTGGAATCAGGTGAAGCAGTATTTGCTCCATCTGGATCCAAGTGAATCAGTGTTTCTAGATCTGAATTTACTGGGTCCTCAAAAAGAGGACCAAGTAATTTCAACTTGAAAACTTCGAACAAGTTTTATTGTGTGTGAATTTGCATCTGGAATCTTGGCAATTTGCTTAGGAGGCAGGGGCTGGTGACATAACACAGCCTAGGTCCTCCCTGACCAGTCCAGCAGGAGAAGGTGGGAAGCAGACAATGCTTCTATCAGACACAGTAGGTCCATACCCCCACTACACAGCAGCAATGTCCAGGGTCAGACACAGAGGTCCAGGACTGAGAGCTGCCCCTTGACTCCAAGTAATAAGGGAGTGGCGATAGCAAAGGTTCCACTCAACTTGCGGGAGAATGTCCAAGCCCTGCTGATCACCCAAGCTACTACCACCATGAACATCAAATACGCTGGTCTAAGGGAAGAGGCCTGATGCAGACCACAACCATGCCCAGACCCAGAACACCTTCGAACACACCTCCCCCAGTAGCAATACCAGAAGAAGAGAGTGCAGTCCCTGCCAGAGCAGAGACCAAGCAGATTAACTTGAAATTGGATGGTGCCGGGATGCAATTACCTTCCAGAAACAGTAATTCTGACTCCAGTAAGTCTGGCCTCCCTCTGCTCTGCCCGACTCCTAATTAGGGGCATAAGACTTCACATTATTCACAGAGATTCCTCTTATTCCCCATTGGAGTGGTTACTCACTACCCACAAAGTGGAATTCCGCGCTCTTAACAGAGCAAACTCACTTCCCATTGAATGGTCTCTCACTCCCCATAATGGTCTCTCAGTCAACATAATCTGACCTCTAACTCCACAAACAGCAAACTCCTCAACCATCATAGCGAAGTCCCTCGCTTCAAATAGAGTGTTGTCTCTATTTCAATACAGAACGGCCATTGCCTGCATACAACTGCTCAACCTTGATAGGGGCTTCAAGGTTTCTCTGTGTTTCCCTCTTTAGTTGTATCAGATCTCTGATAATAAGGAAAGGGCACTACTTGCTCCCCATGCAGAGTGCTAGGCCATGACTTGATTGAATATACGCCTGTGCAGCAATTGTTAAGGTGGTACCTCACATTTCATAGCAAAGTTGAGTCCTTCTCTGTTTTATTATTTAACATTTCATTTTTATCAGGAACAAAAAAATGAATGTTATCACATTTTTTTTTTTTGCTTTATGTAAGTTTTCCGCCTATCCTTTTTAGGTCTCGCCTACGCAGCGCGCATGCGCTGCATAGGAGGAGATCTTTAGTAATCGATTCCCTTTTTCTGCCAAAAACGTGCACGCTTTGCATTGCTTTCAATGGAAACGCGTGCACGTTTGGCGATTCCCTTGCGGGAGCGAGCTTTGAAACCATCTGTTTGTAATTAACAGATGGTTCCTGCTCGCTCCCGCAAGGGAAACAGGTGCAGGCCCCCTCCTCTCTCCCCTCCCCCTGCTGCCTCCTCCTCTCCTCATCAGACTTGTTTTTTTTTTTTTTACTTTCAGCGCGAGGCGCGCGAGCTTGTTTAACCTGGATTCCTCCGGTGCATTGTGTTCCCCCTACTCGCCCCACACGTCTCCAATGTTTTCTTTGCTTTAACCACGACGTGCACTTGTGTCACCCCATGACATACCTTTGCCAACCACCCCGGTTGTACCCCAACTCACCCCATGCCGCTCCGGTCTCTTTGCTCTGATTACACCCTTGCTCTTGCCCCCATGCCACACGTTTTCCCACCGCCCCGGCTGTATCCCCACTCACCCCATGTTTTTCCTTGTTAAACTAGGGCGTTGGGTGCGGGCCTGGCAACGCTGGCAATCTGAGGTTCAAGTAAGGAGGCGCGCTCACTGGATGACTGGAGTGCTTTTTAAGTGCACATACAGCCCGCTCTCGTGGGAAGGACGGCCTCTCGGTGATAGCAGGTAAACACAAGAGTGCCGTACAGATAAACAGACTCTAACAGGGCCTATCGCCACAGTTTGTACTTGAGCCTCGACAGGACCGGACGCCGCGGTAATTGGCTGAGGATGGACGTCATAGTCTTGGAAGCGTGTGCTTCGAGATGTTGGTGTAAGCACACGCGTGTTTATCCGAGCGGCTTCCCGTCCACCGTAAACCCACGCAAATCCACCCAGGCACAAGGAAGCAGTTAGAGGAATAAACCCAGAGGAAGGAGCCAACTTTTCACAAGCTTCATAAAGAAGTACTGTGTAATGGAAACAGTCATGCGCTGCTGGGCTCCGCGGTGAATTGTCTGTTTCTTCTGCAGGAAGGGGTTTTGTTTCCGTGAGAGAGAAGAGCGCGCCTGCACATGTGCACGCACAGCAGCTGCTTGCACCATCTCTGCCTCTGCTTTACTTGCTGTGTGTGTAAAGTTGCACCGTTTCTGCCTGTGCTTTACTTGGTGTTTGTGTTATGAAATGTGCACTGCTGTTGCCAGCCGCGCAATGCCCATTGAGCTCCAAGTGCTTCAGCCCCCCCCTCCCCTCGTGTGTGTCAGCCCGGGCTGAGACAGCTTACCGGGCACACACACAGCCGCACTGAGTACTTCACAGGTTTTTAAAAGACTATTGACTTGCTAACCAGGCTTTGTTGTGTTTTCACCCCTTCTAAGGGCCCCTGCATCTCCGCTCTGCATATTGCTGGAAGAATCAGCCCCCCCCCCCAAATTAGAATCAGCCCCCCCCCGAAATGTTTTGGCTTTTTCTTTCCGTTCACGCGGCTTAACTGCTAAATTGCCGGGGTGCACTAATTTTGGTTTTAGTATCACAGGTTTTTTTTTTGCTTCTAAGCTCTTAATTAATCGACTTTTGATTTGAAAAGTTTTTTAGAGCACTGTTTGTAAAACTTATTGGGCGTTGGGTGCGGGCCTGGCAACGCTGGCAATCCGAGGTTCAAGTAAGGAGGCGCGCTCACTGGACGATTGAAATCAGGTGGCTTTTTCTTTCCGTTCACGCGGCTTAACTGCTAAATTGCCGGGATGTACTAATTTTGGTGTTAGTGTCGCAGGTTTTTTTTGCTTCTAAGCTCTTAATTAATCGACTTTTGATTTGAAAAGTTTTTTAGAGCACTGTTTGTAAAAATTATTGAATAGTTTAATTCATACGGTTATTTTAATAATCTCTGACCTCGTGAGTTCCACAGCAGAGTACTGAAAGGGTCTTGCCTGCAAGTCTTTGTATAAAAAGTTAAACAGTTTTTATTTACTGGTTTTTAAACAGCTGTCACATGGAAACGTTGAAGCGTGAATGGCAGGTGGCTTTTACCCCAGTCTTTGAAACTTGAAGTTAGATTTAAGAATTCATTGTTCAACAATCGCCCGGGATTTTTGATTGACATTTGAGGATTATTAGCCACAGTTGCGAAACAGACATATGTCGCCGCGACACTCTCACGTAGCACTATGTTGTCAACCGCACTTTACGTGCTCGTACTTTTAAAACTGTAATTTTAATTGAGTAATTTCTACAAAAAAATCCAAGAAAATGCAGTTTTGTTTAATACCAATCCTAGACTGACGCGAATAAAACAAAAGATAAACGTATAAAACGTGAAAGAATGATTATCTCAGGAAACCTTTATTGGAAGGAACGTAGAGTGAATTAAAAAGAAAGGTTTTAACTTCACTCGCCTAAAGAAGGAGATAACCTTTCGTTATATGTTTGAACACTAGATATCTATTCCACAGGTTAGCAGCTTGCTAGTGAAATAGGTTCTAGTCTGTTTTGAATGTTTTGTCCACGGACAATCAGCAAACGTTTATTTTTGACCTGAGCTCTGGATAGTACAGTATGACTCTGCCCGTTAGTCAAAAATTTGAGAAGTAGAAGGCTCATGCGAACCCTTGTAGGAAGATTGGTAAATATAATTATTGCTAAGTTTTGTATGGGCCTCGCATATGTCTGCAATGTGTACTGTAGTTGTTAAACTTTGTTCAAATAATAGTGGAACCGATGTTATCTAGCCACTTATACATCTATGCACACCACAACAACACAGTACCCTTGCACAGGCCTGCAATGTTTCCTTGGCCCATGCTTAATGTGCGGCTCCAGTCCAGATTTTTTACTTTGAATTCTGGGATTTGAAGTCTTAATTTGTCCAGTTTAAGACAGGACTAATAGTCCTAGAAATCAAATAAAAAGGCTGTAGTGAGCAGCACATCACACATGGGCCTGGGAAGCTATCTGAGCATTAAGATACTGCTAGGAATGAGTAGGACTTAAATTCACCAAAACACTAAGGCAAACAAAGTCACAGCACTTCTACTTTGCCTCACTGCTGACGTGACAGGAAGCAACACCACTGAACTTTTAAAACAACCCATATAATTTCAAAATGAGTACATCTGTAAATGTATGAAAAATCTATAACTCAGATAAGTCTTTTTAGTATCACCCATATATTGAGATGAGCAATTCCCTTATGTGCAATATAGTCCCATATTGCAGACTTGTACAACTCCATATGCTCAGTTGCACTGCAATAGCACCAAAGTGCAACCACCATATATACATGTTTAATTTTAGAGTTCAACCCCATTGCACATGTAAAGCTGCAGGTTCCCAGGCACAATTCCTTTGTAGCTTGCACAAGGGCTCCTGCCCTTGTAGAGTGCGGGACATGGTCAGTATAGCTGAATGATCAGCACCACAATGAGGCCTCCAGAGCCTGAGGATAAAGCGAGTGGGGTCCAATGTGTTCACTAGGGCTCATTACGGGATATAACAAAGAAGCTCATGACCCCGTAGCATTGTCTTTTCTTGCCCACTTCCTGCTCTGGAGTAGGAGAGCAGGGATGCTACTCCACAAGATGGAAAAAGGCACCATTGACATGAGCTCCTTTAACCATATTTAGTATCACAGTGCCCTTTAGAAAAAAAACAGTAGACAGGTGCTGTCCACGAGAACCAAAGGGAGTGCATGTTGTATCTTCCACTAATGATGCCACCAGACTCACTGAGTAGCCAGCCGTAACCTGGGTCAAAACTGTGATGGGTGAAAACCCTCCAGTATCTATATAGAGGAGTTAACTGACACTACACAAAATGGTCACTGACTAAAGGCTTAGCAGTGGAGGACCCCTGTAAGGTTCTAATGGAAGATCTCAAGGGGTGCCTGTCCCTAAAATAGAGGGTATGGTGTGTCTAGCAGTTCTGTTCCTATGCAAGGGCTTGTACCAAGAGGGACCCCTGAGAGGTATCTGAGTGCGTAGGGCCAACTGTCAACACCATTGCACTTCCCGGCCCTTTCATATGCTGTGACATCTACAGATCCTCTAGTTTGATCAAGCCTCAGCAAGCATCGTTGGTTTCATTACGCTATTCATTGTCTGCTTATCAAATAATGCATGCAAATTAAGACTCTTTGCTTGATTAATTGGGCCTTGTGTCTGACTGGCCATCTTCTTTCCCATCCTGGTCACTCACTATAGAGCAGCTGGAATCCTAGATCCAACACTCCTGTTGTCGGTGTCCCATTTTAATCAGAGCTGTAGGCCGCTCATTCACAGTGTTGGGGCTGCAGTTGTAGAATGTCATTCTGGTCTCCCTTCATCATTTGCCTGACATTAAGCACTTTAAGAAGTGTCTTAAAAAATAATTTTATTAATTTATCCTAGATTTCGTTTAGTACGTCTAGTGCCATGATGTGTGTAGGTTGCTTTACACTCTAGAAATGCATGCATGTGTTCATCAGTATGTTTATTTGTTGTATAGCTCTTCAATCCCTGGGTCACAGCACCCAGGATAATATCCTGCATAGCTAAAACTTATAAGGTCCCAACAGCGAGACCTATTGGCTACGCCAATGCTTGTTGTTATTCCGGTTATCTTTATTTTGATTTCTTTAAATTAACATTATGCCGGCTTTCCCTAAAAGGGGTTGGCTTACTCAGAGGAGGAGATGTGAAGGTCAGTTTCAGTTACAATGTAACAACAACTATATTACATCATTAATGCAGGCCAAATGTCAGCCAGTGCCCTAATTGGATTTTGCATAGTATATTGTCCTGATATGCATGTGCGCTATGCACTGCTGTGCTTTGTTGCTCAATCATGATATGAATGCTTCCTGTGCACACTCAGCTGTGCCAATGCATCTCATTTCCAATATACATGTGCAACGCCAACCAAGACCCGCACATATCCCCTGTATGCACAGCTCTGCCAGTGTACCTCAGTCATGACCTGCACTTACCCTGTGCACATACAGCTCTGCGACTGCACTTCAACCCAGACCTGCATATACCCTGTGATAGCACAGGCATGTCATGATCGTCAAACTGACTTGCACATAAGGATATGCAAACACAGTTTGCCAGTGCTTTTCAGTGCTGATCTGCAGTTGCTATGTACACAACCAGCTCTGCCCTTGTATGTCAGTCATGATGTGAACATGACCCTGTGCACACACAACTCTGCCAGTACAGCAAAGTCCTGATATACATATACAATGTGCACACAGCTCTGCTGATGTACTTCAGCCCTTATCTGCAGATACTCTGCACACAAAAAGTTCACTTCATTCACAACCTGAACATACACACAGCTCTATCAATGCACCTCAATCCTGACCTGCTTATACCCTCTATACTCATCTCGGTCAGTGCAGCTCATTCATAACATGTGCATATCATGGGCACTGCCAGTGCACACCAGCATAGGCCTGTAGGCATACTGTATACACACACCTCTGCAAGTCCATTCCAAACACATCTGAGCCTCAAACATGCACAAAAAACTCTGCAGTTTACTTCAATACACATATGATATGTGCAGACGTTTATGAGCATTCTCTATTTTTGTGCATTATTAACAACGTGCAGAATGTGGATTTACTTTCGAATTACTTGTGCACACTGACATGATGCTCTTGCATTTAAAACAAATTTGCTGATTTTTAGAGGTGTACTTTTTCTGCCTTCTGTGAAATAGGCCTCAATTTAGGCCTAGATGCCAACTTGTTCAAAATGTATGTCTCTTCCTGTATATTCACTGTTCATCCTTTCTGCAGCAGAGTCAAGCAGCCATGTCCGTTATTTCCTTTGACTCTGTTCTTGCTGTTCTCAAAGTAAACTTTCCAACCCCAATCCAATAATATTGCATTTTCCAAGGCTGTTCTGCTGTTTCATTGTACTTCATTCATTCACAATGCTTGGCTGTTGTTCATATAACTAGTTTGTCCTGCCATCCCCGATTACATTAAAATAGAGTGAGCAGAATCAATATTATTGTAGTGGGAAAGTGATTAGATGCTAGTGCAACACGACATGTAATAGAGAATTGCTCTGATTTGCTGAGTATAATTCTTTTGCTCACACCACGATGATTTTGCCTATGCAAGAAAAACTGTATATAAACCCTCAGTTTTGGAGGTGAGCCAGAAAACTTTCCAATGCTACTAAGGGTGCTGTCCATTTTCTTATTGGTTTTGCTGCTCATTTAGGGCTTAGAATTATTCTGATTTTGTAATTTATTCTGTATTGCTTCATTTAGTGAGAGCCTTTATGGCAATGACTTTATGCATTTGCATTCATGATCTATGTATTGCACCTTTAAAAATTTTGTAATAAACCCTAAAATTCAATCACTGGACCTGGCCTTAGATAATTGTCTGTATTCTGATGTGCTCTAAGGTGCCTTATCGCAGGGGCATATTACCTCATGAAATTGAGGTTTAACACCATCTCTGATTCATTCACCTGTCAGTGTGCTGTTTGGGTAATATTTTGGGGTTTACAAATTTTAGGATTCCCCACGCCCACATATGCACACACATGGCTTGCCCAATGCTCTTCATGTCCATACTGCAGGCGTTCTGCACATACTTGGCTTTGCCATTCTATGAGCGTCACTCTCTATTGACCTGAGGTTTAGCAAGAACCTTAGAGAACTCAGGGTCATTCTGAGCCTCCAGGAAAATGAAGGTGAACAGGAACCTCTGTCGGGGGAGTCGAATGATCACCAGTATGAAAGTCATCTAATGGAACGTGTACGGATTAAAAACTACATTGCAAAATAGAGCTGCATTCGAATTCTTACAGTCTGGAGACCTGTTGTGTCTCCAAGAAACCTGGTTACTCGCTCCAGTGGTCATCCCAGGCTTTGTAGAATTCCAACAGCCAGCGAAAAAGTTAAATATATTTGGTGGCCATCTGGGGGCTTATCCATATATATACGAATTGGCCGCAATATAAAAGCTAAAACCGTGTTAACCATGGACATGGCTCAAGCTATTCACTTGCAGGGATTAAAACTGAATGGCCGCCCATTAACAATTCTCCTCTTGAATATTTATTTTAACTGCAAAGATAAACCAAGATACTCGGAGATGAGGGTCTTGGTAGACACACTTGAAGATTTGCTTAGTAACCATTCAAATAGTGGGATCATATTGGCCGGGGACTTTAACACGCAGTACCTGGGGACAGCAAAAGATGCACTACTGCACAAGGATCGAGCTGGGACGTTACTAAATACATTTTTAAACACATATAGCTTAAGGTCAATACAAGACCCACTACTCACCAACTACGCCACGAATAATGCTTCACAGGGGAAAACTAAACCCCCAATTGATTATATCTTCAAGTGCAATTGCTTGTATGATCAAGCGGCAGAACTCCGAAACCCAGCGCTGCAGATCAGTGACCATCTTCCATTAGCTACAGCCATTTCGCTGCAAAGAGCCAGTCTCCCGTACATTCCCCTCCTAGGCAACTCCAATGGAGAGGAAATACACATACTCCCGAGAAGGCTAAAATGGAATAAAATAGACACAACTAGCCTGTTAAACTGGAAAAGCAAGTGGCCCGCACTCGCTAAAGACTTTGCAGCTGGCAATATAGCTGAGAACTGGACTAATTTGGCGCCGGAGCTGTATCGCCTTTTGTTAGGCAAAAGATCACACCATCAGCAAGACTCTGGAGAAAGGGAGTGCTGCCAAATTCAACCAAGATGTGAAAAAATTGCACACAGCAAGCGGGTCCTGAGACAAGCCAACCGTGAACATACGAGAGAGGGTAACGACAAAACACTTCAAAACCGGTTGCTAGCAAGGAAAGTTCACAGGAAAAACCTATGGGACCACAAAAGGCAACTGCAAGACTCTCAATGGTTGCATATTTTCAGCCTGTTGACGCCAAACAGACAGGCTGATTTTTGGTCATATGTCAATAGGTTGTCCGGTCATGGCCACGACCGGCGCAATGGGGTCGCCAGCCACACATGGGTCTCCCATGTGACTACACTTTCCTGTAGTGCTTCGGACCATAGACCAGTACACCACCAAAGAGCTCCTACTAATACCAGTCCGATCAACCCTCGTATAAGGACCACGGAAGAACCATCTGAAACTTCTGACGTAGGAAATCGGGTGACACTAATATTAAAAAATATCAGAAAGGATGGGGCTCCGGGACACAATAGCCTGCCTGGATGCCTCTTCAAAGAAGACAGTGATTTCTGGGGAACTTTACTTACTCCGCTTTATCAGTTCTGCCTGGATAACTCAATGGTGCCTGAAGCCTGGAAAGGCTCGTTGCTTCAACCGATTCACAAAAAGGGAGACACTGGGGACCCAACCAACTACAGGTTGATAGCCCTTTTGGATATTGAGGCAAAAGGATATGCAAGCCTTCTCCTGCAAGAACTGCAAAATTGGGCTAATGAGAACAAAATTCTTCCTGCATACCAGTCCGGTTTTAGGCCAGGAGTTTCGACACTAGATAATATCCTAGCCCTTGCCTACCTAGTAGAACAGTCCACTCAGGAAAAACAGCCCCCACTCTTCGCATGCTTCGTGGATTATTCTGCAGCATTCGATGGCGTCAACAGGAACTTGTTGTGGAGGAAACTACAAGACTGGGGGATTCCGATTACCCTGTTGAAAGCAATTACGGCTCTCTCCACCGGAACTTGGGTACGAGTAAAAGTATCGACGAACTCAGCGACCAAAAAAATCTACACAGACCGAGGACTACAACAAGGGTGTGTACTGGCACCCTTGCTTTTTAATCTCTACACTGCGGACCTTGGCAAAACAATATCCAAAGCCAATTTGTTACCTCCGAAAATTGGGTCTACCAGACTGTTTCTCCTGCAGTACGCAGACGATATGGTGCTCATGGACCATACCAAAACGGGTATGCAACGAACACTGGATGCATTAAACATCTATAACAACGAAAATGACCTAAGAGCAAATGCAGGGAAAACAAAGGTAGTAATTTTCGGGAAGTATGCAAATAAACTCAAAAAACAATGGAGAATGGGTAACCTGAAAATAGCAACAACAACTAAATACAACTACTTAGGGGTTTGGATTATGAGCAGCGGGAAGCCTGCAGCATACACTGCATCCATTGAATCAAAAGGCAAGGCAGTGACGTAAGCCCTTTGCAAACTAAACTCCAAACTAAGTAGCCCGACAACTGGACCCATTAGAAAGGTTATAAGAGCTAAGTTACTCCCTTCAATTACATACGGCCAATTAGCATTCCCTGCGGCATCAATTAACATCATGGAACGCGCCAATTGTCGGGCATTTAAACAGATCTTTCATATACCTGCTCATGCTCGGAACATCTTGGTACGTCTTGAATTTGGGCTAAACAAACAGCGCTATGAACATTGGGCATCGATTGTTCGATATTATCGAGGGGTTTGCGCTGCCCCCCCAAACACAATGAAGGCATTCTTGAAGGAAATTTTCACGAAAAGTAACAACTCGTGAACCAACGGCCTTCTAACTGCTTGCCCTGAATTGCACCTTGACTTGTCCAACTGGCAGGATTTTATTTATCAACCTGGAATTTTAAAAACCATTTTAAAGAAACAAGTCAGACTACTATCCAAGGAAGAGGACATGAAGGAACTAGAGTCCTCTAGCAACAACATCAGCCAGTTCCTTCCACGATAAACCGAGTCAGCCATACCTTGACTCTGCCCTGAACAAGTCAATTTTAAAGCAAATTCTGTCAGTGAGATTGATGGTACTACAGATAAAAGACATCAACAGCCATTGGAAAACATTAGAGGCGGTCACTACTTGCAGACTGTGCCACCAGTACGAGGAATCCATGGCCCACATGGTCTGCATATGTCACCGTTTGAATTATGCACGTCGCACTTTATTGAAACCCTTGTTTTTAAAATATGGGATACGCACCTGTACAGATGCCAGGAAATTTCTCTTCAAGCTGGAGATCCCAATGGCATTGGCAAGACTAGCGAAATTTGCACATAAGGTGAAAGAACTATTACATGATGATTCGGTCAAAGACTAGAGACAAATTGTAGATTTGATCCTGTGTTCCCACCTTTTTATGCAGTATTATCAGAATGTTTTAAAGAATGATTACGTTTTAGATATGACAGTTCTGTTAAATGAAATGACCATGTTTTATCTATGATCAAAAAGTGTCTGGACGGAGAGCTCTCCAACCAGTCTCTTCTTTCTTTGTAACAATTTTCATTAATTGAAACAATAAACAAATACATACAAACAGGAACCTCTGGGAACTAAGAGTGAGCGGGAGCCTTCAGGAAATGAGGGTTATCAGGAACTTTGAACTGAGGGTGAGCAGGAGCCTCAAGGCCCTGTGAGTAGGCTCTTTGGGACTGAGGTGAATAGGCACCTCGGGGTAACCTGAGGTTAGCTGGATCCCCAGAGAACTGAGTATGGGCAGGAGCTTTGAAGATATTAAAGTGATCTATAACATCGAGGACATAAATTGAGAAGGACCCTTTCTTGGAACATGAGAACGAGTGGGAGACTGTGAGAAATGGGCATAAGCAGAAGCCTCAGGGCTTTAGTGTGAGGAAATTCCATTGGCCCCTGATGGTGAACAAATGTCACCAGGAGGCTGTGCCTGGTCTCTAAGGGCCTTTTTGTCAGTGGGAAGTGAAGATCACTAACAAAGAGCAGGAGAGTTTGTGCCTGATAACGTGCAGGGCATTCTGGGATCTGATTGTTTTCATGCACTAAGGCACCTCAAGGGCAAGCAGTGGATTCAGGGACCTGAGAATGAGAAGTATATTTATAGATTTGAAGATGAGCATCAGGAGACTGAATATGAGCTGCAGTGGTATGAAGGTTTGCAATCTTTGCCAATTTTTCTGCCTCGAAATCAACCATCTGATACTAACAAAGAAATGTTTCACACTTTTATTGTGTCCAGGTCTTTTCCAATCCAACGGTGTCCAGGCACCACTGTAGAGATTACGATGTCCCTCTCCGCCAGCCGTTTCATGGCAGTTCACCCGCCATGGAAAGGCTGGCGGAAAGGGACATTGGCCACCTTTCCCCCTGGCCCTTGATTTTGGGTTTAGGGGGCACGTACATATCCCTGCACCATGTGGCAGGCACCGCATGGTGCCTGCCACGTAGTGCAGGGATGTGTTCCCAGTCTATTTCTTGTACTGGGGCGTGTGCTGCAGCACACAGCACCCGCCGCAATAGAAAAGATAGGCACTGCGACCGCCTTGGAGGCGATCGCATTGTAATAAGGTTGATGGGACTGCCGACTGCAAGTCAGGTGGTCCCGTTGTCCAATAGGGTACGTCCGCCCGCCCGCCCGCCATCCTAATCACCCCCATAATCTGGTGTAAAGGGATCTAACGTCCTTGGGCCAGGCTTTTGCAGCAAAAAAAAAGAATATTCTTTTGTCTCCAAACTTTGTCTCCAAACTTTGCTCACCAGTCCAACTACTTTGCTGTGTTTTTCTTCTCCTCGTGCAGTACCTAGCAACGTTTACCTGGTTGACAGAAGTCTGCATACACAGTGCTTCACTGCTTCCGGTGCTACAGAAACACCTCAAATGTGAAAAAACAATTGTGTCCTTAACTTGCCAGTCACAACTGGGACTGCTGCATTCCTACTGACTGCGTTTGACTTTCTCGGTGTGTATGTCAACTCCTCATGGCTTCCTTGTTCTTCACTTTTTAGAGAAAAAACGAATCCATTGAGCACTTTCCATCAACCAGGTAGTCATTTTATGTAGCTGTATTCAAGTGTCCTGGATGAGTAGAGTTTCCAAAGTTACAGCCGTGGGATCAGTGCCTTGGCGAGGCAGTCAGGGTTGTGGAACTCTGGTACTTTATCTGCTTGACGACAATTCTCTGTTTCAGGGTGTATTCGATTGCTTTCTGTATCATTTTAGCTTTAAAGATTGAGGAAAATTATCTAAGATGCTACAAAAGTATACCGCGTGAATAAACAACTTCTCCAAGTCCCCCAAAAAGTGAACTTGTCTTAGTGGCTCAGTGAGACAACGCACTGTCCAAGGTGATCTGTTTTAGAGTCTCTTGAACGACCTTCACTGCATACGTCATCTGCATACTGTATGTGGAACACGGAGGCCTGATGGCATCTGACTTTTCTTCTTGCCTAGCATAGCATCTTTAGTGATTCGCTTATCATTTCCCGCATGTTGTAGTCTTTCTTTGCACCGCATTAATAAAGCATTCTTGTTTGATCTGTCAAACTAAACATGTTTCATTACTACCTGGTGGCTGCTTCGTGGAATAACTAAGAGCACGCAGCTTCGAAAACAGTTCTCTTCCGATCTCTGAGAGCTGGTTCCGTTCACAAAATCTGGATCCTGTTAAGGCTCCTTTGAAATACTTCACAGGAACAACTGCAAATAGTTACCCCCTTCTTACGTGTTAACGTGCTTCCCACACACACAGTGTCTTTCGAGCTTTTGGACAAGAAATGCAGCAAAATGTACGGTTATGGCTTCATTACCGATGCGCCGGTAATGCTGGGTTACGGATGGGACCGTTAAACTGATAAATTACTGGGAGCACTGATAATTCTGCCCCCAAGTGCCCCTAGTGAGTCCTCACTCAGCCTTGGTATTCCTATTATGGGATTTTACCTGCTTTCAACAGGAAAAACTATGGACCTTGTAATTCTGATGGGGCTGGTACCAGGAATTGCCGGGCCCTCACTATTAATGGGGCACTGGTAATGAGGCCTCGGGTGTCATAGTCATCGATATAGACATTTTAAGTTTCCTGTGGAACCCACAAGAATACTTACAATAAAAGGTGTCCTTTGCAACCAAGGGCAAATATCACACCCAACACAGTGAAATACGGAAGGGGATTAACCCAACATCCTTAATATGTACCCTCTAGTGATTTTTTAATACCATGTTATTTGCTTGAAACTACTACAGGGACGAGAAATGTATGTGGCAGCAGTCAAACTTATGTATCACAAACCTAGCAGAGAGTAGCATGACACTATACATTGAGGCATAAGGCTGCGGGAGGTACGGTTAGACATTTCAAGATCATGTGTAAAACTAGGGGGAAAGTATGACTATTTTGAGCACATGTATGTTGAAAAGCTATACTTTTCTTAAACACCAAGGATATGTGAATAAATGAAAGCAACGCATGAATGCCAAACAAGCCTATCCAGAAAGGCAGAACTAAATACACGCACCTACCACAGTGTTCACACCAGCAAGAGCATCATATTAACATGCACCACCTATTGGAGTGAAAGATTCCGGAAATATAGAAGAGGTGCACACAAAGCACACAATCAGAGAGAAGACTTGAAGGACGCCAAACACAAAAGTGACATTAACCCTGGCAGTCGAGGCGCTTGAAGTGACCAGGGGAATGAATGCAGGCTGCTCAGTCAGCCTGATCACCCCTGGGATAGGGGCCCAACACGCTTAAGACTGACACCAACAAGGTAGGTGGCAGCACCAGAGAACTTCGGTTGCTGCCAGTATTCACTGCATACTTCTACTAAAGTCTATATTCTGGTACAAGTGCAGCAGCAGAGCGATGCATTTACAGAAGTGGCTAATCACAGCCAAAAGTTTGAACTCCCACTAGGAGCTCCTCAAAAGCATTTTTGTTCACTGCCGTCTAAGGTAAGGAGACCTCTGTAAGCTTTCTATCTAAGGAAGTACAGCAAGAATGTCTAGACGTCTCACAACATTATTTCCCAAGAAAGAAAGCAGCTGATTATTCATTGAACCACGGCCTAAAAGAAGAAGGCATGTAAAGTCACAAAACTCAGACTTTAACTGCAAAGCATGGCCACCTAAATAACTAGACATTGAGAACTATGTTTAAAGCCCCCCTGAAACAGTTAAATGAACCACCAAGAGAGAATTGGAAATTCTATTACTCCAGAAAAACACCTGACATTGGAAATTACCTAACATCAAACCATGTTAAGACTAAGAGTAGGCAATTCCTGGTAGATCGGACTGGGGGTTGCTGTTAGTGATGGGCCAGAACCAAGGCTGATTTGCACAACATTAACCCCCTTCTTTAGTTTGGAGTGGAATTTGGCCCAGGATAATTATCTGCATCTGCGATAAATTAATTCAAGCACCACTTTTTTGTTTTTCTCTGTCATCTAATTGTTTCTGGAATAAACAGGGGAATATGGTTTTCTCACACCTTAGCAAAGTTGGAGATGGACATCATTTCAAAATGATATTTTCAATGGATTGCATGAACTAACACAGCAATTAAAGACTAAGGGGGCGAATTCACAAAGATAGTCTCGGCCATAAACATACATTTACTGCCGAATATGTCTTCAGCTCCACCTACCAGGAACTTACAAAAGGATTCTTACTAGATGCAAATGGTTTTACTATTGCATATTTAGCCAGTAGTGGCCAGCATGGCTCATGGGTGGGGGGGGGCAGGTGGGGGGGCCAGGCGCGGGGGTCACGTGGGGCACGCCGGGATCACAATAAAAAAAAATTAAAAACCTACCTTTCCGCCGGGTCTTGTGTCTTCACTGCTCCTGCCCTCCTGCTTTCCTGCCTCCGACAGGAACAGGAAGCAGGCAGTCAGGCTCCCTCCCCTAAGCCAATCACAATGCTGCAAGCAGCGTTGCAATTGGTCGGGGCGGCGCCCAGCCAGGGGCTAATGGGGTGGGCATGTCCTCCATGCAGGCTGCAATGCAGCCTGCATGGAGAAGGGCAGAGTGCGCATGACTGGTTTGGGCAGCCCGAGAGGGCCGACCCAACAATCTTTGCGCATTCAGGAGTGGGCAAACTACTCCTCCCCGCCCTGCCCAAAGAGCAGACCAGCCCCGTCCACCCGCCCGCAATGCGCAAAGCAAACATAAAATAGCAATAACTAAAAGTTATTACCATTTTATGTTTTGGCTTTTTCGAACTGCGAGAAAGCAGTGGGGCGACGCTCCACCGCCCTAGTGGAGGAGCCGCCCCTGAATTTAGCCACCTTGGGTATAGAAAATCAACAAGGCCTGGTTAGCCATGTAATTTTGGGAACGCCCACAGACTCTGCAAACTCCATTCTGATCCATTCCTACTTTGCTGGAGATTTACTCCAGCCAAAGGTTGGAGTAACTCCCTTTGCAGGGTGGGAAGGAGAACAGATCACCCAGCCTTGGTGGGGTGTATGGAGAGGGCTTTTCTGCCCAAAAAACAGAAAATAAGTGTTCCTTTGCACAGTGGGCTCCATTTTCCATGCCTCATTCTGTACTATGTACAGTTACGCACAATACGATAATGGAAGCTCAGAGGAGCTGTCACTTGACATTCCTAGTAATACCTCGGAATCCTGTGCCTGCTGTAGCTTTCCAGGCATACTAGTGAGAGTGTATGGGACTTGTAAACCTAGTAAACCTGCACCCAGTCATAGACGTACTTTTAAGGATACAGGTTCATTGCTTTCTTAAATTGGCCTAGAAAGGTGCAAACTGTATAATCAGTCCCACTGCCAGGCCTTCATCTGATGTTTAAAAGACTATTCACGTACAGATCTTTCAAAGTAATGAAAGCAATGGTAAACCTATGCTCATCCTTTCATGTCAGTGTCCTTAAGCATAGTCTGATGGACTTACTGCTGGGGGTCTGTAAAGTTTTAAACTTTGACCTCAGATCGGGCACAGACGGCAAATTCCACGCTTTACACAGTTTTCATTTACAGCTTTGTCACAGTCTTGGTAGAACTTCACTTACAGCAGAAGTTTTCTACACAAAAAAAAATATTTTTTTGTAGGAAAGTGATCTTGCAAGGATATATTTTTAAGATAATTTCCCCGCCAAGTAGTTTTTAAATTATTTTTTCTCCCAAAGTGTACTATTAATAAATGTTTAATTCCTACTACTGTTTTTTTAAGCTTCTCAAAATACTTGAAGTTCTATGAAATTTTAATGAATGTAAAAAACTTTTTATAGACACATGCACTTACTTATCATCCCTAGTACTGACAATCACCTTCTATTCCGAAGAGTATTAAAGACAAACTCTTCCCAACTGCACCTATCCCCACATTCTTTGCAATACTTCATGGGTAAGCGCTACAACTCTCGCTGCACCAAGTTTGGAGAATGTCTTCAGTTAACACAACTCATCCAACATCTCCCACATAGGACATATTGCATCCAAGACCCAGAGTGCTGGAAGAGTGCAAGGGCACTGATGAAAATCAGACTGCTTAACAGCAACGTCGGTGGTATGATGCGATAGAAGAATGCGCAAAGTGGAATACAATTCACTAAAGAGCAGTTAATACACTTAGGGGCATATTTTCAAGCCCCTATTGCCACAGGAACGTCCCTTTTAAAGATGTTCCTGTGGCGATGAGGGCTTTGCCTTATTTACAAGGTGGCGTTAAGCCACTTACCTTGGCTTTACAATGCCTTGTAAATAAGGCACCCTTTCACGGTATACTTAGCGTGAAAGAGGTGGGCAATGGGTGTTGCGGTGGGCGTTCCGCTGCAACCCCCATTGATTTTGACGCTGCCCCATATTTACAAGGGTGGTGTAAATATGAGGCAGCTTCAAAATTAAGACCAGGGAAAACCTGGTCTTAACATGGCAAAACAAGGAGAAATGTTTAATTTCTCCTCGTTTTTGCTGTTTCTATGTGTGCTGTGTTCTGCAGAACATTAGGAAACAGCAAAACGCCATGAATTATAGTTTATGTGCAGGAAGGTGTCCCTTCCTGCACATAAACAATCTTTTAAAAAACGATGATTTGCAACTTCTGTGTGCTGCACAATACAGCACACATAGGAGTTTCAAATCACCATTCTGGAATGTTTATGTGCAGGAAGGGACACCTTCCTGCACATAAACAATCATTCCCTAAACGCAGGCACCCTTGCACTATGGTGCTTGCGTTGGCACTAGGCAGCTGAATTTAGCGCCAGCGCAGGAAGAAAGGCAGGGGTACGCCGTATTATTGTAAATATGGTGCATCCCTGCATTGCTAAAGTGATGGAGCGCAGCGTTAGCTATTTGTAAGCTATCCCGTGCTCTGCCACTTTTGTTGTAAATATGCCTCTTGGACCCAAATACATCTAGAGGAGTTTATATAAATAGCAATGTAGGGAAATTGTTCTGCGGCAGCATGTGAATAAGAGAATCAAGCCAATTAATACAAAATAAATCCTACGTAGGATCTTGACACATTAGAATAGCCTTTTATCCTTTAATGGCCTTGATATCCCTTCCCATATCCCTGTAAAACTTGTCTGATCGTACTCTTGGCCACCAGGCTCATAAAACGTTCTGTAGCTTTTTGCTAGGTTTGTGCTCAATATATTTCTGCATACATACACACACAGGAGCCAAATAGAATTTCTGATCAATTGACACATACATAGGCCCACACAATAATAGGTTTATAGGTCAAGTGGGTGGAGAGAGTAAACACGTGCATGACTTGTCGACTATCTAGGGAGTAATAGCATGCAGCGGAGGGAGGAATGACCCAAGTTTCGAGAAAGACTTGAAGAAGAACAATTCTCAAGATAGTAAATACAAAGTTTATCTGCACAAGAGGAGTTAGCAGAGGCTGGAGACTGAAACAGGGCATCATAGACATATCTACAAGATCAGTTCAATCAGCAACACAACACTGAATATCTACTGCCCCAATACAGAGGATTGCCTCAGTGTATTATAACTGAGACTGCAACAAACAAGTTAATTTGGAGAACTTAAAAGAATCTGGGGAATGCCTGTCCAACATGTTATACATCCTGGGCCAGATTTACTAACATTTCAGTCAACGCAACATAGCAAGGGAACTTGCTGTGTTGCATTGCATGAAATGGAGAGAGCAGAAATGCAACATATATCTACTAAGATATGGCACACTTCTGCACCCTCCTAGCGCTGGCACACTGTGTGCTGCCTAGCGCCAATGCCGTCACCCTTGCACCAGAATGCAAGGGTGCCTGCATTATGCAAGGTTATTGTATTCAAATGTCTTCGGCAAAAAACCTGTAGCCAAAACGTGTTTCGCCATTCGGTACATCAACCATTGACTTCATCAGGGCTCTTCATATGTATCACCGTACTATGTCCTACAGTCCTGAACCAGTACGAATTATAAATATCATCAAAGGACCAATATTGATGTGTAGTTTTCCC
Organism: Calotriton arnoldi; assembly: GCA_963921515.1. NCBI lineage: Eukaryota > Metazoa > Chordata > Amphibia > Caudata > Salamandridae > Calotriton > Calotriton arnoldi. The sequence continues at coordinate 2,053,809 of CAWUFW010002423.1, read as the reverse complement.
TTCACTTGTATTTGCAGTCCAAAATCCAAAATACAGTTTTTTTGTCGAAGACATTTGAACCCATGTGAAGATGAAGGAATAAAAAGAAAAGAAGAAAAACTAGCCTTGAATTGCCTTTTGAAAAATGTATTTCTGCATGTAAGAGGTTGTTCAGGAGATTCTTTCAGTGCCTGCATCATGGGTGCAAATGTTTTTGTGCTGGAAGGAATGCCTTGCTGCACAAAACCCATCCATGGAGGCTTCCTTTTTTTCTTTCTTTTTTACAGAGTTTTATATAGCACAAACTTGACCCGAAGGTATCGGGTATCAGAGCACTTTACATAGCACCAGTTGCGTTACATGAGGATACATTCATTTTTGTTAGGCACGGGGAGATTAAGTGATTTGCCCAGAATCATAGGATGTTCAGCGTCATTGCCGAGACTCGAACCCAGTTCCCCAGATTCGAGGTCGACCACCCTAGCCTAGGCCAACTCTCTTATTCCTTTTTCTGTGTGTGATGCAAAATACAGCACACTTGGAAAGAGGAAATAACAAGAAATAAAGATCTTTCTTCTCAGTGTGCCTCTTTGTGGTAGGTGCACCAATGGGGCACAATCCCAGGTTTACCACCTTTAGTAAATTTTGGATTGTGTCAAATTCCATGGGGGGATGCACAGGAACGGCCCTAATCCACCTATGGCACGCCTCCCACAATGATATGTAACGCATCACAGTGCAAACTGCTGCATTACATTATATTTCTTGGCAAAGTGTTGCAATGTGGTGCAGATCTTCCCTTGTGTGGCTTTCTAAACCCATTTAAGGACTTGCATTGCCTTGAGACGACTTGCATCACAAACAAACATCACAAGTCCTTAATAAATATGCCCCTCTGTGTCTCACCTGAGTAGCAAAGATGATTGAATCTGCATCTTGATAGGCATATTTATTTGTGAAGTGTTCTTTTCTGGATTGCCCTTTATGACACATATAATTTATTCTGGGGTGCTGTTGAGCACTGTAACGCGGCGCAGTGGTGTAAAGTTGGGTTAAAGTTGAGTTAGGCTGAATTGCTGAATCATTGCTGTTGATGATAATGCACAAATAACATTCAATGTTGTAAATATGATACAATAAATAAAATATATAAAAAGAATATCAACTGCCCCAAGAATAAGTACACACCTTTCTGCTACTATGGGGCATTTTCATGGGGGATCGCTCATTTTACAAAGGTGAAAGATGAACACAACATCCACATTCTGCTAGAGGAAGGCATGAGCTTGCAAAAAAAAAAAAACAGTGCAGCACTCATGAGCCTGTAACACTGTCAGAGGTGCAAGACCCCTGTGCAAATCCTAGGCAATACTTTAGAATCTGAAGGTTTGCAACGCATGCCAATAAAGTATGACAGCTGGATTGAACTGAAATAAATGACATTCATCACTGGATTTATCACTCATAAAGTTTTATAATGGAACTGTATGAAATGCAAGAGTAATGCTATTAACCTTTAGGCCCCCATATGGTTACTCTGTTCCTAAATATCAATGTTGTTTAGTTGTGTATGTTAAAGAGTGTGTGGTAGGAAGACGTCTGCACTGTCAAGCCCTGTTTTCCAGAACCAAGCACTTGTGATTCCACACATGGAAAACTCTGGTAAAACTTCCTAAGGAATTTGAAAGTCTTGTTTTGTTAATGATTCCTCCTGGGTTTACTGTCCTCCCATAGTCCTCAGAAACAATGTTAAGCAATTTGAGAAAGTTAAATCCATTTCCGCAGTGCCCTAGTAGTGATACGATTACTAAGGTTTGTGCATTTATGGAGTGTTAGTACTTTGCCAGATTACGGAAGTACAACATTGCCATTGCCAGTAGGTAATTCGACCAGCAGACCCCCAGGCAAAGAAATGTGTTCAGTGTGGACATCAGGCACAGACTCCAGCCACATCCTTGACCTGTGCACATGACTCCCTGTGTTTCTGTTCAATGATTGTAATCCAACCACTTAAAGTCTTGCCCTTATGTCTGTTTGATTCAAGAAGTGCAAAAGAAGTGTTTGCTTTTGTCACACACTGGTTGGTTTTGTACTAATTATGGAGGGCAGCTATGTTCCTGTGCAGACTGGATGTTGCAACAATAGTGTGTCATTGCCCTCATGCAGCACTGTATACAAAAGGCTATCCAGTCCTTAATTTATTGAAGAAGATGTGGCAGTGAGCATCCCTAACAACCACAATTGCATTGTTTTGCATTGACCTGCTTGAAGACTTTGACCTGTATTTATTTCTTGTTGTTCTACTTGCTGTGCACTATCATTGAAATTTCAATAATGTGTTACTGCTGCTAACATTGGTGCTCAGTTCGTGGTTCATTGATGGAACTCTATGGCTTTAACCCCTTCGCTGCTAGGCCTTTGCCCCTCCCTGTGCTAAGCCTTTTTTTGGCTATTTGGGGAAGTTGCGCTTAGGCCCCTGTAACTTTTTGACCACATAAGGTATCCACGCCAAATTTGCGTCCTTTTCTTCCAACATCATGGGGATTCTAAAGGTACCCAGGGTTTGTGGATTCCCCTGGAGGGGACCCAGAAATGTAAAAAAACATTTTTTTAAAATGGGAAAAAAGGGCTACAGATGAAAGTGTCTGGTTTTTCCCTGCAAATGGTATCAACAAAGGGGTTGTGGTGCTGACATCACCATCTTCCCACCTTTCAGGAAAAAGCAGACTTTTGTCAGAAAACCAACATTTTTTACACAGTTGCGGCATTTTTCTGGGACATAGCCTATTTGTGCTATTTTTGTGCTTTCAACCTCCTTCCAGTTAATGGTAGAAATGGGTATGAAAGCAATAATGGATCCTGGAAAGCTATACATTTTAGAAAAGTAGACAAAATTATGAATTCAGCAAGGGGTCATTTGTGTAGATCCTTCAAGGTTTCTTTATAGAAACTAACAGTTGAATATAGGAAAAATTGAAAATAAGTTGAACAAAACAGCCATTTGTGTCAACGTTTTCACCTGTAACTTCTTCTAATTATGACAGATGTTAGAAAGCAATATACCGTTACATCCGCTGAACCTTTCTGGTTGTGGGGATATATAGGAATTGTAGGTTCACCAAGAACCCGACGAACCCAGAGCCAAAAACTGAGCAGTGTCTTGCAATGGTTTTTTATTATGTACCGGGTATATAGCAATTAATTTGGGAAAATATATACATGGAAAAATCGGTATGAAAGACACTTATGTATTTCTGAAATTGGAACAAAATATAGAGTTTAGAAACAGTAGATATTTGCACATTTCCAAAATTGTGAGTACCCATACTAGCATGAGAATTATAGGTCATTTTTCAAAATGACTTCTTTTTTACACATTGTCTTTCATTTGGAAGGCAGAAATGCATCGAAAGTCAATAGGTAATAACAGTTGCTCTACAATTCTGAGTTACCCTAAGTCTCCCGATAAAAATGGTACTTCACTTGTGTGGGTAGGCCTAGTGCCCGCGACAGGAAACAGCCCAAACGCAACGTGGACACACTTTATTTTTATAGTGAAAACTGACGCTTGTTTTGTAAAGTGCCTAGCTGTAGATTTTGAACCCTAGCTCTGCCGACACTTAGGGAAACCTAGCAAACCTATACATTTTTTAAAACTAGACACCCAGGGGAATCCAGGATGGGGGGACTTGACTGGCTCTCACCAGGTTCTGTTACCCAGAATCCCTTGCAAACCTAAAACTTTGTAAAAACAAACAAATTCTCCTCACATTTCTGTGGTGGAAAGTTCTGGAATCTGCGTGGATCCACAAAATTCCACCCACCCCGCGTTTTCCTAACTCTTCCAAGAAAAATGGTACCTCACTTGTGTGGGTAGGCCTAGGGCCCGCGACAGGAAACGGCCCAAAACCCAACGTGGACACATCACATTTTCACAGTGAAAACGGACCCTTTTTTTGCAAAGTGCCTAGCTCTAGATTTTGAACCCTAACTCTGCCAGCACCTAGTGAAACCTTGCAAACTTATACATTTTTTAAAACTAGACACCCAGGGGAATCCAGGCTGGGGTGACATGACTGGCTCTCACCAGGTTCTGTTACCCAGAATCCCTTGCAAACCTAAAAAGTTGTAAAAAAAACACATTTTCCTCATATTTCTGTGGTGGAAAGTTCTGGAATCTGCGTGGATCCACAAAATTCCACACGCCCCGCGTTCCCCAAAGTCTTCTGAGAAAATTGGTAAATCACATGTGTGGGTAGGCCTAGTGTCCGCGACAGGAAACGGCCCAAAATGCAACGTGGACACACCACATTTTCACAGTGAAAACACACCCTTTTTTTGCAAAGTGCCTAGCTGTACATTTTGAACCATAACTCTGCCTGGACCTAGGTAAACCTAGCAAACCTATACATTTTTGAAAACTAGACACCCAGGGGAATCCAGGATGGGGTGACTTGAATGGCTCTCACCAGGTTCTGTTACCTAGAATCCCTTGCAAAGCTAAACATTTGTCCAAAAAACACATTTTCCTCACATTTCTGTGGTGGAAAGTTCTGGAATTTGCATGGATCCACAAAATTCCACCCACTCGGCGTTCCCCAATGTCTTTCGCGAAAAATGGTACCTCACTTGTGGGGGTAGGCCTAGTGCCGGGACAGGAAACAGCCAAAAACGCAACGTCGACACACCACATTTTCACAGTGAAAACGGACTCTTTTTTTGCAAAGTGCCTAGCTGTAGATTTTGAACACTAGCTTTGCCGGCACCTAGGGAAGCCTAGCAAACCTATACATTTTTGAAAACTAGACACCCAGGGGAATCCAGGATGGGGTGACTTGAGAGGCTCTCACCAGTTTCTGTTACCCAGAATCCCTTGCAAACCTAACAATTTGCTAAAAAAAAACACATTTTCCTCACATTTCTGTGGTGGAAAGTTCTGGAATCTGCGTGGATCCACAAACTTCCATGCACCCCATGTTCCCGAAAGTTTTCCAAGAAAAATGGTAACTCACTTGTGTGGGTAAGCCTAGTGCCCGCGACAGGAAACGGCACAAAACGCAACGTGGACACACCACATTTTCACAGTGAAAACTGACTCTTTTTTTGCAAAGTGCCTAGCTGTAGATTTTGAACACTAGCTTTGCCGGCACCTAGGGAAACCTAACAAACCTATACAATTTTTAAAACTAGACACCCAGGGGAATCCAGGATGGGGTGACTTGACAGGCTCTCACCAGGTTCTGTTACCCAGAATCCCTTGCAAACCTAACAATTTGTTTAAAAAAAACATATTTTCCTCACATTTCTGTGGTGGAAAGTTCTGGAATCTGGGTGGATCCACAAAATTCCACCCAACCCGTGTTCCCCAAAGTCTTCCGAGAAAAATGGTACCTCACTTGTGTGGGTAGGCCTAGTGCCCGCGACAGGAAATGGCCCAAAACGCAACGTGGACACACCACATTTTCACTGTGAAAACGGACCCTTTTTTTGCAAAGTGCCTAGCTGTAGATTTTGAACCCTAGCTCTGCCGGCACCTAGGGAAATCTAGCAAACCTATACATTTTTTAAAACTAGACACCCAGGGGAATCCAGGATGGGGTGACTTGACTGGCTCGCACTCGGTTCTGTTACCCAGAATCCCTTGCAAACCTCAAAATTTGTAAAAACAAACAGATTTTCCTCACATTTCTGTGGTGGAAAGTTCTGGAATCTGCGTGGATCCACAAAATTCCACCCAACCCGTGTTCCCCAAAGTCTTCCGAGAAAAATGGTACCTCACTTGTGTGGGTAGGCCTAGTGCCCGCAACAGGAAACGGCCCAAAACGCAACGTGGACACACCACATTTTCACTGTGAAAACGGACCCTTTTTTTGCAAAGTGCCTAGCTTTAGATTTTGAACCCTAGCTCCTAGGGAAACCTAGCAAACCTATACATTTTTGAAAACTAGACACCCAGGGGAATCCAGGATGGGGTGACTTGACTGGCTCTCACCAGGTTCTGTTACCCAGAATCCCTTGCAAACCTCAAAATTTGTCAAAACATCCACATTTTCCTCACATTTCTGTGGTGAAAAGTTCTGGAATCTGCGTGGATCCACAAAATTCCACCCACCCCGCATTCCCCAAAGTCTTCCAAGAAAAATGGTACCTCACTTATGTGGGTAGGCCTAGTGCCCGCGACAGGAAATGGCCCAAAACGCAATGTGGACACACCACATTTTACAGTGAAAACTGACACTATTTTGCAAAGTGCCTAGCTGTAGATTTTAAACCCTAGCTCTGCCGGCACCTAGGGAAACCTAGCAAACCTATACATTTTTGAAAACTAGACACCCAGGGGAATCTAGGATGGGTTGACTTGTCTGGATCTCACCAGGGTCTGTTACCCAGAATCCCTTGCAAACCTCAAAAATTGTCAAAAAACACATTTTCCTCACATTTCTGTGGTGGAAAGTTCTGGAATCTGCGTGGATCCACAAAATTCCACCCACCCCGCATTTCCCAAAGTCTTCCGAGAAAAATAGTACCTCACTTGTGTGGGTAGGCTTAGTGCCCGCGACAGGAAACGGCCCAAAACACAACGTGGACACAACACATTTTCACAGTGAAAACGGACCTTTTTTTGCAAAGTGCCTAGCTGTAGATTTTGAACCCTAGCTCTGCCGGCACCTAAGGAAACCTAGCAAACCTATACATTTTTAAAAACTAGACACCCAGGGGAATCCAGGATGGGGTGACTTGTCTGGCTCTCATCAGGTTCTGTTACCCAGAATCCCTTGCAAACCTCAAAATTTGTAAACAAAAACACATTTTCCTCACATTTCTGTGGTGGAAAGTTCTGGAATCTGTGTGGATCCACAGAATTCCACCCACCCCGCATTCCCCGAAGTCTTCCAATAAAAATGGTACCTCACTCGCGTGGGTGGGTCAAGTCCCGCGACAGGCAAGGGCCCAAAACCTATTGAGGCGACATCAAAATTACCTATCACAAAACAACCTGGTTTTGCAAGGGGGGGTCCCATGAGTTTTTGGCCCCGGGCTCGGCAACCACCTAGGGAAACCTACCAAACCCACACATTTCTGAAAACTAGACACCCGGGGGAGTCCAGAAAGGTATGGCTTGAGTGGGTCCCCCAACATTTCCTTACCCAGAATCCCCTGCAAACCTCAAATTTTGTTGAAAAAATCTATTTTTTCTCACATTTCTGTGTGGGAAAGTTGTAGGATCACCGGGCTGACACAAATTTCCTACCACCCTGCGTTCCCCCAGGTCTCCTGATAAAAATGGTACCTCACTTGTGTGGGAAGGCATAGTGGCTGCAACAGGAAATGGCCCAAATCATACTGTGGAGACTTCAAAATTACCTATAACAAAACTACCTGGTTTTGGGGGGGGCACCTGGGGTTTTGGCCCCAGGCTCGCCGTCATCTAGGGAAACCTACCAAACCCACACATTTCTGAAAAATATACACCCTGGGGAGTCCAATGAGGTATGGCTTGCGTGGATCCCCCAACGTTTCCCTACCCAGAATCCCCTGCAAACCTCAAATTTAGCTGAAAAAACCACATTTTCCACATATGTTTGTGTGGAATCACTGTGGCAGCACAAATGTCCTACCCCACAGCATACTCCTTAGTGTCCCGAGTAAAATGATACCTCACTTGTGTGGGTGTCCGATGCAGAATTGGCTAAAAACGTATTTTTTTTTTAAATGTAGCGCTTAGAATTCTCGGTGCTATACCTTTATTCCCTATGTTTTGGGCTCTTCCCAGTCACAGGCCCTTGCCCCACCCATACAAGTGAGGTATCATTTTACTCAGGAGACTGAGGGGAACGCTGTGGGGTAGGACATTTATGCCGGCACAGTGATTCCACCCAAAAATATGTGGGAAATGTGGTTTTTTCTGCTAAATTTGAGGTTTGCAGGGTATTCTGGGTAGGAAAACGTTGGGGGATCCACGCAAGCCATACCTTGCTGGACTCCCCCGGGTTTCTAGCTTTCAGAAATGTGTGGGTTTGGTAGTTTTCCAAGATGGCCGCCGAGCCCGGGCCAAAAACCCAGGTGACCCCCCTTGCAAAACCAGATTGTTTTGTGATAGGTCATTTTGATGTCTCCTCAATACATTTTGGGCCCTTGCCTGTCGCGGGTACTTGACCCACCCACACGAGTGAGGTATCATTTTTATCGGGAGACCTGGGGGAACACTGGGTGGTAGGAAATTTGTGGATCCACGTGGATTCCAGAACTTTCCCACACAGAAATTTGAGAAAAAAGTGATTTCTTCAGCTAAATTTGAGGTTTGCAGGGCATTCTGGGAAGGACAACGTTGGAGGATCCACACAAGCCATACCTTGCTGGACTCCCCCGGGTGTCTAGTTTTCAGAAATGTGTGGGTTTGGTAGGTTTCCGAACATGGCCGCCGAGCCCGGGGCCAAAAACCCAGGTGACCCCCCTTGCAAAACCAGGTTGTTTTGTGATAGGTCATTTTGATGTCTCCTCAATACGTTTTGGGCCCTTGCCTGTCGCAGGTACTTGACCCACCCACGCGAGTGAGGTATCATTTTTATTGGGAGACCTGGGGGAACGCTGGGTGGTAGGAAATTTGTGGATCCACGTAAATTCCAGATCTTTCCCACACAGAAATTTGAGAAAAAAGTGATTTTTTCAGCTAAATTTGAGGTTTGCAGGGCATTCTGGGTAGGAAAACGTTGGGTGACCCAAGCAAGCCATACCTCGCTGGACTCCCCCGGGTATCTAGTTTTCAGAAATATGTGGGTTTGGTAGGTTTCCCAAGAAGGCCACCGAGCCCGGGGCCAAAAACCAAGGTGACTCCCCTTGCAAAACCAGGTTGTTTTGTGATAGGTCATTTTGATGTCTCCTCAATACATTTTGGGCCCTTGCCTGTCGCGGGTACTTGACCCACCCACGTGAGGGAGGTACCATTTTTATCGGGAGACCTGGGGAAACGCTGGGTGGTAGGAAATTTGTGGATCCATGTAGATTCCAGAACTTTCTCACACAGAAATATGAGTAAAAAGTGAGTTTTTTCAGCTAAATTTGAAGTTTGCAGGGGATTCTGGGTAGGAAAATGTTGAGGGACCCACGCAAGCCATACCTTACTGGACTCCCCTGGGTATCTAGTTTTTAGAAATGTGTGGGTTTGGTAGGTTTCCCAAGATGGCCGCCGAGCCCGGAGCCAAAAACCCAGGTGACTCCCCTTGCAAAACCAGGTTGTTTTGTGATAGGTCATTTTGATGTCTCCGCAATACGTTTTGGGCCCTTGCCTGTCACGGGTACTTGACCCACCCACGCGAGTGAGGTACCATTTTTATAGGGAAACCTGGGGAAATGCTGGGTGGTAGGAAATGTGTGGCTCCACATAGATTCCAGAACTTACCCACACAAAAATTTGAGAAAAAGTGATTTTTTCATCAAAATTTGAGGTTTGCAGGGGATTCTGGGTAGGAAACGTTGGGGGACCCACGCAAGCCATACCTCCCTGGACTCCCCTGGGTCTCTAGTTTTCAGAAATGTGTGGGTTTGGTAGGTTTCTCTAGATGGCTGCCGACTCGGGCCCAAAAACTCAGATGCCCCCTATGTATCCGAAAATGACCTGGTTTTGCAAGGGGGGTCACATGAGTTTTTGGTCCCGGACTTGACGGCCATCTAGGGAAACCTACCAAACCCACACATTTCTGAAAACTAGACACCCGGGGGAGTCCAGGAAGGTATGGCTTGCGTGGGTCCCCCAACGTTTTCCTACTCAGAATCCCCAGCAAACCTCAAATTTAGCTGAAAAAACCACTTTTTTCTCATATTTCTGTGTGGGAAAGTTCTGGAATCTACGTGGATCCACAAATTTCCTACCACCCAGTGTTCCCCCAGGTCTCCCAATAAAAATTATACCTCACTCGCGTGGGTGGGTCAAGTACCCGCGACAGGCAAGGGCCCAAAACGTATTGAGGAGACATCAAAATGACCTATCACAAAACAACCTGGTTTTGCAAGGGGGGTCCCATGCGTTTTTGGCCCTGGGCTTGGTGGCCATCTAGGGAAACCTACCAAACCCACACATTTCTAAAAACTAGACACCCGGAGGAGTCCAGCAAGGTATGGCTTGCATGGGTCCCCCAACATTTCCCTACCCAGAATCCCCTGCAAACCTCAAATTTAGCTGAAAAAATCACTTTTTTCTCACATTTCTGTGTGGGAAAGTTATGGAATCTGCGTGGATCCACAAATTTCCTTCTACACACCATTCCCCCAGGTCTACTGATAAAAATGGTACCTCACTCGCGTGGGTGGGTCAAGTACCCGCGACAGGCAAGGGCCCAAAACGGATTGAGGAGATATCAAAATGACCTATCACAAAACAACCTGGTTTTGCAAGGGGGGTCACCTGGGTTTTTGGCCCCGGGCTCGGTGGCCATCTTGGAAAACTACCAAACCCACACATTTATGAAAACTAGACACCCGGGGGAGTCCAGCGAGGCATGGCTTGCGTGGATCCCCCAACGTTTTCCTACCCAGAATGCCCTCAAACCTCAAATTTGTAAAAAAAACACACTTTCCTCAAATTTCTGTGGTGGAAAGTTCTGGAATCTGCGTGGATCCACAAAATTCCACTCACCCCCTGTTCCCCACATTTTTCCGAGAAAAATGGTACCTCACTTGTGTGGGTAGGCCTAGTGCCCGCGACAGGAAACGGCCCAAAACGCAAAGTGGACACACCACATTTTCACAGTGAAAACTGAACCTTTTTTGCAAAGTGCCTAGCTGTAGATTTTGAACCCTAGCTCTGCCGGCACCTAGGAAACCTAGCAAACCTATACATTTTTGAAAACTAGACACCCAGGGAATCCAGGATGGGGTGACTTGACTGGCTCTCACCAGGTTCTGTTACCCAGAATCCCTTGCAAACCTCAAAATTTGTCAAAAAACCCACATTTTCCTCCCATTTCTGTGTTGGAAAGTTCTGGAATCTGTGTGGATCCACAAAATTCCACCCACCCCGCATTCCCCAAAGTCTTCCAAGAAAAATGGTATCTCACTTGTGTGGGTAGGCCTAGTGCCTCCGACAGGAAACGGCCCAAAACGCAACGATGTGGGCCGTTTCCTCTCGCGGGCACTAGGCCTCCCCACACAAATGAGGTACCATTTTTCTCAGAAGACTTTGGGGAATGCGGGGTGGGTGGAATTTTGTGGATCCACGCAGATTACAGAACTTTCCACCACAGAAATGTGAGGAAAATGTGTTTTTTTTTTTACAAATTTTGAGGTTTGCAAGGGATTCTGGGTAACAGAACCTGGTGAGAGCTAGACAAGTCACCCATTCCTGGATTTCTCTGGGTGTCTAGGTTTCAAAATGTATAGGTTTGCTAGGTTTCCTAAGGTGCCGGTACAGCTAGGGTTCAAAATCTTCAGCCAGGCACTTTGCAAAATAGTGTCAGTTTTCACTGTAAAATGTGGTGTGTCCACGTTGCGTTTTGTGCCGTTTCCTGTCGCGGGCACTAGGCCTATCCACACAAGTGAGGTACCATTTTTCTCGGAAGACTTTGGGAAATGTGGGGTGGGTGGAATTTTGTGGATCCACGCAGATTCCAGAACTTTCCATCACAGAAATGTGAGGAAAATGTGGTTTGTTTGACAAATTTTGAGATTTGCAAGGGATTCTGGGTAACAGAACCTGGTGAGAGCAAGTGAAGTCACCCCATCCTGGATTCCCCTGGGTGTCTAGTTTTCAAAAATGTATAGGTTTGCTAGGTTTCCCTAGGTGCCGGCAGAGCTAGGGTTCAAATTCTACAGCTAGGCACTTTGCTAAAAAAGGGTCCGTTTTCACTGTGAAAATGTGTTGTGTCCACGTTGCGTTTTGGGCCGTTTCCTCTCGCGGGCACTAGGCCTCCCCACACAAGTGAGGTACCATTTTTCTCAGAAGACTTTGGGGAATGCGGGGTGGCTGGAATTTTGTGGATCCATGCACATTCCAGAACTTTCCACCACCAAAATGTGAGGAAAATGTGTTTTTTTTTACAAAGTTTGAGGTTTGAAAGGGATTCTGGGTAACAGAACCTGGTGAGAGCCAGGCAAGTCACCCCATCCTGGATTCCCCTGGGTGTCTAGGTTTCAAAAATGTATAGGTTTGCTGGGTTTCCCTAGGTGCCGGCAGAGCTAGGGTACAAAATCTACAGCTAGGCACTTTGCAAAAATAGGGTCAGTTTTCACAGAGAAAATGTGGTGTGTTCACGTTGCGTTTTGGGCCGTTTCCTGTCGCGGGCACAAGGCCTACCCACACAAGTGAGGTACCATTTTTCTCGGAAGACTTTGGGGAATGCGGGGTGGGTGGAATTTTGTGGATCCACGCAGATCCCAGAACTTTCCATCACAGAAATGTGAGGAAAATGTGTTTTTTTTAACTAAGTTTGAGGTTTGCAAGGGATTCTGGGTAACAGAACCTGGTGAGAGGCACACAAGTCACCCCATCCTGGATTCCCCTTGGTGTCTAGTTTTAAAAAATGTACAGGTATGCTAGGTTTCCCTATGTGCCGGCTGCGCTAGGGCCCAATATCCACAGGTAGTCACATTGCTAAAAACAAGTCTGTGCCTGGTGGGCTTTCTGCCGCCCTGGGGGGAAATCGGGGGGTGGGGGGGAGTATGCCCTGATATGCCCCCAAGGGGGGCAGAAAGACTGCGGCTATTTTTTTGGGGGTGGGGGCATAAAAAGCCAGCGTAATCGCTGGCGCCTAGTGGGCTTTCTGCCCCCCCGGGGGCAGATCAGGGGCCACTGCCCCCACCCACCCCCCGGTGGGGCAGAAAGACCGTGGCATTTTTTGGGGGAGATGTGGGCAATGGCATGCCCATTCTGGGCTGACCTCACCCCTGAATTAAAAAAAAACAAAAACCTAAGGCCTAGTGGGCCTTTTGCCCCCCCGGGGGCAGATAAGGGGCTATTGCCCCAATATGCCTACGGGGAGGGGCAGAAAGACTGTGGTAATTGTTTTTGGGATGGGGCATTATCATGCCCATTCTGGGCAGCCCCCACCCCTACATTATAAAAAAAATAAATCCCTGGTGCCTAGTAAGCTTTCTGCCCCCCGGGGGCAGATCAGGGGCTATTGCCCCCATCTGCCCCTGGGGGGAGCAGAAAGACTATTGCATTTTTTGGGGTGGGGTGGGGGCATTGGCCTGCCCATCTTGGGCTGCCCCCACCCCTACATCAATGAAAAAAAATCCCAGGTTTCTAATGGGCTTTCTGCCCCCCGGGGGGGCAGAAAGACTGGAATTTCACTGGGGGTGGGGGCATTGTCATGCCCATTTTGGGCAGCCCCCACCCCAACATCAATAAAAAAAATCCATGGTTTCTAGTGGGCTTCCTGCCCCCCCGGGGGGCAGCTTGGGGGCTACTGCCCCCGTCTGCCCCCTGGGGGGGCAGATAGACTGATATTTCTCTGGGGGGGGCATTGTCATGCCCTTTTTGGGCAGCCCCCACCCCAACATCAATAAAAAAAATCCCTGGTTTCTAGTGGGCTCTCTGCCCCCCCGGGGGGCAGATTGGGGGATACTGCCCCCATCTGCCCCTTGGAGGGGCAGAAAGACTGACATTTCTCTGGGGGGGGGGTTTGGGGCATTGCCATGCCCTTTTTGGGCAGCCCCCACCCCAACGTCAATTAAAAAAAAATCCCCGGTTTCTAGTGGGGTTTCTGCCCCCCGGGGGGGCAGATTCGGGGCTACTGCCCCCATCTGCCCCCCAGGGAGGGCAGAAAGACTGTTGTGCCCAAAACAATATGGGGGGAGCAAAAGCCCTTGCCCAAGGGGCCGCTCCCCCCTCACTGGTGCTAGTGGGTGGATCCCTGCTTGGGGATCACCCTCCTGGGGTGATCCCCAAGCAGGGATCCACTAGGGAAGGGTACCATTGGAATGGGGAGATTCTCCCCTTTCCAACGATACCCCTCCCAAGTGTTTCGGTGCTCGGGGGGCTGAGATAGCCCCACGAACACTGAAACACTGAAACTAAGTTTCAGTTTCGTTTTCAATCTAATGACGCCATGCGCGCGATCATCATTACATTGAAAACCAGGGAAGGGCCTCGGGAGGTTGGGAAAGCTTTTCCCCACCTCCCGAGGCCCCCCCCAAAAAATGGCAATCCCTCTGATGTTTACAGCAGAGGAATTTCGTGCCCCTGTCCTCATGACGGAATGGTTCCGTCATGAGCACAGGAGCACTGGTGCTCATGACGGAACCATTCCGTCATGAGCACCGAAGGGGTTAAAATTTAGCAGCTCCAAGATCTGCCTTCGTTTACAGCACAGATCATGGAAATGTCGAACTACAGAAATATCGAGTCCTAAATATCATGAGTCAGAAATATCGGCAGGAAGAATATCGTGGTCAAGAATATCGATTTTAAGGTAACTAATATCGTTTTAAAAAATATAGAAGTCATTAATATTGTTTGCAAAAAAATTGTTGTTTCAAATATCGATTTTTTAATTAGTGTTATGTATTTTAGAATATATTTTAAATCTATGTGATGTATTTTTTTGTATAAGAATTGTTTATGTTTTTTAATATATGTGTTTTTTAATATATGTGTTAAACACTCCCTCTTAGACCATGAAGCACAGCATTGCTTCTTAAACAATACAACGTGACTAATATGTGTCGTATGTATTATTAACGCTTGCTTATTTTCGCAGCGTGTTTTTTTTATTTCACTTTACCTCACTTTAGGTCACCCTCGGAGTGGTACACACAGGGCTGGACCCTGTGTTTGTCCTGAAGAAGAGCATTGGGGAAGCTCGAAACATGTTGACGTTTACTAGGGACCCCTAACTCATTATAGATAGGCCCCCTAGAAACTCACCCCGTTTTTAACATACCAACTAGGAGCCAGAATAAAGTTATTTCGCCCACTAGTTAGGCATTTTTAACTCACTCCACTCCACAACACCACTGCACTACACATAGCTCCTCACTATATAGTGCTCCTACGTAACGTCGCAAGTCGTAGCACGCCTCAATCCGCAGCGGAGTGAGATGGCCCCTATGATGAAGCATGTCACCGTGGGGAAACCCTGGTGAGTGAGGGGACTCAAGAAAGGAAATTTCTCCTTTCCAGCAGATTTTCCAACTCAGATTGAGCGAAAATCTATCCCTTTTTTCTGCTAGGTTCCTTATCCGACATCTAGGATTTTGTAGGTCTACTCTTAAATTTTTAGTAGTCATCAATTTTATTGCAATTAAATTTTGCGTTTTTAGTTTCCCTACTGTTGCACTGACTGGCGTGGGAATAGTAATTTTTACCCCTCCGCTATCCAACACTTTCCCTACTGTTGCACTCACTGGAACGGGAATAGTAATTTTTACCTCTCCACTATCCAACACTTTCCCTATTGTTGCACTCACTGGAGTGGGAATAGTAATTTTTCACTCCTCCGCTAACTAACACTTTCCCTACTGTTGCACTGACTGGAGTGGGAATAGGACATATTATTTCTCCGCTATCCAACACTTTCCCTACTGTTGCCCTCACTGGAGTGGGATTAGTAAGTTTTACCCCTCCTCTATCCAACACTTTCCCTACTGTTACACTCACTGGAGTGGAAATAGTAATTGTTACCCCACCGCTATCCAACACTTTCCCTACTGTTGCACTGACTGTGGTGGTAAATTTAAGTTTAAAGATTTTTAAATAGTTTAATGTTTTAATTTATAATAGTATGTTATTTTTTAATAGATTTTATGTTATTGATATATATATATATATATATATATATATATATATAAGTATATATATATATATATCCACAATTGAAGTCGAATAAGGCGCACACTCAAGATGATTATTTGCTCATGCAAAAAGTTTATTACTCAGTTGCTACGCGTTTCGACAGTACAACTGTCTTGATCACGCACTGAGTGTAACGTGAAAGTGCATTACATAGGCATGTGGAAACACAAACAAAGGACTCATAATGCAAAGTGCTGCAAAATACATAGGAAGTTGGCGGCCATCTTAGAGCTTGTTTAAGTTAAATACACAGTATTGTCAGATAGTGATACTACATATAATGCATGCTGTCAAGTCACAGCATCAAATGCACAATAACTAAGAAAAATAATAAAATCTAATTGAACAATTTGTACTGTATAGTCATCATACGTGATTCAATGCGACATAGTCATCCAATTAGGAAGTCTCGCGTATATGTCTAAATTAGTACAGACCATGTGGGTAACATAAAAGAAGTGAAAATCAGGTATACATTGTCCCAAGACATGATGGGGGCATAATACAGAGACACAATGCAGCCTGTCAACCTGGAATAACAATTCAAAGTGGTGGCCAAAGTCGCGGCCATATTGGAATCTGTTTGTCACAATCGGAAAGAAGCCAGGTGCGTGGGAAAACAAATCCACAATGGTACATGACAAGCAAGACCAATGCACCACCCGAGATACGGTGCTGCAAGGCTGTAAAAGTAGTGAGAGTAATAATATAGGGAAGCCCAAAGCATGGCCACAGGAATGTATGCGCCAAGTGGCTGGTCATCACCTTGCACCTCAATGT
This sequence comes from Calotriton arnoldi, assembly GCA_963921515.1. Classification (NCBI taxonomy): domain Eukaryota; kingdom Metazoa; phylum Chordata; class Amphibia; order Caudata; family Salamandridae; genus Calotriton; species Calotriton arnoldi. The sequence goes on along the minus strand of CAWUFW010002423.1, from coordinate 2,037,260 downwards.
ATCAATTGATTCTAGTCGCCAAGTGGCATACCAAATGATATGTAATGGGAGCCACATTACCATACATAAAAAATTTAAACAACAAAAATACAATAGTGTACAAGTGGAAAAACAAAGAACTCTTATCTTAAACGGAGTGCACACCCGAGCCTGGGGAATAAAAGGGTAGGGAACCAGTGAAGTGTCCGTCAGCATACGGTGAGTCCCTTCCTTTCCTCCTGTGAACAAAAGTCAAATAAAATAAAAATGTAAGTATTCATTAAAATACCTGTGTGAAAATACATACAAGTGCACATTAAAACCATGTTATTTCTGTGCGATGCACAGAAACGAGGAGGAAAATTGACGTCAGCATGTACGGTAGTGAGGGCATATTAGTCATCATGCAGATGGGTTGCTAGCTCTTCGTCCAGGTTGTGCTCCCCAAGGAATTTGGTCTCTAGTTCAAGTATCCACTTGGATTCCCTTTTGCGTAGTTTCAGCACCCTGTTGCAACCCTAGGGGCCCATGTGTACCTGTTCAATGGCAAAGAAGTGCAATAGGGAGTTGTTAGACAGGTGATACTCCTGGAAATGCCTGGCTATGGGATAATGAGGGTCCCTGTTGGTGATGGCCCTAAGATGTTCCAATATCCTTTTCTTTACCTTCAAGGTCATACTACCCACATACCTCATCCTACATGGGCATTCCAGAACGTAGATGACAAAACTGGAGCTACATGTAAGAAACTGAGTAATGTTTCTGTTTTTGCCAGAGCCTGGTGTAGTGAACTCCTTAACCATGTGGCTATGGCGGCAGGCTTTACAATGACCACAGGGGAAAAACCTGTAAGATTATGGGCTTCCCTGGTACAGGTTTCAGTTATATCTCCATGTACTAGAGTATCCCTGAGACTCCGGCCCCTTCTGTACGTGATCCTGGATCTGTCACAGATGGCATGACCCACTGTAGGGTCACTCTTCAAGATATCCCAGTTGTCAACCAAGATCTTGTGTATTTTTCGGGAGTTCCTATTATGGGTCAGGATAACCCTTGTATCCGTGGTTTCCTATTCCCTGGTCTGGGCATACAGGGTTTGCTGTCTGCTAACCGTGCTCATCTTCTTGATAGCTGGTGTGAGCACCCATTCCGGATACCCCGAGCTCTAAATCTAGAGATCATGGTCCCTTGTTCGATTTCATATGCTTCATCACTGCTGCAGTTTCGTCTTGCCCTCAGCAGCTCACCATAGGGGATACTCCATTTGAGAGCCTCAGGGTGGCTGCTGAGGGCATGAAGGAGACTGTTTCCTGCCGTGTCCTTGCGAAACAGACTAGTCTGCAGTGTGCCATGTCATACTTCAATCCTGACATCGAGAAACTCTATACATTCCCTACTCATATTGTGTGTGAGTGTTATGTTGTGTGGGTTGGTGTTCAATTTGTCAATGAAGTCAGTGGCTTTCTGTTCACTGCCTCTCCAAACAATAAACAGGTCATCGATATACCGCAACCACAACACAACTTTTTCAAAATCAGAGCGAAACATATCCTCATTTCGTATTTCCTCTTCCCAAGGGCCCAAAAACAGATTGGCTAAGCTCGGGGCGAAGCAAGTGCCCATGACCGTGCCCAGTATTTGTTTATGCAGATCCCTGTCAAACATGAAAATGTTGTTTTTAAGACATAAATTCATCATCTCAATTAGCATCTTCGTATGTTCCAGGTAACCTATGTATTTGTTGCTCAAGAAATATGAGCATGCCTTTATCCCTTGATCGTGCTCTATGATCGTATATAAAGAGTTCACGTCGAGGGTAATAAGGATATACTTGTCATCCCAGGTAGTGCCCTCCAGTTTCCTTGGAAAATCTTTCGTGCGTTTGACATGAGAGGGTAGAGTGGTCACATATTCCCTCAAAAAATGGTCCACATATTTAGAAATATTTACAAACACGCTTCCCTGGGATGATACAATGGGTCTGCCCGGAGGAACCACAGGATTCTTATGTACTTTAGGGAAAAGGTACAGAATAGGTAGCTTGGGATAATCCCTTTTCAGAAAACAGTATTCTTCCCACGTAATGATGCCCTGTTGCTGCCATTCTGTAAGCTTCTCCCATGTGGTTGTGATGCTCTCATTGTAAGTAGTAGTGTTACATGGGCAATAAAATCTACGGTCATCAAGTTGTCTGCGTGCTTCCGTGATGTACATTTGTCTGCTCATGAGCACGATGTTTCCACCCTTGTCTGCGGGGCGAATCACAATCTCTTTGTCATTAGATAGAGATGTGATAATGTTCTTTTGTCTAATGGATAAGTTGTGAAGTTGGGAACCTCTGGATGCGTTCTGATGTTTGCATTTGAGCAGGGCTCTGGTGACCACTTCGTGAAATGTGTCAATGCTATCATGGGGAAGGTTGGGATAAAAAACAGAGCGTGGTCTGAAGTTGGTACATGCCGCTCTGTCCATGGCACTGTCCAAGTCACTGTTGGTGATGGACACACCTCCATTATCCCCCTCGGGAATGAATTCCAGTTCATGCATGGCCATCAGTGTATCCGCATCGCTAACCGTGAGATTGGAAAACGGGGGTATGTTCTGATTGTTACTTTTATCTACAGATGGTCTACATTCCTTAAGACTGTGCCACTTCTTAAGCTTGAGCTTCCTGATAAACTTAAAAATGTCAATGCGTGTTTCGGATATAGTACCATGGGGGCTCAGGATATATACCACTCCCTCCTACGAGTCACCCAACCCCCGCATGTTGGAAGAGTGGGCAGAAAATTCCGCTACCAGTTCCAAGAATATGCTGTGCATACTGGTCAAGTACGCGTGGGAAGATAGAGAGACAATTTTAAAGGAAATCTCCACGATTGAGGAGCTCAAGCAAAGCAGTGACCAGGAAACCATCAGGCAGTTCAGAGAGGACCTAAAAGGGTGACTACAACAACATGAAGAAGACGTCAAATTACGCAAGCAGAGGAAGTTACACAGTGACTGTGTTGATTATGAAAGTGGACGTATTTTAACATATAGTCACAAATGTGATTACCATTACAATATACAACCTACACAAGTGGACACAGCAGTGCCAACCAGTAAAAGACAAGACCCTCCCCCTGAAGCGTTAACCAGTGATTCTGATACCGACACCTCAGTCAATACGGCCAGCACATCTTCCGAAATCGAGATTATAACTAAGCCAGCGACTTTTTTAGACGAGTACCGGATGCTGAGGAGGTGTCGGCAAATGGGAAGAACAACCCCTATTCCAACTACCCCAGTGAGGGGATGGGGGCAACACAGCAGAGGAAGAGGAAGAGGCAGGGGCGCAGCAAACAAAGGAGAAGCAGACGGAAACAGAGGATCCAAAAAGGGAAAGGACACAGTGCCCATGGGAAACAAACGCGGAGGCTCCAAGAAGAAACAATAATGGATAACGAGACGGTAAATAAAACCATCATCAATCTCACAGCCCGTCCTCTTTCCCTTTTTGAAAGGAAAATATTATGCCTAGGACTCACATTCTGTCCCTCTGAAATGTTTAATTACTCCGAAACACGCACTGACATTTTTAAGTTTATCAGGAAGCTCAAGCTTAAGAAGTGTTGTATTCCGCTTTAGGTGTCCGTATATAGGTTTTCCTGAAACATGTCCTTATATAGGCACAATTCGCATTGCCCTTATATAGGCATAAGATCCCAGTCCTTATTTAGGCATTAGCCATGCTATCCAAATACAGGCATGGTCACTTACATCCGTCCACCCTAACGTCACAACGAGTTCTTAGAAACCAGACCCTTAAGCTCATGGGAGTTCCCCTAGCACAGGATTATTGATTTCTCCAAGAACTCATTTATTATGCATGAACCGCAATACCTTAAGGGTTCATTCCTGACGTCTTCCTCTGCCCGACTTTACGTCAATACTAACATTCCAAGGCACCTACCAGGTATAAATATACTTTCCCTTGCCCAAGCAAGTAGGAGGAGACCTCGACTTTAGAGGAGCCCGTGTCCCGGCCTGACGCACTGACAAGAGACACTGTCATTCCTGCTCGCAGAGAATCCAGCTTCCAGTGTTCTGACTCCCTTCGCGGGGAGTTAGAGTTCGAGACCCGGAAAGAGATTCCCACCTCTCTCATTCTCAAGGTATGGATCTGACTAGAACCTAGAGGGACTCTTGGCATACCAGACTCTTGGCATACCAGACTCTTGGCATACCAGAGACTTGGTATACTATAGCATACCATACTATAGAATACATCACCTACTTCTTACCTTGCACTACACTTAGGTTAGGTACACTGGGGTAGAATTAGTTAGAGAAGCATCTTATGAGTACTCGCATTTGTAGCTTATGTTATTTATGTATATGAATTTATGTGTCATAGCTAAAAGATAATGCTAGCGCAGTATTATTTCTTTCTACTGCTTACGCTGTACATAATATATCTCGCATACTGTCTTGTGATCATAACAGCTCATATCTCTTACACGAGAAACAAGACTGTTCAATAAATCCTTTTATTGAAATGTCCGTCTATTCTTTCTGTGTAACTCTGAAGAAACTAAGCATGCACGATTAGCTGAGTGAAACTGTTATCTATTGTTTCCACGATTCTGAGAGTGTTCCGATTCTAAAGGGAAACAAAGTTGTCATGTTTATGCGGTTGCCAGAAACTACTTCTTTCTTGTTTACAAGGAGTTTCTAGTGGCCTCTGAGTTAGCTGGCACAAAGTAATTAAGTTTAATATACTCGATAGGGACATACTGACCTCAGTCTTATGTCGAATCTATAGGGTATATTATTCCAATGCGCAGAGCCTATTAGGGAAATAGGAACTACACTACATGGCGCCCAACAGTTTGGTAAGGCACTAATTTAACGCTAGATACTGAGTAACTCAGTCGTCCTTTTCTCAGAGACCCCTGCTCACATACTCCATAAGACGTCTGGAGTGGGTAGGGTTAAATATCCGCCAATGCTAAATAGGACAAAAAACCTATAGATTAGCTATTTGGTTTGTTCAACGTTGAAGGATACAGTGTTCCAAAATATTGTGCACCTTATCTTTTGTTTCCTTGAAACTTGTTCTACATTTTTCAAAAAACAAATGTCCATACACAGGGATAATGGCACCGAGGACGGTGTAGCTGCGGCTGACTGAGTCGTAACAGCTTTTAATTTTACAGGTTTAAATGAAACCGACGAGGGTGTTATAAACATCCCTCAAAACTTAAGGAGAGCCATATCACTCTAAAACTTATAAAACACGGCCTACCACCAAGAGGTGGTAGAGCAGTTTTCGTGATAGAGGCACACGAATCCTTTCAGACAGAGGTATTCTATTCATGGATAGTATTCCCAGAATCAAATCCAATAACAAAACTATTTCACTTCTTTAAAGAAGATGAACCACCAGAGGAATATATTCCTTTCGAGGATATTGAAATTCCACTCACATACCAGGAGCATAATCTCTGGTTTAAATGCGCCCTAAAACATCACAAAAGCATTACCAGGCTCGGTCCACTAGGTAGACCAGGAGCAACATGTCCGATTCTAGACGGCTACACACCTCATCCTGACATCGATGTAATGTCAGACGAGGAATTACTTACTCAACTGCAAGAGTTAATAAAAATTTGCAGACAATTAGTCCAATATGTCATGCAAACTTTCACAGTCCAACCACCAATGACCATTCCAAATCAAACCCCTCAACAGGGGAATACACTAAAAATTACTCCACAGACTTTACACGCAGTCATGGGTAAAATGCCCAAAAAACGTGAGCAAATTCCAATCTGAATAGCTCAAAAAATTACTCAAATCGAAGCAATATTTCCAAATACTAGCCCTTATGAGAAACACAGAATCCTAACAATCTGTTTACCAATGGGGATCACACCACAACTGGAAGATTGCACCACTTGGGGCGCAGTCTTTGCTGCCATCTATACTAAAACACATGGTGTTCTGTCAATTGCAGTAATACCATATGTCCTGAAACAAATTCAAAATGAATACGGGGCAGAACCTGCTCTGAATTTAGGTATGAAATTACTGAAAAACTTCGACCAGGTCTCAACAATAATATTATCTAATATTAAAGGAGAGGCAGCATCAGTCGCGATCCGCCAACGCTTAAGGGAATTTGATGTTACAGAACATCAACATGAACTACACAGAATAATAGAACAATCTTATGCAGAATTAGGCAGAGATAGTTTGGGTGGAAAACCTTTGAAGCCAAAACTATCTGAAAGTCCTGAGAAGGACTCTATTAAACAAAATCCTACATCTTCTAAAAAGAAGTGGGAAACTAATAAACAAAATTCAAAAGAGAGACGTTCTCAATCCCGAGGTAGGTCTCCTCAAAAGAAGCCCTCTGAAAGGAGGTATAACCTCAGGAATAGGGATAATTTAAGAAAACCTGACAGGTGTCAAGATACTGATACACGTTCCTCTCGTACCTTTCAGATATCGTCACAGACATCAGAAAGAAGAGGACGGTCAGAACACATAGAAGAACGCATCAAATCCAAAGGCGATAAACACGTTCAGAAAAATAAATCAAAACCTCAATTCACAAAAAAGAAGGTAGAAGGTCTGAAGATCAGACATGCCGAGAATACTGAGAACACAGCTCAAGAACGGAGAATGGGCTCAGACGATGCTGGACAGTGCAGCAGAAGTAACAATAGCTCGCCAGAACCTGAAGGAACTTCTGGAGATAGTGGACTTGAATGAGTACATCACAGTAGAAACTGTAGACACCAGGGTTAGTACTCCACAAAAGTTATATAAAATAACACTCCGAATGGAGGGAGACATACCAAGAAAAGTGAAAATACTCTTTTGGGAGAAACTTTCAAGGGGTTATGATATACTTCTAGCAGAAAAGGACTGGCCACCAAACTTTGTCAGGGAGTGCCCACATGGTGAGGACATCATTATGCCTGCCTTCTCCAACCATATTCCAATTCACCTAAAATATACTTATGCCAGGAAATGGGCAGTTGCCCAGGACCCAGCATTATATAAAAATCATGTAGGATGGGATGAGGACTCACCTCACCACAAAATACATCTAAAAAATCAACCTACTGCACAAAGGCAGTACCCAATAAAGCAAGAAGCTAAAAAACAGGTCAGGGAGATCTTAGATCAACTTGAATACCAAGGGGTGATTGAAACATGCACCTCCTCAATGAACAATCCTTTGTTTCCTGTATCCAAACCAGACAATACATATCGTCTAGTTTTGGATTACAGACACTTGAACACTTGTTCAAAAACATTTGCAGTGCAAAATGCACATAGTACAGCATTAATGAATAACATTGTGTGTAAAAATATAAAACCACATTGGACATTTCAAATGGTTTCTTTTGTCAAAACATAGCACCTGAAAGCAAGTACTTAACAGCTTTCTCAATAATGGGGACCCAGCGTCAATTTTGTAGACTCCCACAAGGGTTCAAAAACAGCCCGGGGTTATTCTCAGCAAGAGTAACAGAGTTACTACAAATTTATGATAATGAGGCATTGTCATATGTCGATGACATCTATCTGACAGACGATGACCTAGATAGGCACTTGAACAGGGTGAGTACCATTGTATTGGGCTTCGCCTCTGAAGGCTATAAATTCAACTTTAAAAAATCCAGAATTGCCCATCTCAATGTCCTTTTCCTAGGATATGAGCTTTCAAGTGAAGGCAAGAGACTGGCAGCCAACTTTTTAGAAAAGTGCGCGCTGCTCCAACATCCAAAAACGCTAAAAAATGTACAATCCATCTTGGGTTTCCTAAATTTTGGAAGAACTTACATTCTAAATTACGCAGAAAGGGTTAAACCTCTCTACAAATTAATCAAACCTGATTATTCAACAAAACATTGGACACAGGAACACACAGAAATCCTGCGTTCACTCCAAGCTAACATGTTAGCAACAAATCACTTACAAACACGCGTAAATACACGCAATTTAGTGATCCGAATAATTTCGGGACAATGCGGATTCACCTATTTAACATTTAATGAGGGTGAAAAAGTACCAATAGCATACAAATCACATATGTATACCCAAGCAGAAATGCGCTTCACTTCAACAGAAAAAATACTGACAGCAGTTCAAACCGCTGTAGCAAAAGAAAGAGCTCTAGCCCAAGGGAAACGCATTATTGTCGTAACTCCAGTACCAGCCTTAGAGGCAGTCACAAAAGCGAGCATTCCAAATGCAAAAGCTTTACATCCTAGATGGATACAATGGGTTAATTCTCTTGCTGCAACAGATGTTGAATATGTTTTTGATCCTGATTTAAAAACACAAGCGTTCCTGCAATATGAACATGAATGTCCTCTGCCCACTGAAATTCTGCCTCTCGATCAGTATGAATTTATAATTTATACTGACGGATCAGCACAACCCGCTACAGGGAGTAAGCAAGCTTACAGTGCAGCATGCGCAATCGTTAAAGGTTGCATGCAAGATGGTAACTTCAGACCAATGGTCACTAAAACTCAATCTCTAGGAGATTGTACAGCTCAGCGAGCTGAACTACAAGCTTTCAAACTGGCACTTGAAAATACAGATCGCGAATTCCCCACACTCATAGTGTGCGATTCTTTTTACTGTGTTCAGTCGTATGATGAATATATACAAAATTGGCTTGAAAATGGGTTCAGAGATGCAAAAGGTGGCACAATAAAGCATAAAACGCTTTGGGAACAAGTAGTTCAGTTAAGAGACGAACTACCAAAAGCTCACGTGATACACACGCTGAGTCATCAACGTGATGGCGTTCACGTTGCAGGGAATTCATTGGCTGATGAAGCCGCAAAGGGGGCTGGTCAGACGGCTTCCGTAGCTGCGATCACTCGTTCAAAAACGAGAATAGACAGTGAGATATTGTTGGCTGTCAATGCTTCAAGCAAAGGCAGTGGTGCAGCGTTACCAAAGAAATTTCCACTCAAGTACTCTTATGTAATTGATGCGAACAACGTTCCTTTTGCTCGAATCCCTGGAGTGGGGGATAGGGTAATTCCAAACATGGAACGTAGATTAGGACTGATCCTAGCAGCACATGAGGGGATAGCCTCTGCCCATGCAGGTGTTTCTGCAACAGTATCTTTACTTAAACAAAGATATTGGTGGCCTGGCATTAGGAAACAGACCAAAAACTATGTTTTGGAATGTGAAATATGCCAACAGATGAAAGTCTCCACAGTGAAACGTCCTGCGCAGAAACCCCTGTTGATTTCAGACAAACCATTAGCTTGTGTTTACCTGGACCACTGCGGTCCCTTGCAAAGGGACGGTAACTATAAATATATAATGGTCGCAGTAGATTCGTGCTCAAGGTTCCTATGGATATGGCCTCAGTGCTCGGCTGACGCTCGAACTGTTATAAAAGATTTGCGAGTCCTTATCGGCACATACGCAATTGGCACACTACATTCTGACCAGGGCCCTGCGTTTAGCTCTCGGGCTTACAAAGAAGCCATGGCCAGTTTGGGCGTAGCATTGCGGTACTCCTCTCCGTTTCATCCTGAGGGAAATTCTGTTGTGGAAAGGAAAAACCGGGACATAAAGCAGTCTATAACAGCTAGAGTATTAGGTTCAGGTGATGGGTGGGTCAAACATCTTTATGGGGTCCAACGCTCATTAAATAATTTGCCAAGAAGTTCTCTAGGGGGTCACTCCATATGAGGTCCTATTTGGGACAAGAATGTGGGTTCCTGATCTCGAATGTAAAGGCACAGTGGTGGAAAATAAACCCTTTGATATCAAAGATCGTTTGGCTGTTTTACAGGATCTAAATGAACTAAGATCGAAACAAAGCAACGTGTTCCTGAAGCCAACCACCACTGGGGAAACACCAGCAGTCCCAGCAAGGCCTGTCTGGATCCCAAAAGTTGGGGATCTAGTCAGAGAGAAGATTGCGGACAAGAAGGAATTTGGACCTTCTTACAGACAACCAGTACCTGTCCTAGCCGTACACGGAACAAGAACAGTACTTCTGCCGCCCCTTCCTGGAAAAAGGAGAAAAGATTTGTGTCAATCGACCTCATCAAACCACAGTATGTGGCCAATACTAAATAGTAGGCCTCGTGGACTCCGACCTAGTAGCAGACACACTCCTCTCGCTACTATCCAAGAGGTTCAGACTGAAAGACTCATAACTATTGAGAATTCAGCAGTAACAGATGAAGGACTAAGCAACAATGCTATGGAACTCATCCCTCTTGAAACTCAAGTAACAGTTCATCCAGATATACCTGTCTACACCAACGTAACAAGTGATCAACTGGTTCCAGCGATTTCAACAAATCCTGATGCAATTCCAACAATTGACAGAACTGCTTCTTACTATTTCATTAACTTTGATACATTTTCTGAGGATCCGAGTGAACCTGAAACGACGCCAGCCCTAAACACTTTCAAACAACAAGTACAAGACCTTTTTCATTTCCTGAAAGAGACTTATCTGGTTTCACCATGGATTGAACTATGGATTATTTCTGGAATATTTTTCTTTCTGCTTTGGCTAGCTTTGGTTATGACTATCAGCGTGCTTATAAATGGCAGATACATCCATATGGACACTGAAAGTAAAAATGTGAACTTACTTTTGAAACCACACAAATCATCCCATCGTGAAGCAAGAGACTTGTCAGCAGTGAACATCACAGCCGTTCCTGTACAGGATGGTATAGTGTGGGACAAAATCAATTTCGATATATTTGGCCCAATGGAACTTTTGAACATTCCACATTTATTTAAAATTTCATTAAGTGATTTTATTACCTCCAGTACCTATTCTGATTATTGGGACTTTGAGACTGTCACTGACATGATGTCTGATCTAGAAAGGTCTGCTGCATTCTCTAACAATGAATACTTAGAGGGTTCATCAGACTACGAACAGCTTTATTGTTACAACCACTATGGTCATCATTTCTTGCATAAATCTGCAACACCTAGAATTGTGTTTATGTTTAACCAATGGGAACATTGTCCTACACCACCAAGGGGTAGTTCAAAAACGTTTGCTAAAAAGTTTCCATATTTTTCAGGGTACAATACATCTGATCCAGAAACATTTTACTATAAGAATGTAAACAAAACAGGACAGAAAATTATGTTAACTAATACAAAACAGATTTATTCTGCAGCCTTTATTACCCAACTGTCTAGACATGGATTTGACTTTTGGAAAGACACAATAGACACAAAATCTGTCTGGGGTTCTAAAGATTGGCAAGTACAGGGGATAGAAGCTTTGTTTAGAGCATGTATCCTCCCTCAGCAAATAATGTTTTTGAATGACACTGTGCAACAAACGTCTTGCCTTGGTTTAGCCAAGATCAAAGACATGAAGACACCTTCTGTACCAAAACCTGCAAGTAATAGCACTACACAGGGAGTGGTCACAGTAGACACAATACTACAAAACAACAGAACAGATCCTGATTGGAAAAACTGGTTACTCTAGCCCACATACACAAACATCTGTCAAGAAAGATTCCTGAATAGAAAACAGGGCTTTACTGTCCATAGGCCAGACCCACGTTATGTTCAACGACAACATCCGGGGGTAGTAACAACATACAGTGTAGGAAAATTGTGCCTCGACTGGTTACAAAAATCTACACTCGAGGATGTGAAACAACACTTATCTTTACTTAAAGAAGACGCAGACCTTAGGGAATTCTTGCTAGGACCAAGAAAACCGCGTCATAAACGTTTCATATGTGCCGGCATTTATGCTGCTTATAATGAAGTATGGAAGGTTTCACAGGCAGAGGCCGCAGAACGAATACGTGAGCTTGATCGTATTAACTTAGAGAAATCTCTCTCTGTGGTCGACAATGGGTTAACAACTTTATCATCCAGAATTTATTCATTGGACAACATTGTATCCTCTGCTATCGACATACCGGAATAAGATTTAGCCATGTTATAACAAGGCCAATCTCAGTTACGTTCTATTATGTTATTAGGCTGGACGCTGCAATCTTTGCGTGCGGGCTATGTGCCTTGGTGTTTTATCAACACGTCGTCTCTGTTTGCAGAATACAATCTAACGGATAAACAGATCGAACTGGCACAAAGGGGAGCAAAGTATACAGTGCTGAGCATTGAAAAACTGGAAAGATTACCATTTACGGTAGCAGAAAAACCAGCGACAGAATGGCTTATCCATGGCAAAATAACTCTGCCTGGCACTACTTTTCATTTTCAGTATTGCCTCAAACAAATGCATGCAGGCAAATATGAAAGGTTGGGTAAAGAATACATTAAGACATCCTGGAATTTACCTTACGATTACAGATGTGGGAGTGGGGATCGTGAAGTGTTTCTAAACGGTACACACTGTGAAAATGCACTGAGCGGTTCACTCATATGTCAGGACATTTCTTTACACGGGGCTTGTAATGGTTCTGTGGCAAATTTGTCCTGCCACCAGCAGGGTACCCCAGCTACTGTGATTAATCCAACGTTTGGCCAACTTTCTAACGGGAGTTACCTCATGTTGAATGATCAGAGTTGCTGTGGCATGTTGACAGGCATCCGATATCTGGTAACGGTCGACTCCAGGGTTACTTGTTGTTTGCAAGTATTGTTCCCCCCAATAGACACAGTCAGGGAGTCGCCTCTATGGCCTTCATTGAATGTTTCTTTTATACGTTTTGATACTTTAAGCAGAATGAAAGCCATGCTTTTGCAACAGACCGTGCCTTTGACCTCGGCCAAAGAAATCTATGATTTACAAATTGCAAGGACTTCGGCTGAGATACAGGCTTTAATTCGTACAAACTGCCCTATACATTTCGTAGAAATGATGGGACATATCTTAAACATGTCTGATACGAGCGGGATTGTACATGTATTTAAGACCATCTGTTCAGGACTGTTAACACTTTTCCAGGCAGTCCTCGGAATCATTCCAAACTTCGCACATTCGGTGTTTGACGGTGTGCCATTAATTCTAGCACTTGTTGCGGGAATCCTGTTTTTATTCCTACTACTACTCTATGGCAAGCGGCGTCACTCCCAGCAATTTGGAGAAAGCTCTCCTAGAACGGAAGTGCAGTGAGCGCATAGTGCAACTTTTGGGCATACCTCGTCTACGGGAACTTAATACAACATGGTTTCTGTCATTTAGACCAATCTGGCAAGATTGCATCTTACCTGTTCTACGCTGCCTGCTCTGCGGTGAAGAATGCGTGCTAGACACCTGTCTAACACTCCCATCAGTCATGCCAACGGACATTGATACTCTGCTGGACCCGATAACGGCCCATGCTCTGTGTTGTCCCCAGAGGCTACCAATCCTGATGACGGCATTCCTTGAGATCTCACAGACGCTTCCTGCTGCTGCTGAGGTACGAGATGGATCAACAGGCACACAGGTAACAACGGACGCGAACATTGCTGCGGCATCCTATGCTGAGGGCGATGCTTCACATCTCTGTGCAGTCAACCTTCTAAATGAGGTATTCCAACTGTCACTGACATTGGTAGACAATCTTTTGTCTACAGAAATAGATGATTTCATATTTACACCAGACCCATACACTGACTTTGATTCGGCTCACAGTGTACCAGGGAAGCAATGAAATTTGGCCTCCATATTTTCAAAACAGACCAAAACTTGGAACTCTTCCTAAAAATTGACTTTTTTCTTTTTTTTCTATTTCTTGAAAATACATGGCAATTCAATCTGTTTACAGTAGAACTATTCATATAAAACGGACTTCTTTGAATACTTCCAGGGACACATTGCCACCTGATTTACCACAATTTCCTTTACTACCATGATATGCAATGGCTTTGATTTTTGAAAACTTGTCAACCATTTTCATCATATGGATATATTTCTGTTTATTCATTCATGTTGCATTTATTTCCAATATATGCTTAGAATGCAAAAATGCTTTAAAATGTACAGTACCTATTGCATTACATGTTTTAGCATCAGTTCTTTTAAAACTTCTTTTAATATGCTTTTAGAAATGTTTTTAGCAATATGTGGTACTCAGTTTAATGTTTAGCATTTCATGTTTAGCATTTAGTACTATCGTTCATTCAAAAGTGGAGTGGGTGTTGTATTCCGCTTTAGGTGTCCGTCTATAGGTTTTTCTGAAACATGTCCTTATATAGGCACAATTCGCATTGCCCTTATATAGGCATAAGATCCCAGTCCTTATTTAGGCATTAGCCATGCTATCCAAATACAGGCATGGTCACTTACATCCGTCCACCCTAACGTCACAATGAGTTCTTAGAAACCAGACCCTTAAGCTCTTGGGAGTTCCCTAGCACAGGATTATTGATTTCTCCAAGAACTCATTTATTATGCATGAACCGCTATACCTTAAGGGTTCATTCCTGACGTCTTCCTCTGCCCGACTTTACGTCAATACTAACATTCCAAGGCACCTACCAGGTATAAATATACTTTCCCTTGCCCAAGCAAGTAGGAGGAGACCTCGACTTCAGAGGAGCCCGTGTCCCGGCCTGACGCACTGACAAGAGACACTGTCATTCCTGCTCGCAGAGAATCCAGCTTCCAGTGTTCTGACTCCCTTCGCGGGGTGTTAGAGTTCGAGACCCGGAAAGAGATTCCCACCTCTCTCATTCTCAAGGTATGGAGCTGACTAGAACCTAGAGGGACTCTTGGCATACTAGACTCTTGGCATACTAGACTCTTGTCATACTAGACTATAGCATACCATACTATAGAAGAATGCTTCACCTACTTCTTACCTTGCACTACACTTAGGTTAGGTACACTGGGGTAGAACTAGTTTAGAGAAGCATCGTATGAGTGCTCGCATTTTTAGCTTATGTTATTTATGTATATGAATATATGTGTCATAGCTAAAAGATAATGCTAGCGCAGTATTATTTCTTTCTACTGCTTACGCTGTACATTATATATCTCACATACTGTCTTGTGATCATAACAGTTCATATCTCTTACACGAGAAACAAGACTGTTCAATAAATCCTTTTATTGAAACCCCCGTCTATTCTTTCTGTGTAACTCTGAAGAAACTAAGCATGCACGATTAGCTGAGTGAAACTGTTATCTATTGTTTCCACGATTCTGAGAGTGTTCCGATTCTAAAGGGAAACAAAGTTGTCATGTTTATGCGGTTGCCAAAAACTACTTCCTTCTTGTTTACAAGGAGTTTCTAGTGGCCTCTGAGTTAGCTGGCACAAAGTAATTAAGTTTAATATACTCGATAGGGACATACTGACCTCAGTCCTATGTCAAATCTATAGGGTATATTATTCCAATGTGCAGAGCCTATTAGAGAAATAGGAACTACACTACAGAAGTGGCACAGTCTTAAGGATGGTAGACCATCTGTAGATAAAAGTAACAATCAGAACATACCCCTGTTTTCCAATCTCACGTTTGGCGATGCAGATACACTGATGGCCATGCATGAACTGGAATTCATTCCCGAGGGGGATAATGGAGGTACGTCCATCACCAACAGTGACTTGGACAGTGCCACGGACAGAGCGGCATGCACCAACTTCAGACCACGCTCTGTTTTTTATCCCAACCTTCCCCATGATAGCATTGACACGTTTCACAAAGTGGTCACCAGAGACCTGCTCAAATGCAAACATCAGAGCGCATCCAGAGGTTCCCAACTTCACAACTTATCAATTAGACAAAAGAACATTATCACATCTATATTTAATGACAAAGAGATTGAGATTCGCCCCGCCGACAAGGGTGGAAACATCGTGCTCATGAGCAGACAGATGTACATCACGGAAGCACGCAGGCAACTTGATGACCGTAGATTTTATCGCCCATGTAACACTACTACGTACAATGAGAGCATCACAACCACATGGGCGAAGCTTACAGAATGGCAGCAACAGGGCATCATTACGTGGGAAGAATACTGTTTTGTGAAAAGTGATTATCCCAAGCTACCTATTCTGTACCTTCTCCCTAAAGTACATAAGAATCCTGTGGTTCCTCCGGGGAGACCCATTGTATCATCCCAGGGAAGCGTGTTAGAAAATATTTCTAAATATGTCGACCATTTTTGGAGGGAATATCTGACCACTCTACCCTCTCATGTCAAAGACACGAAAGATTTTCTATGCAAACTGGAGGGCACTACCTGGGATGACAAGTACATCCTTATTACCCTCGACCTGAACTCTTTATATACGATCATAGAGCACGATCGAGGGACAAAGGCATGCTCATATTTCTTGAGCAACAAACACATAGGTTACCTGGAACATATGAAGATGCTAATTGAGATGATGAATTTATGTCTTAAAAACAACTTTTTCATGTTTGACGGGGATCTGTATAAACAAATACTGGGCATGGCCATGGGCACTTGCTTCGCCCCAAGCTTAGCCAATCTGTTTGTGGGCCCTTGGGAAGAGGAAATACGAAATGAGGATATGTTTCGCTCTGATTTTGAAAAAGTTGTGTTGTGGTTGCGGTATATCAATGACTTGTTTATTGTTTGGAGAGACAGTGAACAGGTAGCCACTGACTTTATTCACAAATTGAACACCAACCCACACAACATAACACTCACACACAATATGAGTAGGGAATGTATAGAGTTTCTCGATGTCAGGTTTGAAGTACGACATGGCACACTGCAGACTAGTCTGTTTTGCAAGGACACGGCAGGAAACAGTCTCCTTCATGCCCTCAGCAGCCACCCTGAGGCTCTCAAATGGAGCATCCCCTATGGTGAGCTGCTGAGGGCAAGAAGAAACTGCAGCAGTGATGAAGCATATGAAATTGAACAAGGGATCATGATCTCTAGATTTAAAGCTCGGGGGTATCCAGAATGGGTGCTCACTCGGGCTATCAAGAAGATGAGCACAGTTAGCAGACAGCAAATCCTGGATGCCCAGACCGGTTAATCGGAAACCACGGATACGAGGGTTATCCTGACCTATATTAGGAACTCCCGAAATATACACAAGATCTTGGTTGACAACTGGGATATCTTGAAGAGTGACCCAACAGTGGGTCATGCCATCTTTGACAGATCCAGGATCACATACAGAAGGGGCCGGAGTATCAGGGACACTCTAGTACATGGAGATATAACTGAAACCTGTACAAGGGAAGCCCATAATCTTAAAGGTTTTTTCCCCTGCGGTCATTGTAAAGCCTGCTGCCATAGCCACATGGTTAAGGAGTTCACTACACCAGGCTCTGGCAAAAACAGAAACATTACTCAGTTTCTTACATGTAGCCACAGTTTTGTCATATACGTTCTGAAATGCCCATGTAGGATGAGGTATGTGGGTAGTACGACCTTGATGGTAAAGAAAAGGATATTGAAACATCTTAGGGCCATCACCAACAGGGACCCTCATTATCCTAGAACCAGGCATTTCCAGGAGTATCACCAGTCTAACAACTCCCTATTGCGCTTCTTTGCCATTGAACAGGTACACATGGGCCCCAGGGGTGGCAACAGGATGCTGAAACTACGCAAAAGGAAATCCAAGTGGATACTTGAACTAGAGACCAAATTCCCTGGGGGGCACAACCTGGACGAAGAGCTAGCAACCCATCTGCATGATGTCTAATATGCCCTCTCTACCGTACATGCTGATGTCAATTTTCCTCCTCGTTTCTGTGCATCCCACAGAATTAACATGGTTTTAATGTGCACTTATATGTATTTTCACACAGGTATTTTTATGAATACTTACATTTTTATTTTATTTGACTTTTTCTCACAGGAGGAAAGGAAGGGACCCACCGTATGCTGACGGACACTTCACGGGTTCCCTACCCTTTTCTTCCCCGGGCTCAGGTGTGCACTCCGTTTAAGATAAGACTTCTTTGTTTTCCACTTGCACACTATTGCATTTTTGTTGTTTATATATTTTATGTATGGTAATGTGGTTCCCATTACATATTATTTGGTATGCCACTTGGCGACTAGAATCAATTGATACTTTGAGGTGCAAGGTGCTGGCTAGCCACTTGGCGCATACGTTTCTGTGGCCATACTTTGGGCTTCATGAGTGATGTCACTGACCATGTCATGAGTGATGTAATATGTGACGTCATCAGCAGTGCATTGCGGGCGCGCGAGTTATAGTTAGCTGAACTAACTATAACGGGGGAATTTCTATGGTTTTGTACGAGTGAAATGTCCAACTAACTATAACGCCCCTGAAACCTATGGTTTTTTCAGTGAATTTCTAAGGTTTTTTAAATGCTAATTTCTAACTATAACGTGCCTGAAACCTATGGTTTTTCAGTGAATTTCTAAGGTTTTTTAAATGCTAATTTCTAACTATAACGTGCCTGAAACCTATGGTTTTTTCAGTGAATATATATATATTTATTATACTATGTATACATGAGAAAATGTCTCGGTCCCCTGTTTGCCTCGGTGGCAATGAAAAAATGGGTGGAACTGACGTCAGCATGCCGACGAGGTCCTCTTATGGCTCCGATGACGTCATACGGTGTCGCAAGCGGAGCCGTGCTCGTTGACATGGGAGAGCTAGGAAAGAATTTCCGTGGAATGCTGGTGCAGGGGATATTCACCTAAGTGTTCAGGCTAGTCCTTTGGGAGCAACTGTTTATGTTGCCACTCCAGAAACCGAAACCAGTGATCCGAGGGCAGAGGCCTTGCAGATGGCACACGAGGTGGGGTGCCCAGTCGTGTGCACCGGCGGGGCAGCGAAATGACAAGCACCACAACCCACAAAAAAGGTAACGAGGGCACTGAATAACACAGGATCTTCTCTTTGTATCTGGCAGGAACAACGAAGTTAAAATGCCCTAGTACCAAAATGTAGAATTAGTGCTACAACGGTCTTCAAGAGGACCTGCGATGCCGCTTCTGCCTCCCGTACCCTGGAGGCGGCACATGGGTCACGCGGTACGGTCATACTGCGGTGGGACGCACACTCATTGACCTCTCATGGCACTGCTCCACACTTCAGGGAGGACGCTTTCGATTAGCTATGTTTTCTAATGACATGTCGCGCCGGCCCCGTCCAACAACAGAACTCCTTTAGATCCAAACAGACTCTTCCACTCTCTCACCGGAAGTGAAACCAGGCCACGCGGACACTTTCACAATACAACAGCCGGGAATGCACTTTTCGGTAAAAAACCACATTCCTTCCTCCTAATTAATCAAATAAATGTCTCACTGAAGAACAGGGGCCAGCTTCGATCGGTAAACAGCCGTTACAACGACTTTTTACTTTGCGATACCATTACAACGCATGCATTACCACGCATGCGTTGTACATCACGAAGTTTTACTACACATTTTTTTAGAACGCATGGTCATTTACCACGCATGCCTTTACAACGAATTTTGTTGTAAAGGTATGTATGGTAAATGACCATGCGTTCTAAAAAACATGTAGACGATCCATGTCGTTGTAAGGAAACAGAGGCTGTTCCGTTTCCTCACAACAACGTGCACCGCCCCTCAGAGATGACGTGAAGCAGGAACCACGAGGAGAGAGGAACCATGAGGAGTGAGCGGTAAGGGGGATTGGGCATGGGGTGGGGGTTTCTTTTCTAGGGTTTAGGGTAGTGCAGTGGTGTTTGGGTAGTGTAGGTGGTCGTGCTGGGGGTAGTGTTTTAGGGTTTAGGGTAGTGCAGTAGTGTAGGGGGTCGTGCTGGGGGTAGTGTTTTAGGGTTTAGGGTAGTGCAGTGGTGTATGGGTAGTGTAGGGGGTCGTGCTGGGGTAGTGTTTTAGGGTTTAGGGCAGTGCAGTGGTGTTTGAGTAGTGTAGGGGGTCATGCTGGTGGTAGTGTTTTAGGGTTTAGGGTAGTGCAGTGGTGTTTGTGTAGTGTAGGGGGTCATGCTGGCGGTAGTGTTTTATGGTTTAGGGTAGTGCAGTGGTGTTTGGGTAGTGTAGGGGGTCGTGCTGGGGGTAGATTTAGGGTTTAGGGTAGTGCAGTGGTGTTTGGGTAGTGTAGGGAGTCGTGCTGGGGGTAGTGTTTTAGGGTAGTGCAGTGGTGTTTGTGTAGTGTAGGGGGTTATGCTGGGGGTAGTGTTTTAGGGTTTATGTTAGTGCAGTGGTGTTTGGGTAGTGTAGGGGGTAGTGCTGGGGTAGTGTTTTAGGGTTTAGGGCAGTGCAGTGGTGTGTGTGTAGTGAAGGGGGTCATGCTGTGGGTAGTGTTTTAGGGTTTAGGGTAGTGCAGTCGTGTTTGTGTAGTGTAGGGGGTCGTGTTTTAGGGTATAGGGTAGTGCAGTGGTGTTTGGGAAGTGTAGGGGGTCATGCTGGGGTTAGTGTTTTAGGGTTTAGGGTAGTGCAGTGGTGTTTGGGTAGTGTAGAGGTCATGCTGGGGGTAGTATTTTAGGGTTTAGGGTAGTGCAGTGGTGTTTGTGTAGTGTGGGAGGTCATGCTGGGGGTATATTTAGGGTTTAGTGTAGTGCAGTGGTGTTTGGGTAGTGTAGGAGTCGTGCTGGGGGTAGTGTTTTAGGGTTTAGGGTAGTGCAGTGGTGTTTGGGTAGTGTAGGGAGTCGTGCTGGTGGTAGTGTTTTAGGGTTTAGGGTAGTGCAGTTATGTTTGGGTAGTGTAGGGTGTCGTGCTGGGGGAAGTGTTTTAGGGTTTAGGGTAGTGCAGTGGTGTTTGGGTAGTGGAGGGGGTAGTGTTTTAGGGTTTAGGGTAGTGTGCCCAACCAGCCACAATATCCATGGACAAAGGGGATCCTGACTCTTTGGAACGCTCCGTCAATTGAATAATTTGGGTCAAGGGCCCTACCACGTCCAAGACCTATCAATTCCTTTCTTGGGATCCCTCATATACTTGGAGAAAAAGGTACATAGTTTCTCATCAATTTCAGGCGTGTGTGCCACCTTCCCCTTCAGTGAGGGCCTGGGGCATCCTCCCCTCATCCTATTCCTGACCTCCCTTTCAAGGGGTTGATGGATTTTCCCCACCACATACTCTGCCACTTTGGCGTCAGGTGTCCACTCTGCCGACCTAGGATGGTAAATTTGGGTAGGCTCGAACATGTCTGAGAGGAGTGGGACTCTGGACACCAGGGACGCCCCGAGTCCTTATCCTCATCGGAGGAGAAATCGTCCTCCGATACACCCTCTCCCTCTAAGGGAAACCCGCCGTCGGGGTCTACAATAGTGGTGACAGTGTCGCAATTTTCTCTGGGCCCCTCCTCCTCCCGGCAGGGTGCATGTTTTAGCGTTCGCGCACTCTTGAGGAAGGTCTCCGTAAGTTTATCAAATCCTTCCAAGTGCCCCGCGTTATGCTTAACGGCCCTTTTATTCCCCATCTGGGAGCTACTTGGACCCGCCACCACCAGATCTGGGTCACTGAACACCCCAGGGATGCTTTTCGCCAGCTTATCAACCTGATCCCTAAGAGGAGCCAGCGCCCTAGAAATAGCCAGAGAGAGGGCTTGGTCCACTGCTGGAGGGAGAAGTTGGGGGCCATTCCTCCTCCACTTCCTGGTAGGAGGAGTAAAAATGGTCTTCTGGAGAAGACATGATAGCAGAGGGTGTGAGCACAGAACAAATGCCATTAAAATCCTTAAGACAGCCCCCTCGCCGGTGCTCCAACAGCTGGGCTTTCCCCGAAGCTGTTATAAGAATAGACTGAGGCGCAATATCAATTACCACCACCAGGTGGCGCTGGTCACTAACGTGGCCGTGTGGGGAAATCACCGCGTAGCGGTGTCAAAATTAGCCGAGGTTGGTCGGGAATCAGCGGACACTAAAGGAGTGACCGGATTCCCAAACGCGTAAAGACCAGCGGGAGCGCTCGACGGAGCTGCCTCGCTCGGACCAGACGCGCCTGACAGGATCTCACCACGCGCAGAGCACACAGCGGGAGAAACTGCGAGGGGGAGAACGTGCTCGGGCAAGAGCCTGCTGCGCAGGGAATATGAAACAATACCAAGGCAATAATGCTAATAACGTGCACAAGAAACCGCTATACAAACAGCAACAACGTCAGATTAAGCCAAGAATGTAAGGAATGCACTTAACTGACAAGCAGTGAAGAAAGAGGAAGCGGAAGGGACGTCACGATATTATATACGATGGACTGTGATATGATTGGACTATAGTTGCCTTTGAGACTACCCCCTAATGGTGCATGGGTTGTGTAGTCTTTTGTTTAATGATTGTTGTGTTACGTTTTCTTTGAACTGCTATGCAAATAAAGTGAGGAAAGATATGCATAATCCTCGCCTCCGTCCTGCCATAGAATTCATTAAACTTTATTTGATCTGATTTAGAAACATAGATCATAAAAGTGTACATAAAAACAGTATCCTCTTTCCTAATACAATACAGTGAGAATTAATTAAAACCAGTAGGTAAAAACGGGTGTTACAAAGCCCGGTTCAGAGCAACTTCAGGTTAACAGAATCGTAAAGTTCAATGTTTCGCAAGATCAATCTCATGTACTTCGTGCAAAATACGCAATAAGGGGTCCAAGTAAGATGTAACGCTCCAATACCTGACCAGTTTGCACTATATAAAACTGCAGAAAAACTAAAAATAAAAAGTGTTTTGCACACTTCTGTCATTGGGCTATATATGGGCTACATCTGGGTGATATTTGTGCTACATTTGGGCTCTTTTTTCTCTGGTGGCCATCTTAGGAGACTTATTTGTTATGAAGTTTCCTAATTTCGTCATTTACTGCAGTCTCCTCAGTAGGAAATGCTTTCAGTTTTTACTTTGATTCCATCAAGAAGGCATTCAGATGTGTCACACATTTGCCATAAATTCAGAATGTTAGCACTCTAGTTGTTCATTAGATCACTGTAGTAAAGCTACTGCTCACCAGGGAGTTAACTGGAAGTCTACTGCTGGTATTGAAAGTGATTGTTTCAGTCTTCATGTCAGAATTTTCTAATGAAATAGAAGAGGATTTGAGATCTCACTTAAAACATGCCCTAAATTTTCTTTCTGCAGCACTAACCATAATTTCTATGGCAAAATGAACCCCCTCATTTATTTCCTTTTTAAATTAAATGTTTTAAGTGTTACCAGTTTATTCCAATCAAGATGGCTTCAGGTGTGCCATACTTTTGTCATAAGTAAGACTTTTAGCGCTCTAGTTGTTCTTTAGAACACTCTGGGAAGCTGCAGTAGAACACAAAGGCATCAACTGACAGGCTGCTCCTGTTGAAATATAACAGGAAGATATTTGAGATCTCACTTAAAACATGTCCTAATTTTTCTTTCTACAGCACTAACCATAATTTCTATGACAA
The DNA here is from genome assembly GCA_963921515.1 of Calotriton arnoldi. Taxonomy (NCBI): domain Eukaryota; kingdom Metazoa; phylum Chordata; class Amphibia; order Caudata; family Salamandridae; genus Calotriton; species Calotriton arnoldi. The sequence goes on along the minus strand of CAWUFW010002423.1, from coordinate 2,014,010 downwards.
AATGAACCCCTCATTTTGTTACTTTTTAAATTAAATGTTTTAAGAGTTACCAGTTTATTCCAATCAAGATGGCTTCAGGTGTGCCATAATTTTGTCATAAGTAAGACTGTTAGCGCTCTAGTTGTTCTTTAGAACACTCTGGGAAGCTGCAGTAGAACACAAAGGCATCAACTGACAGGCTGCTCCTGTTGAAATATAACAGGAAGATATTTGAGATCACACTTGAAACATGTCCTAATTTTTCTTTCTACAGCACTAACCATAATTTCTATGACAAAATGAACCCCATCATTTTGTTCCTTTTTAAATTAAATGTTTTAAGTGTTACCAGTTTATTCCAATCAAGATGGCTTCAGGTGTGCCATACTTTTGTCATAAGTAAGGCTGTTAGCACTCTAGTTGTTCTTTAGAACACTCTGGGAAGCTGCAGTAGAACACAAAGGCATCAACTGACAGGCTGCTCCTGTTGAAATATAACAGGAAGATATTTGAGATCTCACTTAAAACATGTCCTAATTTTTCTTTCTACAGCACTAACCATAATTTCTATGGCAAAATGAACCCCCTCATTTTGTTCCTTTTTAAATTAAATGTTTTAAGTGTTACCAGTTTATTCCAATCAAGATGGCTTCAGGTGTGCCATACTTTTGTCATAAGTAATATTGTTAGCTCTCTAGTTGTTCTTTAGAACACTCTGGGAAGCTGCAGTAGAACACAAAGGCATCAACTGACAGGCTGCTCCTGTTGAAATATAACAGGAAGATATTTGAGATCTCACTTAAAACATGTCCTAATTTTTCTTTCTACAGCACTAACCATAATTTCTATGACAAAATGAACCCCCTCATTTTGTTCCTTTTTAAATTAAATGTTTTAAGAGTTACCAGTTTATTCCAATCAAGATGGCTTCAGGTGTGCCATAATTTTGTCATAAGTAAGACTGTTAGCGCTCTAGTTGTTCTTTAGAACACTCTGGGAAGCTGCAGTAGAACACAAAGGCATCAACTGACAGGCTGCTCCTGTTGAAATATAACAGGAAGATATTTGAGATCACACTTGAAACATGTCCTAATTTTTCTTTCTACAGCACTAACCATAATTTCTATGACAAAATGAACCCCATCATTTTTTTTCCTTTTTAAATTAAATGTTTTAAGTGTTACCAGTTTATTCCAATCAAGATGGCTTCAGGTGTGCCATACTTTTGTCATAAGTAAGGCTGTTAGCACTCTAGTTGTTCTTTAGAACACTCTGGGAAGCTGCAGTAGAACACAAAGGAATCAACTGACAGTCTCTGCCCTTGTTGGATGTACATGTTTTACTGAGAATGTCAGACTTCATTCTCACATGACTGAGAAAGATAATGTGAATTTACAGAAAATATGCTCTCATTTTAGCTTCTGGAGCACCTTCCAAAACTCTATTGGACAAGCATGTGAAAATAGTTTTCTCTCAAACATGATTCATGATATCCCAGCAGAAAGTTTTTCACAGGGTAAAATCACCTTAGAACACACCACAATTCCTGAAATTAGTATGGTACCATCAACAAATGAATTCTAATGTAACTAAAGTCTGTTATCACCCTTTATAGTTCTCCTTTTGGTAACCCTCAAAATCTTCGATTCACTACAATGCATTTCAATGGGGTACTATCATTTATATTGGTCCCAAGATGGCTGCCAGCAATTCCAGGATGAAGTGCTGACAGCCAATCAGATCTCACGATGACATGTGTGGTTAGGCTCCGCCCAGATATATATGTGTTTTCTTTTTCAAATTTCTCAGGAACTACTGAGCGGATTTACACCATTTAACCAAAAGGCACGACTCTGAACCAAGGGCTACCTTTTTGCCAAATTTGGTGTAATTCCGTTCAGCAGTTCGGGCTGTAGCTGCGATGAAAGGTTCCTATGGAAAATTGCATGGGGAAAACACGTTTTGGGACCCCCTTTTTTCTCGGCCCCCACTTGACGAGATCACCCGAGACTTTCAGGATAGGAGCGGACTGGAGCGGGCCACGAGTTTTGAAAATTTCGCGAAGATTCGTCAACCGGCGCCAAAGTTATTTCAAATAGAATGTTGCGGATTTCCTATGGAAAATAGGTCCTAACTATAACTATCTACTGGCGACCGCCAGTAGATAATATATATATATATATATATATATATATATATATATATATATATATATATATATATGTAAATTTTTATATAATTTTAAAATTATTAAATAAATTAAAATTAATAGTTCAATAATTGTTTTAAAGTAAATATATATATATTTATTGTTATGTATGTGTGTTTAACTTTTTTAATTAAGTTTATTTGTTATATTTGTTAAAATGTATATTAAATCTACTTTATTTTTTGATCATTAATTTTATTATTTAATATTTAATATTTTATTTTATATATATATATATATATATATAAATTGATATTTTGTACACCTATATTTTTAACATCGATATGTTTTTTTAAATATTTTTGTACTTACCTTTTAAGTATAGAGTGTCGATATTTTTGCATTCTATATTTTTTCATCTATATTTTTTACTTCTATATTTTTGACATCGATATTTTGTCAGAGAACCCACAACACTATCACTTTTCTCTATGAAGATAGAAATTGGTTAAACAGACAGCATTATTTATAATGAAATTAACTCATGGTGATGAAAGACTGTTACTTCAGGCTACGTACGCCAACAGAAGGAGTGCCAAATCATGTCCCACCTATCCCTACATTGACAATGACCATTAAATTACCCTCCCATACTTGTGTATCCCTGCTAATGCAAAGTAGTATGCCCCAGGATATCACACATTCTGTGCTTCACTGTCATAGCACTATAATGCTCCATTACAACCAAGAAAAACACACATTTTCTTTACGCGGGGCATAGAGAGCTGTCTGTGACAGCAGCACAGAATGCCTACATTGAAGCCTGCGCTTTATTTTTTAATTTATTTATTACAATTCTTTTTAGATTTCACCTGCAGGTGAAATGTGCTGTTTAAAGCTAGGAGGAAGCTATTGTTGTTTAAAAAACATGTCTGGGTTAGAGAATCACCACAGTATCAGCTGCAGCCTCTTATGTGTCCATAATACAAGGATCAACGTGACCCCTAAATACTCAATCGCACTTCAGCAACCAAGACACTTTGAAATATAAGGTATGCAAGCTCAGTTGTTACCCATTTTATGGGTGCTGCATTTAGCCTAGAACATTGATATCTTGGATCACCAGAAGGATGTTATGACCAAGCCGAATAGTAGAAGTGCTACATGCATTTGCCTCATCTTTAAGCTCAGGCTGTTGCTTTCAGCCCCAGTTGGTGTAATTCTAATCCTCTGGATGAGCACAAAGGACAGTGAAATCAGTGTCACACCAAGGCAGCCACTCCACAGCAAGGTCAGCTTTAGGGCAGTGCGACTGGTGTGGCCGCACTGGGTGCTGATGTGTGGAGGGGACACTGACCTCAGGGGGGAGGCGCTGTATTGAGCAATAACTTATGATTGGGGAGATGAGGGGCACTTTTGCCCGATGGTAGTGAGAGAATCCGAGAAGGAAGTCGTGGGGTGTTGGGGTGCCAAAAATGATTGTTGCACCGGGTTCCACCAGCGCTAAAGCCGGCCCTGCTCCACAGGACCAACCATGGGAGAATATCTGGCTGCACATTGGGAATTGGTACAATATGCTATATGCCAGCCCTTATTTGAGTGACGACTCTGTTAACATTTGAAACAGATCAAGGTAACTGTAGGGCCCACGCATTACATTTAAACCTTCATCATTGTAATCCAAAGGAGCATGTGGAATAATATAAGAGAAGCTCCTCTGAGGTGAGTGCAAATGTGTAACACAGACAATTTCTTATTTTGCAATATTCACCAATACTATAACATATTGTGAACATAAAAGTGGTGAACTGTTATGTCTCCTCCTGTATATGTATGCCACATTTTTCTTTAATTTACCTCCTTGGGCTAGACCTGCACGAGGTACTACAAACCAGCCAAATAAAAGAAACCACAAGACTGAAAATGGAAATTGCAGTGGCATGGCCCTTCAAATGCCCACCCATTGATGTTTTGGTATGTATTGCTGTTCATATAGAACTTTCCAAACCCCTCTTAAGGTCTAGAGTTCTTATGATGGTTGAGATTCTTGAACTAACTCCAGCGAGTGTTCGCCACTTGCTTCCATGTGACTTTTCATTGAAGGGGAAAGTGGCCCTGCTCCTTTATGCTGAACTTAATGAAAATAATTGCTGCATAAATTGATTGTGTCCTACAACTACTTCTTTCCCTGCTACTTTAATTCCACAAGTAAATCCCCATGTTCAGTTAATGCCAGTGAACCCTTAAATTGTTGATGTAAGGGTATGACCCCTGCAAAATTGACCGTCTTTGACTAGGAGGGTAAGTGAAAGTTACCGTTGTTCCCTACCAACCTTCAAAATGTGCTGCATGAGCTGAAGCTGCCTCTGCTCCTCACTGTGCAGGATCACCCGAAGAGGGAACACCAGGGCCCAGATTTACAAAGGGCTTGCATCACCGTTGCGTCACGCAAGGTGACTAAAGGGATCGCACGCCCTTAAGTCAGATTTACTAAGCCATGCAAAGTCACCTTGCATGGCTCTGCTTGGCTTAGTAGCTCTGGAGTAACGCAAGGCAGTGCAAGTTGCTGCCTTGCATTACTCTGCATTAGGAAGGCATTCAATGGTTAGAACGTGGGTGTTCCCATTCATCCACCCATAGATTTTGATGCATTCCCAGATTGACTTAGACTAGTAAACCTGGGAATGTGTCAAAACGGTAGGCCATCCCAACAGAGGCGTAACGAGAAGGAATATCTTTACTTCTTCTCAAAATTCCCTCTCTCTATATGTGCTGCATTAAGCAGCACCCATAGAAAGAGAAAAATGCCTCTGAGGATTGATTTTTGTGCAGGAAGAGGTCCCTTTCTGCACAAAAACAATACAGCCTGTAACGAAGGCACCCTTGCACCATGACACAAGGGTGCCTGCATTGGTGCTAGGCAGCACATAAGGCACCAGTTCAGAGAGAGAGTAGGAATGTGCCACATACTAGTAAATATGGCACATTCCTGCTCTCTCCTTTTGATGCAGTGCAGTATGTTGTCTTGCTGCGTTGCATTGCACCAAGTCTTAGTAAATCTTGGCCCAGAGGTATTATAAGGTATAAATGTATACACAAAAGGACAGTGCACCACCCCGGGAGTGACTTAACTGGAAAGAAAGAGAGGTAGCCTTATTACCCAGAAATGTGCACGCCCAAGCCCCTTAAGGGGCAATGATGTGGGGAGAAGAATGTGCACCCTGGCAGGGGAATCCAGGGGCTTAGATGCTGAAAACGCCAGGACACCCCAAGAGGGTAGCAGTCGAGCTCTACAAATCAAAATAACCTAACATCACATTATATGTATTAGGTCAATGACTCCTTTTGTAGGAAAAAGAAATACGTACTTTGTCATGTTTCAAAAACTGAAACTCACCAAAAGAAAAATAGTCAGTGTCCACAGACCTGCATGTGTTCTTTGTTTTCCATGCCTCCTGCTGGTTGTTTCCTTAGACTTCTTTAGTACTCTGACCAATCAGTGACCTGCACAGCTGCATTCATTCACAGATAAGATTATTGCAAAAGACATTACTATTAAATAACCTCCTATTAGATTGCCTAATTTTTCTGCACATTTCCTCTCTGATACAAGACTCCAAACAATGTTATTAACTATTATTATTTTTACCGTGTTCAAGGTAAAACTTACAGCAGAAAATTCACACATACAATATAACATCAACAAAAACATTATGAGATCCGTCTCTTCTCTGTATGCAGCTGGCATCCCTCTCTTGGCAATCTGAACTTGATCAGATAAAGGTGGTGTTAAAAGCGTCTTAGACCTGTTCTGAGAGAAAAGAAGGCCTTTAAGAGGTTTCATTGCAAACACATATTTCTAATAAATGTAAAATCATTATGCGTGGTTTAAACACTTCGCCTGAAGGCAGCCAGGGGTTACCAAAGAGCCAACGCGGAAGCTGCCTCCTAATAAACCCCACATCGTTGCTGTGTGAGATAAGCGCCGCTCCACCTTCATGCTGTCAGCACCGAGAGTGCATTTTTCCTTTCATAATTATTTGGCCTGCTTATCTTTCTCACATCCTCCACATTTGTCAAACTGATATGATCTTAAACCCGAAAAACTCCTTGCAATAACAAGAAATATGCTCCTAAAATTGCATGGATTTATGAGGATCTGCTTGACATCGGAATTGTATGGCCAATTTTCCCTACAAGTAATTATTCACAAGGACTGATTTATAAATCCTAACAGCATGAGCCATGTACATTCAACGTAAGACCTATCTTTCATAGCAGAGTTAATGTCATCCCACGTCCAAATGGAAAAGATGTCTGACTAATCAAATTTGGTGTGGTTTGCACCATGCAGATGTTATTCTTTTGGTAAGTTTCAGTTTTTGAAGCACAAAAAAGTACATATTTCTTTTCCCTACAAAGTAAGACATTGGCCTATTAAATATAATGTGATGTTATATTATTTTGATTTGTAGAGCTCGACTGCTACCCACTTGGGGTGTCCTGGCGGTGGAGACTGAAACTTTCACCGAACCGAGAAGATTTCAAAGAGCTCCAATTAAGAGCCTGGTTTTAAGCCATTTCTTGGAGAAGGGAAATCTAGGGAGTTGGCGTCAGTCGTGGCTCCTGGTGGGAGTGCTGCGGAGCGGTAGGGCGGGGCGGGGAGGCGCAGGGTGGGGGTAGTAAACGCCGGCGTACGGCCGAACGGAGGTAAGTACATAAATAAATAAATAAAACGAATTACATTGCGCGCGCCGCATCGCCATTTGGCATTGCAGCGCGCGCAATGTAATTTGTTTTATTTATTTATTTATTTATGTACTTACCTCCGTTCGGCCGTACACCGGAGTTTACTACCCCCCACCCTGCCCCTCCCCCGCCCCGCCCCACTGCCCCGCAGCACTCCCACCAGGAGCCGCGACTGGTTGGCGTAGACATAAAGGAAGTTTGTCCAATTCTTTGCAGCCAAGTACGACAGTCACCGTCCGTCAGTTCTAATCCAAGTAATGTGAAGGATGGAAGCAGGGCTGAGGTTGACTGAGCACAGAGTCAGTGGGGGCCGGCATAGCTCACGGGTGGCGGGGCGGGGCAGGCGCGGGGTGGGTGGTCACGTGAGGATGCACATAATAAAAAAAAAAGAATTAACTTACCTTCCTGCCGGGTCCCGCGTCTCTGCTCCTGCTCTCCTTGAGGAACAGGAAGAACAGCCAGGCCCCACTGCCCAATCACAGTGCTGCAATGTAGCGTTGTGATTGGTAGACACCCCGGCTCCCCATAACAATTACAATGCTGCAATGCAGCGTTGTGACTGGCTTTGAGCGTCCTGGTTCGACGCTCAACCAGAGAATGGGGGCCTGGGCATGTTCTCTATGCAGGCTGCAATGCAGCCTGCATGGAGAACGGGGAAAGTGCGCATGACTGGTTTGGGCGGCCCAAGAGGGCTGACCAAACACTCATTGCACAATTCGGAAGGTTCTACCACTCCTCCCCTGCGCTGCTCCGAAAGCAGAGCAGCCCCGTCCATGCCCCCGCCAGCAAAGCAGGACCAGCATAAAATGATAATAACAGAAAGCTATTATCATTTTATGTTTCCTCTTCTCGCACTGCTTGAAAACAGTGGGGCGACGCTCCTTCGCCATAGCGGAGGAGCTGCCACTGCGAAGAGGACTCCTAAGGTGATATAAGTAGAATTTCTTGTTTAGGTAAATGATTCTGTGTTATGCAGCACTTTGAAAGCAAAGGGTTAAACAGGGCTCTCTTAGGCGTAGGGAGCTAATGAATATTCCTTGGGTGGGAATAGGTAGAAGAGCAGGCCGGGAGATTGAGTGCGAGGTGGGCTGCCGACTCATTAAGGTAAGCCCTCCTGCCCCTAACAGTTGTATCTAATGCCCCAAACCCTCCTCTAGTGCAGCATTCCATTACTTTGTAGCTGGGTAATTGGTTCATGAATTGACATATGTGCAGGCGTAGACTAGAGTGGAAGACTGGTGGATCTCTAGAAACATATTTTGAAGGTCAATAGTGTGTTTGCAAACTATTTCCAAATCCCTGTCATTTTAGAGTACGTAAAGTAGTACTCCTGCAGTACTCTTGTACATACTTTTACCTGCCTTTGTGAATTGGCCCCAAAAATCTAGAATGTGAATAAAATGTCTATATTTGAGATATGTTGATATAGAAATTGTATAAATAGAAAGAACTGCAATCTCTTTGCACTTTTACAAATAGGGATTTGGATGTTTTGGGGCTGACTCACAGAGGCATGTAAGAGTATATAAAAGAGTACTCCTGAATTAATACTCATAATTGCTTCTGTGAATCGCTCCCCTCACTATTTGGACCGATTATGGAGGAATTTTGGAAATATTTGGGGGATTGGGTCTGCAGAATATGTAGCTGTTTGATAAACATTTGTCCTATCATGTGTGAACACAGCATTCTCAGACTCAGTAGCAGGTCCATTATGGAAGATCCAAAGCTTGTTTGTGTTAGGAGAGTGATATTTACCTCTACCATGCATTTTGCAGGAAGTGGTGAGAATGAAGTGCTGCAGTTGGTTGCAATAGTTGCCACTAGCAGTAGACGATGTCAGTATGGATTGAGTAGCACCAATTTCTAAGCAAACATGTATATAGGTCAAAACAAGTACTGTCAAAGCCAATAGATCTCACCAGCATCCCTGGTGCTGTGCAGCATGCTTAAAGAAAACAAACTAAAAAATGGTGCTATGATGCTACAGTTGAATCATTTTGTAGGCATGCTCTCACCTACAAAATGATACAAGCAATTTGTTTTCATTTACCAAGGTGGATATATGAATAAAAAGAATAAGTAACACAAAATACCTTTTTTTAAACCACAGGTGGGCGGGAGCAGCACAGAGGGCCAGGGGTGAGGGAAGCAACAAAGAGGGTGCAGGCAGAAGACAGAAGCAACACAGAGGGTGGGGTTGGGGAGGAGAAGCAATGGGTGAGAGAGAAGGAAGGCACAGGGGAAGCAACACAGCTGTGGAGAGAAGAAGCTACAGGCAAGAGAGAAGGGAGATGCGCGTATGGGAAGCCATACGGAGAGAGGGGTGAGGAGGAGAAGCAATAGGCAAGTGAGCAACTTGGAGGGGGTTGGGAGGTGGACACGGATGAGAAAACAATGAGGGTAAGTACATGTGGAGGAGCTCAACATTGAGGGAGTGGGAAGAAGAAAGCAGGTGATAGAAGCACCATGGAGTGCAGAAAGGAGAAGTACACAAGGGAGACAGCTGTAAAAAACATGTACTCTCATGGAGTGCTTAACCCAAAAGAAATAAGTAGTGCTTGAAAAGCAAGCTGTGGAAGCTTAGAAGTCATTCAAACTAAAAAAGATGCTAAAGCAGCTATGCTCCCTGGGAGGATCAAACACAAGATTAACAAATTGAGATGTGAATAAGAAGCAGGCAAACAAAAGTGACAGGAACGACAACCAATGGTAAGCAAATGGTGTTCTTCAAGCCCCTATATGTTCCTTAGTAAGCCCAAAATATGTCTTTCACAACCTAAACAGTTACACTACAGAAAAGAAGAAGGACTTGCAATTGGCCCAGCGGCAATAGATGCCAAATAGGCCATGGTTTCTGCAGCATATTTCACCAGCTCCAATGCGTCTGTAATTAAGCTAGAAAAACATGAACAGACCCGGATGAACGGTGATTATAACAAGACAAAGTAAATGACCCTGGAGAGAGATTGAGGCTTCGCCTTTCTTCAATATTCTATTGCACACTTTGCACCACATGGTTTGACTGAAACCTATTCATCTCCTTTATTTGTAAGACAGCTACCAGGTCTGGGTTATGTAATGTCCTACAGTAAGGTGATGAAAGTAGGTGTGGCAACAGGCTGTGTGGGTTGTGCATAGGTTAATGCCAGAAAATCGATGTAGGCTTTCAAAGCTCAAACAAGGGACCAAGAAGGAGCCGGATATTGGCTTGTGTTACATCCCCTCACTTTATAGAGACTCTCAGTTTCCACCCAACCCGCACCCCCACAAACCCAGTATCTTGCTGTTTATAGCAGGGGTGCCAAAGTCGTCTAGGAGTGTCAAATCTGTGACAGAATTGCATGTTAACCACATAAAATGAACTCTCAAGCGATATACAGAAATCAATCTCATATATAGCTAAGGGATATCCTGAAAATCTTGCTAGAATTCGGCCCTCTTGGGCATGCCCTTTAACACCCCTAGTTTGGGTGAATGTATTTCAAGGGAATTAAAGTATTGTGCTATTCTGTGAGTCTTAGCAATTCCCACTAGTTGTGTTTTCACTCTACAAGTTAGACTTTTGTAGTGGCAGGGAAGATCTCTATGTAATTAATTTCAATCTGTGATATTGCACCTTTTCAGTACAGTGCTAGTATTTAGCATTTTTTACAATGATTTGGATGTTGTGACAGGAGATCACTTTAGGTAGCTCGCGTCTTAGTCGTCCTGCTGTCTCAGATCACACATGCAGGAATATTTTATTATTTGCAAAACAATAAAGTCCAGAATACAAAAAGAAGAGAGTATTTCTAGGTCACTAGTTCTCACTACAGCTAGCTTTAGCACCCTGAAGGCTAGTATGAGATTGCCCCAGAAAATGGTGAGTAACATATGCGGATCGGGGTTCCAGGACATGGGGGGATTATTATGATGGCGGTGAACCCGCCACCAGCAGCCTGCCGGTGGCGGGTTCATCGCCATCGTGCGGCGATTCTCCGCCCGCCAGATAAGGATGGCGGGCGGTGTGCTGGCGGACAGAAAGCCCGTCCACCACGGGTCCGACACAGGCAATCGTTATGATTGCCTGTCGGAGCGGGCCAGCATACCTAGAATGGTGGCGGTGCCTAGCAGGCACCGTCCGCCACATTAGGATGTGCTTCAAGCCAGCCTTTCAATGGCGGTGGCGGTTCAACCGCCATTCAAAGGCTGGCGGGGATGTACTTTGGGGGCCCGTTGCGGGCCTCCCTTGTGCAGGGGCATGGGAATTGTGCACTTGGAGTTCCCTGCACCAGGTGGCAGGTACCGCGTGGTGCCTGCCACGTAGTGCAGGGAAATGCACAACATGCATTTTTGCCATTTGCCAGCAGCACCCGCCGCAATGGTAAACATGCACGATGTGACCGCCACAGTGGCGGTCGCATTATAATTGCATGTGTGTGACCGCCACCGGCGATTCCCGGGATGATGCCATCATAATCACTGTTAGAATTGGGGGTCTCTAGTTGGCACTGGTATGTACTTGTGACAAATAGGGACCCTCGCCTCTAGTCAGGGTAGGGGGGTACACTCCTAAAATAACCCCTGCTCACCCCCTTGGTAGCGTGGCACGAGCAGACAGGCTTATCTCAGAGGCAGTGTGTAAAGCATTTGTGAACACATACAGTAATCTAGTGACAACACTACAGATGGACACCACACAAGTTGTATTATAAAAATAAGTATCTTTTATATAGATTTAACACAAGACCATAAACGACAAAAATCCACACTACTGTACTTAAAATGGTAGGTTTAGCTTAGTTCTCTTAAGTTCTTAAAATGCGACACTTTGAGTCAATGTACCTTACGATGCGTCACGTTTCTACAACGAAAGTGTTGCAGAGATGGAGATGCGACAAAGTTCTGGTGCAAAGAAATAAAGACGTCAAGTTCTTCCTGATGCGGCACGCTTCTCCGATGTTGCGAGAAGTCTCGACTCGATGCGTCAGCTGCAGCGGCGACACCCTTGTTCCGTGATGCGGCGACAGCGGCTTTGGCGGCGACCCTCTTCTCCGGAGTTGCGAGGCGCTTCCGCTCGATGCGACAACTGCAGCGGCGACACCCTTGTTTCGTGATGCGGCGGCAGCAGCTCCGGCGGCGGCACGCTTCTCCGTGGATGCGAGCGCTTCTCTCGATGCGGTGCAATGCGACAGCTACAGCGGCGACATCTACGATGCGGCGGCAGCGGCTGCGGCGGCGACACGCTTCTTCCTCGATGCGAGACTCTTCTCTTGATGCGGTGCAATGCGACAGCTACAGCGGCGACATCTACGATGCGACGGCAGCGGCTGCGATGGCAACATGCTTCTTCGGTGTTGCAGGACATTTCTTGAGATGCGGTGCAATGCGACAGCTACAGCGGCGTCATCTCCGTGATGCGACGGCAGCGGCTGCGACGGCGACACGCTTCTCCCTCTTGAGTCGCGCTTCCAGCTCCTTGCGACACGCAGTCCCTTCAGAAGGCCCAAAACAGCAGCAGGCACTTCCAAAGGATTCTTGGGGAGCTGGTGGTTGAAGTCTGTTGTCCCTGAGACTTCAGCAGGAGGCAAGCTCTTTTCTCAAGCCCTTGGAGATCCTTCACAAGTTGAAATAAAAGTGCACACAAAGTCCTTTCTCCTTCCTTTGGCAGTCAGGCAACCACTGCAGGCAGATCCCTCTAGCTTAGGGATAGTCTTCTCCTCTGTTTCTTCTTGGTTCTGCTCCTCAGCAAAGGTTTCTTCTTGTTTTCCCAAAGTGATCTAATTTCCTAGGGGTCTGGGTCCCCTTTTTATACACAGTTTTTCTTTGTTCTCTGAAGGCAGAGAGGCCTCTGCCTAGTCCAAAACCAGTTCTGGTCAGTCCTGGAGCACTTTGTTTTTCTGACTCCTTTCATTTCAGAATGTGGGGCAGAGTGCTCAGCCGCCCGGCAGGAGGTGGAGCCAGCATTGTGGAAGGCAGGCACAGCCCTATTCAGACCCAGGTGCAACTCCTCCCTCCACTCTGGATGCAGATCTTTCTATTCAGCCCTGTGCTGACTCACCCTGTCTCCTGTAGCCACCCCCAGCCCCTGTCACTCAATCTCCAGACAAGGAATACACAACCTAGCAGAGGCAGGCTTGGAAGTTTAGGCAAGAAAATACCCACTTTCTAAAAGTGGTATTTTCAAACACAGAATGTTAAAACCAACTTCACTAAAAGATGTATTTTATCATTCTGAGTTCAGGCATACTAAATTCGTTTTTCTACCATGTTCCTGGGTCAGTTCTGACTATAAGGTGTAATAGTCAGTCTGCCCATTCTGGCCTCTGGGGAGCAGGTAGCCTTGCAATAGTGAAAAACGAAAATGGCTGTAATTCACTATTAGGACATGCCACACACACCAGGGCATGTCCTACCTTATACTTACAATGCACCCTGCCCTAGGGCCTACTTTAGGGGTGACCAACATGCAGTAAAGGGAAGGTTTAGGGACTGGTAAGTGGGTGTACTCACCGAGTCGACATGGCAGCCCTAGGCTGCACACAGGCTCTGCGATGGCAGGCCTGAGACACATTTTACAAGCCGCTTCTGTGGGTGGCACAACCAGTGCTGCAAGCCCACCAGCGGCATTGGATTTACAAGCCCTGGGCACACTCAGTGCACTGTACTAGGGACTGACAAGTAAACCAATCATCCAATCATGGAGTCACTAATCCATCACACAATTTATCATAGGGAGCACTTGCGCTGTGGCACTGAATAGCAGTGGCACAGTGCCCAAAGCATCTAACGCCAGCAAAAACAGATCAGTAACATAGGAGGCATCATGAAAAATGGAAGGGAGACCCACGCCAAGGATGCCAGGTCTAACACGTGTCCCCTCCAGCTGAAATGTGGGGAGAACTACCCTACCTCAGGGAGTTCTCTTCACTAAAGCGGAAAAATCTGGACAGACCATCAGCATTGGCGTGTTCTGTACCAGGGCGGTGTTCCACCGTGAAATGCATCCCCTGTAGGGAAATGGACCACCTCAACAGCTTGGGATTCTCACCCTCATCTGCATCAACCATCTGAGGGGCCTGTGGTCTGTCTGAACCCGGAAGTGAGTCCCAAACAGGTATGGTCTCAGCTTCTTCAGTGCCCAGACCACAGCAAATGCCTCACGCTCAATAGCACTCCACCTCTGTTCCCGTGGTAGTAACCTCCTACTGATGACGGCTACGGGTTGATCTAGGCCCTCCTCATTAATCTGTGACAGAACAGCCCCCACACCATGCTCTGAAGAGTCTGTTTGTACTACGAACTCTTTGGAGAAGTTGGGTGCCAGGAGCACGGGCGCCGTGCACATGGCAGTTTTCAGGGCCTCAAAAGCTTTCTGACAGGTGTCAGTCCAAATCACTTTCCTGGGCTGCTTCTTGGAAGTCAGCTCTGTCAGGGGTGCAACAATGCTGCCATACCCCTTGACAAACCTCCTGTAGTAACCCATGAGTCCTAAGAAGGCTCTCACCTCTGTCTGGGTTTTGGGGGTTCCCAATTCAGGATGGTTTCAATTTTGGTTTGTAGGGGCGCCACCTGGCGCTCCCACCTGGTGTCCCAAGTACACCACAGAACCCTGCCCGATCTGGCACTTACTCGCCTTGATCGTGAGGCCTGCTCTCCGCAGCGCCATCAACACTTCCCAGAGGTGGCGCAGATGTTCTTCCCAACTGGCGCTGAACACTGCGATGTCATCCAGGTAGGCGGCACTGAGCGAGTCCAGTCCAGCCAACACCTGGTTGACCAACCTCTGGAAGGTGGCAGGGGCATTCTTCATCCCAAAGGGCATCACCCGGAAGTGGTAGTGCCCATCTGGTGTGGAGAATGCTGACCTCTCTCTTGCCCCATCAGTCAAGGCGATCTGCCAGTACCCAAACGTCAAGTCAAACGTGCTGAGGTACCGGGCAGCCCCTAGCCGATCTATGAGCTCATCAGCTCTGGGGATGGGGTGCGCGTCAGTCCTGGTGACTGAATTGAGCCTCGGTAGTCCACACAGAACCGGAGTTCTGGTGTGGCACCCGGTGCGGCAGCCTTTGGGACCAAGACCACTGGGCTGGCCCAAGGACTGTTAGAGGACTCAATCACCCCTAACGCAAGCATTTTGGAGACCTCCTCCTTGATGCAAGCTCTCACCTTGTCAGTCACCCTGTAAGATTTGTGCTTCACAGGTGTACTGTCCCCAGTGTCCACATCATGGATGCACCAATCTGTGACACCGGGAACCAGGGAGAACAGATCAGAAAACTGTCCCAGCAACTGGCGGCAGTCATTCTGTTGCTCAGGGGTCAGGGTGGAAGAGAGGTTGACACCATCCACTGACCCATCTTGCTCTGTTGCTGACAGGAGGTCAGGAAGAGGCTCGGTCTCCTCCTCCATCCCAGCATCTGTCGCTAAGAGCATGCCCACTTGGGACCTCTCCAAGTGGGGCTTCAGGCGGTTGACATGCAGGACCCTCAAGGGAGACCGCAAGTCCACCAAGTAGGTAACCGGACTTTGCGCTCTACAACCTCAAAGGGTCCGGTCCACTTATCCTGGGCGCGCAGGGCTCCACTGGGACCATGACCCACACTTTCTGACCAGGCTGAAGCTCTACCAGAGTGGCATTCTGGTCGTACCACCGCTTCATCTCCTCCTGGCTGGCTTCCAGATTCGCCTCCAGCGAGTTGCCTGAAACGCCTAGTTTGGTTCCTAAAGGCCAGCATGTAACTGTATACATCCTGGGGAGGTTTCCTGGGAGATTGCTCCCAGCCTTCTTTGACCAAACTTAGAGGTCCTCTTACTGGGTGTCCATAGAGAAGCTCAAAGGGACTGAACCCTAGAGATTTCTGTGGCACCTCACGGTAAGCAAAGAGCAGGCATGGTAGAGGACGTCCCACTTACGCCTCATAGGTTCCTCAAGACCCATAATCATGCCTTTGAGGTTCGGTTGAACCTTTCAACCAATCCATTTCCTTGGGGGTGGTAAGGAGTGGTAAACTTGTAGGTTACCCCACACTCCTGCCACAGGGACTTCATATACTTGGAAATGAAGTTGGTCCCCCAGTCAGACACTACCTCGCTAGAGAATCCCACTCGGGAGAAAATTCCCATCAGTGCTCGTCCACCACGGGGGCCGTCACTGTCCTCAGAGGTATGGCTTCCGGGTACCGGGTGGCATGGTCCACCAAGACCAGGATGAACCTGTTGCCCATGGCTGTCTTGGGGTCCAGTGGCCCCACAATGTCAAAACCCACCCGTTCAAAGGGGTGCTGACTACAGGGAATGGCTGGAGAGGAGCCTTGCGCTTCCTCCCACTCTTTCCACTTGCCTGGCAAGTCTGACATGTCCTGCAGTGAGTGTCTGAACTCCTGCGCATTTGGGGCCAATAAAAGTGGGTGACAAGCCTCTCAAAGGTCTTGTCCTGCCCCAAATGTCCTGCCAATGGAACATCATGAGCCAGCCCCAGTAGGAAGGCTCTGAGGCACTGGGGTACCACCAGCACACAGGCTGACCCAGGCTCAGCAACCTTAGGCTCAGTATACAGGAGATCATTCTCCCAATAGACCCAATGTGACCCAGACTGATCACCTGTTGCCTGGTCTGCAGCCTTTTGCCGCAGACCCACCAGAGAAGGGCATTCTTTCTGCTCCTTGCAGAATTCTTCCCTGGAGGGTCCTCCTTCTTGCTGCCAATGGGTCAGCTCAGGCAGGTCCCCCAGTTCAGCTACCTGTTCCCCTGTAGGCTCCAGGGCATCCCCCTCAAGGTCTGCCTCCTCCTGGACCGTGGGAACTTCGGGGGCTGGTTTCCCGCGCCCCCTCCCTCTTCTCGTGATGGCAGGTACCTGGGCCTCCCTCTCAGGCTCCAGGTCCTCTTGAGCACCTTTACTTGCTGCCATGGACCGGGTGGTCAAACACGCCCAGTCAGGCAAACCCAACATCTCTAAATGAGCACTTCGCTCCACCTTCGCCCAAGGTGAGCTCTCCAAGTCGTTCCCTAACAAACAGTCAACAGGCATGGCGGGCCTCACAGCTACCTGAAGAGTACCAGAGACCCCCACTCAAAGGGAACCTGAGCCACTTTGCAGTGACTCTCTGTGTTGTCAGCGGCAACAATGGGATAGAATGCATGGGGGACAACCTGCTCTTGAGACACCAGGTGACACTTGACAGCTGTCACACTGGCTCCTGTATCTCTAAGAGCCTCCACCCTATGGCCATTGATGGTCACCCACTGCCTGTATTTCTTAGTGTTGTCAGGCAGCGGGGTCCTGGGGACCACCTCACAGTCTCCTAATGAGACAAGGGACATCTGTGCGGGACCCCACCCCTCTTGGGCATCCATCTCCTCCCCCAGGGCTACACTAGCCATCTGCCGGGGGCTGCACCAGGGGTGCGGTCTTTCCAAACTGGCGGCACCTGGGATCACTCGCTATATGACCCAGGTCCCCACATTTGTAGCATCTCAGGGGTCCCCTTTGAACAGGTGGACCTGTCGGGCCCCTGATGGTTTCTGGGGGAGGCTGGGAACCTTTCCCTTGGTTCCCTTGGGGACTACTTTGGGGCCTCCTTGGGAACTCCCTCTGTTTACCCTTGTCCCCCACTCTTCTGCTGGGGACCCTGCCCACCCTTGGCTGAGTCTCCCACGTGACCCTTGTGGACCCTGGTACTGACCCAGCGGTCCGCCTCCTCAACAAGCTTCCTAGGGATAGTCAGCTTGCTATCTATCAGGTGCTGGCGTAGCTCTGGAAAACAGTTACTTGACAAGTGCTCCCATGCAATCAAATCAAGGAGCCCCTGAAAATCATCAACTTTGCTACCCTTCACCCAACCATCCAATGCTCTGCAGAAAAAAGTGACATATTCAACCCAGGTACTGTTCTCTATCTTCTTGCAACCCCTGAACCTCTGCCTATACAATTCAGGAGTTAAACCATACCTAGACATTAAAGCATCCTTCATGTGGTGATATGAATTATGGACATCAGAAGGCAAATCTAGCAGTGTGTCCCGCCCCTCACTAAGGAACCGTCCCCACAACCCCGCTCCCCAATCCTTCTCAGGGACCCGGTGGGAAGACATGGCTACCTCATAGGCCTTGAACCACTGCCCAATGTCATCATTTTTAAAAACTCTCTGACCACATCCTTAGGAATATACACTCTAGATTCCACATGCATTGACGGTGTGCTGCCACCAGAGGGAGTAATTTCTAAGCTCCTAGCTTTCAAATCCAACTCCCTCAAACTTCTATCATGCTCAAGCTGTATCCTCTTTTCTTCCAGGGCCAGTTTCCTAATTTCCAATTGCCCATTCATTTTGGCCAGCTCCAACTCATGCATCCTATTTCTCTCCCTGTCCTCCAGCTCTTCTGTGGACAGACCTTTGGCAGAACACTGCTACCTGCTGGGGAAGGTGCCTTCCTTTCCCCTGGACCCAATGGCCCTTCCAGCTGCACATCTGCATCATTATCCCCTTCCTCATTCTCAGGGGTTTTCCTTGCTTCTACCCAGGCCCTCAGCGCCTCATAGAGCTCATCCTTCTTGGTGAGCCCGGTAATTGCAACATTAAATCTTTTGCAGAAGTGCTTCAGCTGCTTCGCATTGTAGCATTCTAGTTTCTCCTCTTCCCAATCAAAATCAACAGATGCTATGGATGCTGGTTTCATGATGGCTGAACTTGGAAAAAAAATGGAACGTTCTAGAAAAACAAATCTACCAAAAGTATGTGGTCGCGTTTTGGTCTGCACTCACTAGTAGTGTTCACCAATCACTGTACATGAGTCACAAATGCAAGTCCAGAATCCCACCGCTGCCACCAATGTTAGAATTGGGGTTCTCTAGTTGGCACAGGTAGGTACTTGTGACAAATAGGGACCCTCGCCTCTAGTCAGGGTAGGGGGGTACACTCCTAAAATAACCCCTGCTCACCCCCTTGGTAGCTTGGCACGAGCAGACAGGCTTATCTCAGAGGCAGTGTGTAAAGCATTTGTGAACACATACAGTAATCTAGTGACAACACTACAGATGGACACCACACAAGTTGTATTATAAAAATAAGTATCTTTTATATAGATTTAACACAAGACCATAAACGACAAAAATCCACAATAATGTACTTAAAATGGTAGGTTTAGCTTAGTTCTCTTAAGTTCTTAAAATGCGACACTTTGAGTCAATGCACCTTACGATGCGTCACGTTTCTACAACGAAAGTGTTGCAGAGATGGAGATGCGACAAAGTTCTGGTGCAAAGAAATAAAGACGTCAAGTTCTTCCTGATGCGGCACGCTTCTCCGATGTTGCGAGAAGTCTCGACTCGATGCGTCAGCTGCAGCGGCGACACCCTTGTTCCGTGATGCGGCGACAGCGGCTTTGGCGGCGACCCTCTTCTCCGGCGTTGCGAGACGCATCCGCTCGATGCGACAACTGCAGCGGCGACACCCATGTTTCGTGATGCGGCGGCAGCAGCTCCGGCGGCGGCACGCTTCTCCGTGGATGCGAGGCGCTTCTCTCGATGCGGTGCAATGCGACAGCTACAGCAGCGACATCTACGATGCGACGGCAGCGGCTGCGGCGGCGACACGCTTCTTCCTCGATCGCGAGACTCTTCTCTTGATGCGGTGCAATCGCGACAGCTACAGCGGCGACATCTACGATGCGGCGGCAGCGGCTGCGACGGCGACATGCTTCTTCGGTGTTGCGGGGCGTTTCTTGAGATGCGGTGCAATGCGACAGCTACAGCGGCGTCATCTCCGTGATGCGATGGCAGCGGCTGCGGCGGCGACACGCTTCTCCCTCTTGAGTCGCGCTTTCAGCTCCTTGCGACACGCAGTCCCTTCAGAAGGCCCAAAACAGCAGCAGGCACTTCCAAAGGATTCTTGGGGAGCTGGTGGTTGAAGTCTGTTGTCCCTGAGACTTCAGCAGGAGGCAAGCTCTTTTCTCAAGCCCTTGGAGATCCTTCACAAGTTGAAATAAAAGTGCACACAAAGTCCTTTCTCCTTCCTTTGGCAGTCAGGCAACCACTGCAGGCAGATCCCTCTAGCTTAGGGATAGTCTTCTCCTCAGTTTCTTCTTGGTTCCGCTCCTCAGCAAAGGTTTCTTCTTGTTTTCCCAAAGTGATCTAATTTCCTAGGGGTCTGGGTCCCCTTTCTATACACAGTTTTTCTTTGTTCTCTGAAGGCAGAGAGGCCTCTGCCTAGTCCAAAACCAGTTCTGGTCAGTCCTGGAGCACTTTGTTTTTCTGACTCCTTCTTTCCTTTCAGAATGTGGGGCAGAGTGCACAGGCGCCCGGCAGGAGGTGGAGCCAGCATTGTGGAAGGCAGGCACAGCCCTATTCAGACCCAGGTGCAACTCCTCCCGCCACTCTGGATGCAGATCTTTCTATTCAGCCCTGTGCTGACTCACCCTGTCTCCTGTAGCCACCCCCAGCCCCTGTCACTCAATCTCCAGACAAGGAATACACAACCTAGCAGAGGCAGGCTTGGAAGTTTAGGCAAGAAAATACCCACTTTCTAAAAGTGGTATTTTCAAACACAGAATGTTAAAACCAACTTCACCAAAAGATGTATTTTATCATCCTGAGTTCAGGCATACTAAATTCGTTTTTCTACCATGTTCCCTGGGTCAGTTCTGACTATAAGGTGTAATAGTCAGTCTGCCCATTCTGGCCTATGGGGAGCAGGTAGCCTTGCAATAGTGAAAAACGAAAATGGCTGTAATTCACTATTAGGACATGCCACTCACACCAGGGCATGTCCTACCTTATACTTACAATGCACCCTGCCCTAGGGCCTACTTTAGGGGTGACCAACATGCAGTAAAGGGAAGGTTTAGAGACTGGTAAGTGGGTGTACTCACCGAGTCGACATGGCAGCCCTAGGCTGCACACAGGCTCTGCGATGGCAGGCCTGAGACACATTTTACAAGCCGCTTCTGTGGTTGGCACAACCAGTGCTGCAAGCCCACCAGCGGCATTGGATTTACAAGCCCTGGGCACACTCACTGCACTGTACTAGGGACTGACAAGTAAACCAATCATCCAATCATGGAGTCACTAATCCATCACACAATTTATCATAGGGAGCACTTGCACTGTGGCACTGAATAGCAGTGGCACAGTGCCCAAAGCATCTAACGCCAGCAAAAACAGATCAGTAACATAGGAGGCATCATGAAAAATGGAAGGGAGACCCACGCCAAGGATGCCAGGTCTAACAATCACCCCCATGGTTTTTGTTATTTTCTGACTATTTCTTCACCACGTTTCTCCTCCTTTATACTAAAAAATAATAATAATACTAGGATTTGTATAGCGCAACTAACCACCTGTGATGGTCTCTAGGCACTGTTCCTAGGCAGGGGGAGATTAAGTGTTTTGTCCAGAACCACAGGATGTTGAGCCGACGCTGAGACTCAAACCTGGATCCCCAGCTTCAAAGTCAGCAGCTCTGGCCCCTAAGTCACACCCTCTCCTTTTCAGCAAATGAAATGCACGGGGTTTCCAAAGAATGTTATCAGACATTATTAACCATTAGCAGGTGGGAGACTCGGAATCAGGTGCAAAAATCGACAAGATATCATGCAATAATGGCATTCCATGTGGACAATCTTTGAACACGATTGTGCAACCCCCCACATTAGTATGGCGTACCTCATTTAAGATATTGGTGAATATGCTGGAGTAAGGGACCCTAAGACAAAACATTTTGACTAGCACTTTTATATGTCCTTGATGGTAGGTAAGGTAAAGGCACTGCTTAATAAAATTACCTTTACCACTGCATAAAAAAGATTTCTAAAGGTGGTAAGGTGTGACAACAATGTTTGTACATATTTGTTTTTGCGTTTTTGTTATGTTGGTAATGTGTTATTATGTTGTTTCTTTGTGTTTTTATGCCTCATTATTGCTTTGTTGTGTTGTACTCTGAGTGTTGTGCTCTGTTTTCACTATGGGTTAGCCAAGACCTTTTGATTTTACTGAAATTATAACTATAATATACTTATATGTGCTTCCAGCCACATCTCTTCATTCATTGGTCTGTCAGTGAGTCATTCACATATTTGTTCTGCCTACCACAGCATACAGCAAGGGGCACAGGGTTAGCCCACTTCAACAATTAGCGTACCTCTCCGCGAGTGACAGCATTCTGCTCTTGTGCACTTACACACAAAAAGTAGTCTTTTTGTAAAGTTTTACAAAAATCATTCACAAACATTGGCAAAGCCAGTAGTTGGCAGCCATCTCCAAATGTACTGGCTTTGTCAAAGCTTGTTGTATTTTTATGTTACTTTGTGTTATATTATAGTGTAGTTTTCTGTTCTTCACTTTGAAGACACTAACACATTCTGCTACATTTCCAGGGACACATTCCTTTCAATTTCCAGTGACAAACAACACTTACAACTGTCTGAGGTGATAAAATACAGCTCTTCGACTAGTTAAACACCAGTTAGCCCATGCGTGAGGCAGGGACCTGTCTTAATTACAGGGCTCTGGCTGTTAAAATGAGCAGGTCCAAGTGTCCATGTCTCACTCACGCTATTTAAATCTGGTCTTAAGTCCCCTCCACTCCTTAGAGTTTGCTTGCTTACAGAGAAGAGCGAACTGCAAAAAGAAAATGTTGTTTATTATGTTTTGAGTCGAGCATGTTTCCAATAAAGCAGGCAGATATAATGCTTTGCCAAATTGGTGTCATGACTTTCCAAAGGTTTTGGTTAGTTTGGAGGCTGCCAGTAAAAATGAATCTCGTTCAATTCCCTCGCGGGCTCTCCACACCTCTCCTGGAGCCACATAATAACATCTCTGCTTATTAACAGTAAACGGAGTGGGTTTAAGTGTACCGTGCTGTGATTATTACGTACTGCGTAGAGTTTAAAACATAAATTTAACCAAGCTTTGGTGAACCGCAGATTTGAAATTACTGCATGAACAAGTTAACTTTCAACAGCAGGGCGAGTCAACGCGAAGGAAAACAGCCGGGCGCCTGGCAGCCAACCTTCGCCGCGCGCTGCCACCGCATTCGCTGTGGAGACTGGAGACGGCCCCTGCAGTCGATTTTCATCCACGTCAGTGAAAGTCCCCTTTTGTGGTGTTATTTTTCTGCGCTGGCTTGCTTCTCTGCAGACAGATTACATGAGGGTTTTCACATCATTTCCCGTCTCTGTGTTCGTCGACGGAAGTATGGAGACAGTGAATGACTTGCTTATTGGACATTTAAATATGTTTTTGGCACCATGTGGGCATAGCTGCCAAGGTTTCAGATTGCCATGTGTGACATTTTCATAATTTCAGTGAAATTATGAGTGACATTTCAGCGACTATGAGTGACACTTTCTCGCGAGCAAAAATCATGCAATGTGTAGTCAGTCCTACATACCTGCACGTGTTTGATAATAGTTTCTCAAAGGCTGTGCGTTTGTGATAGATATCACTGTACTTTTTACACTGTCTAATGCGCACAAAGCCTGCATTTAACAACACACAGTTCTCATTTTCGAAAGTGCTCGGGGTCCAGTTCTTGTGTCACTGTCAGGGATTTTGAATTTGGTATTTTTGTTTTGCTCAGTGTATTAGTATTCAGACTTCACTGCACGACTGCCGACCTGCCATTCACTCTCATTATCTTATATCATTACCCGTGGCGCGGCGCGACAAAAGGTGGTTTTACCTAACCCGGCCGCGGCCCGCCGACGACATACAGTCACACACACGACTCACAGTCTCACACACACTGCCTGGCAGCTGAGCGACGACGTGATGACCACCACACCAGACTGTGAGCAGGCTGACTGTCACTGTGCCTCTCAGTCTGGAAATTAAAGTCAAGACACACAGTCTCCAGTCGACGAGCGTAGAACTAGTACTTAAGTACTTACTCAGAGTTGTGAGTTGTTTGTTCTGCGTGCGCCTCGGCCTCCTGCCTCTCGTCGGCCGCCGGCGCCCGCCACCGCACGACATGATGCCTGTGCTGCAGCACTGGTGTGCAGCGCCACTACTGTCCCCGCACACACGCTGCCGCGCAGCTGCGCGCCCGATGAATTATGCAGCCACCACAGGAGTCTCGAATGCGGCGCTGCTATCATAGTGATCTGGATGAGTGACACTCTGCGAGGAGTCGCGAGTCAGAGAGAGTCGAGACTCGTCCACCGCCCCAGGCAGCCCGCTCCGCTCGGCTTCTCACTCCGGCCGCGGCGGGAGCCTCACTTCCTGCTTCCTTGTTCCGGCCTGAGGTAATCATGGGGCGCCAGAGGCGAGCCAGTAATAACGCACAACTTCACTAGGGCAGCGCCCCCACACAGATCAGAGCCGCACCACCACAGCCGCAACGCGCGCTAGAAGCTCTGCACCCTGGTTTATTAGCCAACTTTCAGCGCATCAGGCAGAGTGCGCAAATGCGTGACAAATGCATTTCAGTGCGGTGATGCGGAACACCACACTGAAATGCGTTAGCGTCACGCCTGGTGCGTGACACTTGGCAGGACTGTGTGGGGCTTAGAAGAGCAGAAACCGCTTAAATGTACCACGCATTTGGAAACATTGGGGCATATTAGCAAGAACCTGCGATAATTATCGCAAAGCTTGCTTAGCGCGCGTTTTTCTATCGCCGGCTATCGCTGGATATTACCGCGGAGATAACATGCTATTAGCAAGGTTATCTCCAATGCGATAAAATATCCAGCGATAGCGGCGAAACCCAGCAATAACGCGAGAAATCCAGCGATAGATTCCTCGCGCTAATGCTGGGGACTTAACCTTGCAATCCACCTCCCATTGACTATTATTGTTAAGTCATGCTTTTACCAGTTCTAAAAAACCAGCGCTAATCGCGGTTAGCGCGCGTATTTTTATCAGCTTCGCGGGTATTGCTAATAGGCGATAGCGATGTTAGCGACTGTTTTCAGTCGCTGTTAGGTTGGGAACGCCTCCTTTGCATGTCATTAGCGATAAATATCGCTGACATGCAAAGCTGCACCCAACCCGGTCGCTATCGCCTAAAAGCTGTCGCTAACACCTGTTAGCGACAGCTTGCTAATAGGGCGATGAAAATATCGCCGCTTTAGCGGCAAAAAGTGCCGCTAAAGCGGCGATAGAGCCCTTGATAATATGCCCCATTATGCTTTTGGATGCTGTTGGAGCGGTGATCATGTAACAACACGTCTTTCATAGGCAACACCTCGACCACCATACCTGCAACCATGCATAACGAGTGGTACTCGACCTGGAAAGCAACGTGCGCCTCCCAAGGAGAAGGGGAGCGCAGTAAAACTTGCCCTGTCAGTGCTGATATTGCCCAACACAATATTTAGCACCATATTACATATTGTAAGCATGTGCTGTCTTGGTCTCTCTTTTTTGTGTTACTGACTGCTGTTTTGTAGTAAAAAATATAGCTGTTCCGGGTTTGTTTTCATTTTTTTCCACCCTGACTGCTCTTATGCTGGAGCAAAAATAACGTCTGTGTTTTGTCTTCATTTTGTGCCATTCTTCATTTTGTCTCATTCTTTTGTATCCCTTGACGGTTGTTATGCAGCAATAAAAAAATAATGTTTGTGCTTTGTCATAATTTTGTCAATGCAGACAAAATACAAATGTGATTTTTGTTTCCACAAACTGCCTTTGACTGCAGATAAAAGATAGGAACCAAAATAAATCCCCTTACAATTAGTAATGTACTGAGAAATAGAATTGAAATCTGGCCCCTAGGTGTGAGTCTCCAGTAGACGTGAATTAAAAATTTGCTAGCATTCGCGCCAAGAATTTTCAATTCTATTAAGGACACAGAGGCGAGGATTATTGCTTCTCTTTCTTTATTGTTAAAGTCACAGCAGCCAATGAAAATGTTTCAACATATAAAAACTACATTTCCCATGATGTTTCACCGCCAATCATGTCCCATCAGACCCTATAAGAGCCACCATCTCCTTCCCAAGAGCCTCTTTCTTTGCTCGATAGTCTTTTAGTCCAATTGTGTAACTAGTCATCAAACAAAACCAATGTCGTCGATCCTTCTACATGAATAAAAACTTCTTAACCAAGAACTGGGACGACGTCCACTATTGCCGACCAGAGAAACAAATCACTCTCCTTTCTTTTCTGAACCTGAAATAGATCAAAAGAAGAAACCCGTTATATCTGTGGACAAATGCATACTACATACGGGTGGGTAATTTTTTATTACAAGTACAATTTCAAATTGAAATACAATCAGGTGGGATAATCCTTGCCTCCGTGTCCTTAATAGAATTGAAAATTCTTGGCGCGAATGCTAGCAAATGTTTTATTCCATTACAGGAACGGAGGCTCCGATTATTGCCTGTTTAACGCTTATCAAATACCACAGTAGTTATATCACCCACCGGTTTATAATAAAATTGCTTAAATGTAGATTCTGATGACCAATCAGCAGATTTCATAATGTCCTGAATGGTTGAACCCAGCATAAAATATTTGGATGCCATGGCACCACGTACAGAATGAGCCCCAAAAATCTGGATATCAATACCAGCTTCCTTCATTACTGATTTAAACCATCTGGTTATTGTAGACGCCGATACTGGTTTAAACGGATTTTGCAATGCAATTAACAGTTGCGTTGAATCCTCCGGTCGCAAGGAGCTTGTGCATTCTTCGTAGGCTTTTAGGCATTGAACTACACACAACTTAACTTTACTGGGAAAAGCATTATACTCTATGCTACGTGAAAATGTTTTTGTCCTGCCAGTAATGTTAAAAGAAACACCTTCTGGAGTGAATACTCTACCTGTAAGATCCAGAACTCTCACATCCGAAGAATGTCTGCAGGCAGATAAACATAAAAGCATGGCTAGTTTAGAAGTATCTTTGCCGGTGGAGGCATCAGTCTGGGGTTCAAGAGTAGGCAGGTTCTGAAACCCATGGCGCTTTACTAAGCTTTCTAGCTGTTTAGTGATAGGCTTTAGCGCTGCTGCCAATGTTTGCTGTACATTATTGGGTACAGTATTCTCAATTGCCCTGTTGACGGACTGCTGGACTGAGGCATCCAGGGCGTCAACAATGTTATCCTCCAAAACAGTTTCCTGTTGTTCCTCATAGTAGGGTTCATCCTCCTCATCTTCAAATCCAACACAATCTTCCATTTCTAGATTAAACTTTTTTAATTATGGAGAACTATATATATATTGTCAAGCTGATTATTGGAGGAGTCAGGGGGAGCTAACCCACGTGCACACAGACTATAATACAATTCACGTAGCTCCTCAGCAATGCTGTAGTCTGTAATTATTGCAGCCCTAGCCACAGGACGTCAAGAGCCGTAATTGGTTCTCCGGAGCGTGCACTCACACCCAGGGCCGACTATTATTGCAGCCGGTCAGGCGTTCAATAGAAAGACACTTTCCGAGTAAAACTCCGGGCTTTTTGAGCTCCGGTGGCAGTTGGGGAAGCGCGAGATGTGTGTAGCCCAAATCCGCCCAAATATAGCCCAATTGGGCTACGCCCGTCCGGCCACGCAAGGCTCTTTTCTCTGAATCGGGCCCGATGAAGGAAGGCTCCGATCACGTCATGCGGGAGACAGCGAAGTAATTACACTGAAGACACCGCTTACCCCGGTGTATATCGACAGTCTCCCGCTACGGGAGGCTTGCGAGTCATGCGCTACTAAAGCGCTGCTTCCACAAGCTATGAGGTAGCAATACACAAGCAATCATGCAGTTAATCAAGATATGAGCATCATATACACTGGCAGCTCGTTCCCTCAGGCGCGAATGCGGGTGGGAAACAGCTGGTACCTATTTATCATAATCATCGTTCGAATAAAGTTAAGAAGAAATAGCACTTATCTCCGCCGTGAGCAGCAAAGAAAGAGGCTCTTGGGAAGGAGATGATGGCTC
This sequence comes from Calotriton arnoldi, assembly GCA_963921515.1. NCBI lineage: Eukaryota > Metazoa > Chordata > Amphibia > Caudata > Salamandridae > Calotriton > Calotriton arnoldi. The sequence continues at coordinate 1,986,271 of CAWUFW010002423.1, read as the reverse complement.
TTATAGGGTCTGATGGGACATGATTGGCGGTGAAGCATCATGGGAAATGTAGTTTTTAGGTCTCGCCTACGCAGCGCGCATGCGCTGTTTAGGAAAAAAGACCTTTTGGGATCGCTTCGGCTTTTCAGCCAAAAACGTGCACGCGTTCCATTGCCTTCAATGGCAACGCGTGCACGTTTGGCGATTCACTTGCGGGAGCAAGCGGCGCCATATGGTAGCAATTATCGCTCCTGGCGCCGCTCGCTCCCGCAAGGGAATCGCGCAGGCCCCCTCCTCTCCCCCCTCCCCCTGCTGCCATGCGAGGCGCGCGCGCTTGTTTTTAAATCCCACTTAAAGCCCTGGGTGCGACCAAATAATGAACCGAGCATTATCGTACCCCATTACCGAATCTTTCATCGGTACGACTCATTAATAAACAGAGAATCTCTGTGTCCCATATTTAAACCGAGCATCGGTGTGTGTCCCATTAATGAACCGAGCATCGGTGCGTCCCTTTAACGAACATATTATCGGTGTCGTGTGTCCCAATAACGAACCTAGCATCGGCGTACAGTACCCTATTATCCTACCTAGCATCGGTAAGCCCCATTTTCCACCCACCGTATTGGTACTTATCACAAATATACACTTCAGCAGTCTTCGTGACTGCACCACTTCTTAGCCCTTTTCTCTGTTAGCCTCAGACGGCTGTCTTAGCCTCGTCCGATACTTCGGTCACAGTCAGCACCCATAACATAGTTTCTCGCGCGCATTTTGCAGCCCAGTAGTCAGATAAAGCAATGGCACCCGCTTTCCCGTTTCTCCCTTTACTCCTCCGACCAACGCAGCTCTTAGACTGCTTACCTCTTTCCCCTCTTTTCCTTCCTGGTCTGCTCAGCCTCTTCCTATCACCTGACTCTTCTTCAATAATATCATGTGATGATGACCCGGTCACACTCCACCGAGCTGGCTGGTCTGACAAGTTTGCGCAATTGCCAGGAAAAGAAGCCTGAACGAAGCTCATCCCGCATAACGAAGATGAAAGAGCTGCTGGGAGAAAAAGTTTGTATAAAAAGATTAGATAGGTGCTTGAAGTGTAACAGACAGTAAGCTGCCAATAAACAAGTTAGCAAAATGTATTACATGAATTTTTTTTAAAAACATGCATTTTTAAAAACACGTCTCTGTTCACGTTATTTACAAAATATTTCTTTACTGAATTAGTCGAATTTTCGTATCTTTCTTAAAACAAAAACACAAATATGTGCCCTTTGCAAGTTGGCTGAAACATAGCTGCCAAGATTCCTTAGTCCATTTGAGACGTACCTGCCCAAGTCCACATTTTTTCTTTGAATTCTGGGACTTGTAGTATTGGTTAGGTTGAAGCCTGCCAGACAACGCAACTGTCTGGTTTGCTGAAGACATTTTGGGGAAATTCAGAAAGCTTCCCAGGGAATGCCATCTGCCTAATGCTTACCATTGGCTTTGTGGTTTGTAACTCACATTTCCTTGATTTCTATTTGCTGTCTCTATTTGTTTTAGGCTTTCTAGCTTTTTTTTTTTTTGTGTGCAGATTTATATAGCGCAAACTTGACCCGAAAGTATCGGAGCGCTTTACATGAGCACCAGTTACGTTACACAAGGACACAAGCTTGAGTTGGTCCCTTCCTTTGCCAAAACCTTGTTTACAGTATCCTGCCGAGATCTCACTTTCTTTAAACAGGCCTTTAAATCTTGTTCTTATCTTGTCACATTTGCTGTGCATTTAAACACAAAGCAGCCCTGCCAAGTACCACGCATCAGGCATTAGTCTAACACATTTCGGTGTGGTGGTCTGCAACACAGCACAGAAATGTATTAATCATGCTTTATAGCGCTGCTCAGCTGTCAAGCACAGCACTGCTATAATGCACAATCGTGACTGTGAGCTGCAGTAGCACAGTGCGCGCTGCTCCCAGCAAGCTAAGGAAGCTGGATCAAGATCTGCGAGTACTGTATGTAAATTGTTATTTTAAGTTTGGGCAAAGTGAGAATGCGTGCCGCAGATCCCCCGACCTCGGACCTCGCACCGCAGCAGGGGGCAGTGGGGATGAGGGGAATCGATTGTCGTCTGGTGACCTGCAGTGCTGGGCTGCAGGGCAAGGCAGAGTCAGCACGGCTGGCGGTAATTGATAATATGCCGGATGCGATTCCACCCACGCGACTCGACCCCAGGCCCATCAGCACCAGCTGACTCGAGTGAGTGTGAGACAGGCCAGTGTCACTACAGTGGAGTCAGTGCAGCAGTATAGAAGCTCAGCTGTCGGGTCGCACGGCAGTGAACGCGAAGGTGGTATCACTGACTGCACATCCTGCGAGTGGGAGGTACCTGACCTGACCCCAGCCCACCAGGCCAAGGCACTGGCAGCCAGGCTCAGCGGTTGTGACGAGTCTGCATGCTGCATGATAAGTAAGCGCCTGAGAAAGTGAGTGCCAGTATTTGTCTTAAAGTAAATATTGTACTGTAATGTTAATTGCACTTACTCTAAGCCTCAGGTTAATAATAAATAGCGGGCGGCACCGCTCGCCGGACCCCAGGGCAGTGCTGTGCTCAGCTAATTGATTTTTATTATACTGCTCAGTGTGTGTCTTTTTTAAATAAATTACAGCCTGCGGCTGGGATGTGACCCCTAGGCTAAGTGTGTGCCCTTCCTTTTCAAGTGGTTTGCTGCAGTTAAGATCTTCCTAGAGTTTCTTGTTGCTCAAATGGGGGTAATTTCTGATATTTATAGGTTTCCCTCTTCTTCATTGCTTGATTTTGCTTGTGAGAAAGTCTCACTCATAGTTGCTGAAATGCCACTCCTAATTACATTAAAATTATGAAAATGTCACACATAGCAATCTGAAACCTTGGCAGCGATGACAAAGGTCAAATGTTGGCTCTGTCTTCTGAGGGAGCTTGGTGTTTACTTTTCTTTCTGTGACTTCAAAATGAGAGCGTTTATATGAAAGCACGAGGAATGCAGACTACTCTCCCCATGGGACCCGCTCACACCCCTCCTATGCTCCAGTTTACGAGGCTGCAACATAAACCTTAAACAAGCATTTGCAATGCAATAGGTCTCGCATTTGCGAGAGTTAGAGCTATTGGCATTGTAAATGACAATGCCTTTTATTCATTTGTTTTGAAAACCTGCAAGCGGTGCAACACGCACTTTGTACTTATAGTCCTTGCTTACGAGAAGCAAGGCTGTCAGTAAAAGAGACTGCCAGCTTTGCTTCTCATAAGCAAGGGCTATAAGTACAAAGTGCTTGTTTACGCACAGCTTGCAGGTTTTCAAACGCATAAATAAAAGGCATTGTCATTTACAATGCCAATAGCTCAAACTCTCGCAAATGCGAGACCTATTGCATTGCAAATGCTTGTTATATGTTGAAATGTTTTCATTGGCTGCTGTAACTTTAACAGTAAAGAAAGAGAAGCAATAATCGGAGCATCCGGTCCTGTAATAGAATTAAACATATGTGAATCAAACAGGAAGGACAGACATTGGTAGTGATTATTTATTATCTATAGTGGTGGCTGGTGAACGTTCAAATTGTTGGCTTGTAAATAGCTGATCTGAATTCCGCCAGTTGACTGAACCTACTGGGCAAACATGATCTTTCTAAAAAATGGTCAAGAGTATTCCCTAACCCCCCCACACCTCCCTTGGGAGCATTTCAAAATAAGCATTGGGAAAGCCAATAGATCTCTTCTGCGTGTCAATGGTTTTTAGCGATAATGTACAGCATCCATGCCACAGCTGTGCAGCCACGGCATTTTGTGGGTGGCTACAAAATGAAGTGTGTGCTTTTTTCCTTTTTATTTACCAAGAGTTGGATGGGTAAATAAACAAAAGGAAGCACAATTGTTTTCAGAAGTGGGTGGAGGAAGCGACAAGGAGGGTGCAGCTATGGGAAGCAACACAGATGGCGGGTAGTGGAAGCAACACAGAGGGCAAGTTTGGGGGAAGGCTACATGGAAGGCAGGCAGGAACAACACAGAGGATGGTGGAAGCAACACAGATGGCAGGGGAGAAATAATCCACACAGGCAAAAGACAGCAACATGGAGGGCGGGAGTCAAGAGTTGTAAAACTGCTTCACTTTCTGGTACATTCCTGGCCAGTAGAAGTGGGTGACTAACCTACTCCAAGTTTTGGCCGGGCCAAGATGCCCAGCTAGGGGGATGTGATGAGCCAATGTGAACAGGAACTCCCTATACTGCTAAGGCACTGCCACTCTCCTAGTGGCACCAGGTGTGGGGTCTCTGGTCTCAGTGTAAAGGAGTCCCTCCTCCCAATAGGTTCTGTGGGAGCCACTGGCATCTCCCTTTTCTGGATCAGCAGCTTGCTGTCTCAGGCTTTCAAGAGTGGGACAGGACCTCTGTCCCTGGCACAGATCTTCCCTAGAGGGTCCCCCTGGGCCAAGGAGTTCTGCCATGTAAGGCCCAAGTTCCTGGAGCTCAGTTCCCTCTGTGGCTGACAGGTCTTCTCCCTGAGGAGAGGGACCTGAGCTGGTGTCTGTTCAGAAGCTGGTTTCCCAGACTTCTTTCCATTTCTCTTGAAAGGTTGGGCCTTTATTCCAGGCTCCAACTCTTCTTTTTCACTCTGGGCTTTGCATTGTGCTCTTGGTTGTTTTACACACACCCATCCAGGTATACCCAGCATAGTTGCATGGGTCTTTCTTTAGACCTCAGCCCATGCTGAAGAAACCAGAGCATTACCTAGAAAACATTCTACAGAAATAGCAGAGGATACCACCACCTTCTTTTGGCCAGTAACCCCTCCCCGCTCTAAGGCCACAATTGCCATGAGATTTATCTTAGCTTAATCATCAGCATTGAGGACTGAGAATGTCTCACCAGTCAGGTATTGACCCAGGGATATCATTTTTCACCATAGTGGCACTTGCACTTGTATCCCTCAGTGCTACAACTTTAACCCCATTAATATGTGGCTGTTGTCTGTACTTCTCTAGATTACTGAGCCAGACAGCCAGGGCAGCTACATCCACTCCACCCTCTGAGACTAAAGGTGCCTCAGTGAGCTCTCTGACATGGTCAGGGCTCACCTGGGATCCAATCTAGAGACGTACCACTGCATTTACCACAGATGCACTGGAGAACTTTTTTTTGTTGGGACAGCTAAGGTCTCCAGTTCGGTGCCCATTGGCCTTACAATCAAAGCACCAAGCCTTTTTGAGATCCCTGGTACCCACTCTTAGACTGTGTATCGTTTCAGGGCCCATCCTCCTGAATACGTTTTTGGGGGCCTTTAGAAGACTCTTTGTTTTTATCCTTTGACTGATCACCCTCTTTCCCTTGTGGGGGCTTATCAACCCCTTTCTTCTGGTCACCCCCACCGGTGGTAGTTTGGTCACCCTTGTCTTGACCCAGTGGTCTGCCTTCTTCCCCAACTCTTGAGGAGAAAGTGGACCTTGGTCTACCAGGTACTGATATAATTTCTCAGGAACACAATTCATCAATAGATGCTCCTTCATGATGAGATTATACAGCCCTTCACAATCTTGCACATTGTTTACTAGGGGTGGGCGGCAAATTCCGTTCCGCTCGCGGAACTTGCGAAATTTCGGCATTTCCGCGCGGAACGCGGAAATGTCAAAACTTTCCCGATCCGCGGCGGAACGGAATGCGGGTGCATGAAGCACTTACAGATTTAATTAAAGCAGGTGTCCGAGTTGAAGCTCAAATTCTGTAATGCATTAATCAGCACAAAAAATTCGTGAGCAAGGTCGAGGCTAAGCAGGAGTGCTTTCTGCCCAGATCTACCGCCAAACATTAGCTGTAATCCCTGATGGAGGTCTTTGCATCCTTGATTTTCTCGAGCGCAATCCCCGTGTAGGTCCAGTGGCCACGAGGTTCTTTCTCCTCATCTGCTGCTCAGATCGTGCTCTGACCCGTTATAAACAAGATGCATGTGAACTCGCATGGATGCCCCGCCCGCTTTGCCCCGCATACACTAGTGGTATGCAACGTCTTCCCGCCCTTTCCCCACTATGATGGACAGCTTACTCAAAGGACCCGGCGCCTTTCCGGCGCGGTGGCAAAGTTACAGACACACGAGGTCACTGGAGACAATTCTTCTGGTCCTTTACGCAGCTGCAGTGTAGGAAAGGCACTATACATTTACCCAACGAGGTAGCACTTACTGATTAGCCAGTAGAAAGTACTCCAGTTGAGTAGAGGTAGTGCACAAAACGGTGGCATCTTCGTGGATAAATATGCAGGGCAGAATTCATTCTGGCACGATGCTACGATGCTCCTGTCACAAAAATTAAACCTCAACAGGAAGCACTTACAGATATAAATAAAGCAGGTGCCCGAGTTGAAGCTCAAATTCTGTAACGCATTAATCAGCACAAAAAATTTGCGAGGAAGGTCGAGGCTAAGCAGGAGTGCTTTCTGCCCAGATCTACCGCCAAACATTAGCTGTAGTCCCTGATGGAGGTCTTTGCATCCTTGATTTTCTCGAGCGCAATCCCCGTGTAGGTCCAGTGGCCAGGAGGTTCTTTCTCCTCATCTGCTGCTCAGATCGTGCTCTGACCCTTTATAAACAAGATGCATGTGAACTCGCATGGATGCCCCGCCCGTTTTGCCCCGCATACACTAGTGGTATGCAACGTCTTCCCGCCCTTTCCCCACTATGATGGACAGCTTACTCAAAGGACCCCGGCGCCTTTCCGGCGCGGTGGCAAAGTTACAGACACACGAGGTCACTGGAGACAATTCTTCTGGTCCTTTACGCAGCTGCAGTGTAGGAAAGGCACTATACATTTACCCAACTAGGTAGCACTTACTGATTAGCCAGTAGAAAGTACTCCAGTTGAGTAGAGGTAGTGCACAAAACGGTGGCATCTTCGTGGATAAATATGCAGGGCAGGATTCATTCTGGCACGATGCTACGATGCTCCTGTCACAAAAATTAAACCTCAACAGGAAGCACTTACAGATATAAACGGGCGCAGCAAAATCTCCGCGAGCACGCGAAATTCCGCGTGCTCGCGGAGATTTCTTGCCGTTTCGCGGAATTTTGCGGAACGCAACTCCGCAAATTCCGCCCACCCCTATATGTTTACTTTCAACCAGCCACCTAGTGTTTTCGCTGAAAAGTCTACAAAATCTATCCAGGTCTGACTCTGGGTTTTTCGAATCTCCCTGAACCTGATATTGTATTCTTCAGTTGTGAGTCCAAAGCCCTCAATCAGGGTGTCCTTCATGAGGTCATAGGACTCATCATCTGCCTCATTCAGTGTCAGGAACCTATCCATGCACTTTCCTGATAACAATTTCAAGAGAAGAGAGCCCCAATGCTTCTTGTTGAGCTGCCTCATTTTACAAGCCCTCTCAAAGGCTGTAAATCATTTGGTGATATTATCACCTTCAGTGTATTTGGGGACAATCCCTTTGGGGATTTTAGGGTCGGAAGCATCTTCCTTCTCCCTATTTATGATTTTTCTGCCACCAGAGATGGGTCCTGGGCCCAACTCAGCTCTTTCCTTTTGCATAGCTAAGAGTTTAACCTCTAATGCTATCCACTTGGCTAGTTTTTGAAGATCTACATCTTCACTATCTATTTCTTCAGGGGTGTTACCAGTAGTACTCCCAGTGGTATTGCTCTCTGTAGGGTTGCTGCTGGGATCATCATCAACTTCATCCACCTCAGCATCCTTTGTCCCTCTCCAAGAAGGGTTTCTCCCTCAGCCTTGGTCCTAGCATTTTCTGCAAGCAACTTTTACAGATGTGCCTTCGTGGGTCTCAGCCCCATGCTGGGTCTGGTGGCTTAGTGGACTGATGAGTCCACTATAGGGGCCTGTGTTTGATCTCATGGTCACAGGTTAAAATCCTGGCGGGTCCACTCAGTCTTTCATCCTTCTGAGGTTGATAAAATGATTACCATTTGGTACCAATAAACATCTGTTAATCAGCGCCAAGATGCCTGTGTGCTTTACAAATACACGTGTTATGTTATGGTGAGGTTCCATGCTTTGCAGAGGGCTTTAAGTCTGTCCAACTTAAGGTTCTTGTTGGGCCCCAAGATTAGCTCCTTGGAAGAAACTGCTGCATCAGTCATGGCTGATGACGGCTGGAATGCCAGAAACCGGTCCTAGGATGCTTGTTTCCGGTCCAGGGAAGACATGGCTTGGCAGTTCGGGCTGGACTGTTCCCATGAGGCACAGGGTCAGACTGATTTGCATATGGCCATGTCTGAACTGGGGTGGTGGAGTGAGCTAAAGAATGATGATGGATTAAACCCAGATCAGTTGACTGGGGGTGAGTGTTTGATTGGCTCAAACGTTCCGTCCATCATCCCCTTTTGTATCGCTTTGTTCGCCCTAAGTTGGCGGGGTATGCCCAGACGTGGGTCCCTTGCTCACTTTGCCACTGGATTCAAGCAAGCCTGGCTGATGACGGCTGGAATGCCAGAAACCGGTCCTAGGATGCTTGTTTCCGGTCCAGGGAAGACATGGCTTGGCAGTTCGGGCTGGACTGTTCCCATGAGGCACAGGGTCAGACTGAGTTTGCATATGGCCATGTCTGAACTGGGGTGGTGGAGTGAGCTAAAGAATGATGATGGATTAAACCCAGATCAGTTGACTGGGGGTGAGTGTTTGATTGGCTCAAACGTTCCGTCCATCATCCCCTTTTGTATCGCTTTGTTCGCCCTAAGTTGGCGGGGGTATGCCCAGACGTGGGTCCCTTGCTCACTTTGCCACTGGATTCAAGCAAGCCTGGCTGATGACGGCTGGAATGCCAGAAACCGGTCCTAGGATGCTTGTTTCCGGTCCAGGGAAGACATGGCTTGGCAGTTCGGGCTGGACTGTTCCCATGAGGCACAGGGTCAGACTGATTTGCATATGGCCATGTCTGAACTGGGGTGGTGGAGTGAGCTAAAGAATGATGATGGATTAAACCCAGATCAGTTGACTGGGGGTGAGTGTTTGATTGGCTCAAACGCTCCGTCCATCATCCCCTTTGTATCGCTTTGTTCGCCCTAAGTTGGCGGGGTATGCCCAGACGTGGGTCACTTGCTCACTTTGCCACTGGATTCAAGCAAGCCTGGCTGATGACGGCTGGAATGCCAGAAACCGGTCCTAGGATGCTTGTTTCCGGTCCAGGGAAGACATGGCTTGGCAGTTCGGGCTGGACTGTTCCCATGAGGCACAGGGTCAGACTGATTTGCATATGGCCATGTCTGAACTGGGGTGGTGGAGTGAGCTAAAGAATGATGATGGATTAAACCCAGATCAGTTGACTGGGGGTGAGTGTTTGATTGGCTCAAACGTTCCGTCCATCATCCCCTTTTGTATCGCTTTGTTCGCCCCTAAGTTGGCGGGGGTATGCCCAGACGTGGGTCCCTTGCTCACTTTGCCACTGGATTCAAGCAAGCCTGGCTGATGACGGCTGGAATGCCAGAAACCGGTCCTAGGATGCTTGTTTCCGGTCCAGGGAAGACATGGCTTGGCAGTTCGGGCTGGACTGTTCCCATGAGGCACAGGGTCAGACTGATTTGCATATGGCCATGTCTGAACTGGGGTGGTGGAGTGAGCTAAAGAATGATGATGGATTAAACCCAGATCAGTTGACTGGGGGTGAGTGTTTGATTGGCTCAAACGTTCCGTCCATCATCCCCTTTTGTATCGCTTTGTTCGCCCTAAGTTGGCGGGGGTATGCCCAGACGTGGGTCCCTTGCTCACTTTGCCACTGGATTCAAGCAAGCCTGGCTGATGACGGCTGGAATGCCAGAAACCGGTCCTAGGATGCTTGTTTCCGGTCCAGGGAAGACATGGCTTGGCAGTTCGGGCTGGACTGTTCCCATGAGGCACAGGGTCAGACTGATTTGCATATGGCCATGTCTGAACTGGGGTGGTGGAGTGAGCTAAAGAATGATGATGGATTAAACCCAGATCAGTTGACTGGGGGTGAGTGTTTGATTGGCTCAAACGTTCCGTCCATCATCCCCTCTTGTATCGCTTTGTTCGCCCTAAGTTGGCGGGGGTATGCCCAGACGTGGGTCCCTTGCTCACTTTGCCACTGGATTCAAGCAAGCCTGGCTGATGACGGCTGGAATGCCAGAAACCGGTCCTAGGATGCTTGTTTCCGGTCCAGGGAAGACATGGCTTGGCAGTTCGGGCTGGACTGTTCCCATGAGGCACAGGGTCAGACTGATTTGCATATGGCCATGTCTGAACTGGGGTGGTGGAGTGAGCTAAAGAATGATGATGGATTAAACCCAGATCAGTTGACTGGGGGTGAGTGTTTGATTGGCTCAAACGTTCCGTCCATCATCCCCTTTGTATCGCTTTGTTCGCCCTAAGTTGGCGGGGGTATGCCCAGACGTGGGTCCCTTGCTCACTTTGCCACTGGATTCAAGCAAGCCTGGCTGATGACGGCTGGAATGCCAGAAACCGGTCCTAGGATGCTTGTTTCCGGTCCAGGGAAGACATGGCTTGGCAGTTCGGGCTGGACTGTTCCCATGAGGCACAGGGTCAGACTGATTTGCATATGGCCATGTCTGAACTGGGGTGGTGGAGTGAGCTAAAGAATGATGATGGATTAAACCCAGATCAGTTGACTGGGGGTGAGTGTTTGATTGGCTCAAACGTTCCGTCCATCATCCCTTTTGTATCGCTTTGTTCGCCCTAAGTTGGCGGGGGTATGCCCAGACGTGGGTCCCTTGCTCACTTTGCCACTGGATTCAAGCAAGCCTGGCTGATGACGGCTGGAATGCCAGAAACCGGTCCTAGGATGCTTGTTTCCGGTCCAGGGAAGACATGGCTTGGCAGTTCGGGCTGGACTGTTCCCATGAGGCACAGGGTCAGACTGATTTGCATATGGCCATGTCTGAACTGGGGTGGTGGAGTGAGCTAAAGAATGATGATGGATTAAACCCAGATCAGTTGACTGGGGTGAGTGTTTGATTGGCTCAAACGCTCCGTCCATCATCCCCTTTTGTATCGCTTTGTTCGCCCTAAGTTGGCGGGGGTATGCCCAGACGTGGGTCCCTTGCTCACTTTGCCACTGGATTCAAGCAAGCCTGGCTGATGACGGCTGGAATGCCAGAAACCGGTCCTAGGATGCTTGTTTCCGGTCCAGGGAAGACATGGCTTGGCAGTTCGGGCTGAACTGTTCCCATGAGGCACAGGGTCAGACTGATTTGCATATGGCCATGTCTGAACTGGGGTGGTGGAGTGAGCTAAAGAATGATGATGGATTAAACCCAGATCAGTTGACTGGGGGTGAGTGTTTGATTGGCTCAAACGTTCCGTCCATCATCCCCTTTGTATCGCTTTGTTCGCCCTAAGTTGGCGGGGGTATGCCCAGACGTGGGTCACTTGCTCACTTTGCCACTGGATTCAAGCAAGCCTGGCTGATGACGGCTGGAATGCCAGAAACCGGTCCTAGGATGCTTGTTTCCGGTCCAGGGAAGACATGGCTTGGCAGTTCGGGCTGGACTGTTCCCATGAGGCACAGGGTCAGACTGATTTGCATATGGCCATGTCTGAACTGGGGTGGTGGAGTGAGCTAAAGAATGATGATGGATTAAACCCAGATCAGTTGACTGGGGTGAGTGTTTGATTGGCTCAAACGTTCCGTCCATCATCCCCTTTTGTATCGCTTTGTTCGCCCTAAGTTGGCGGGGGTATGCCCAGACGTGGGTCCCTTGCTCACTTTGCCACTGGATTCAAGCAAGCCTGGCTGATGACGGCTGGAATGCCAGAAACCGGTCCTAGGATGCTTGTTTCCGGTCCAGGGAAGACATGGCTTGGCAGTTCGGGCTGGACTGTTCCCATGAGGCACAGGGTCAGACTGATTTGCATATGGCCATGTCTGAACTGGGGTGGTGGAGTGAGCTAAAGAATGATGATGGATTAAACCCAGATCAGTTGACTGGGGGTGAGTGTTTGATTGGCTCAAACGTTCCGTCCATCATCCCCTTTTGTATCGCTTTGTTCGCCCTAAGTTGGCGGGGGTATGCCCAGACGTGGGTCCCTTGCTCACTTTGCCACTGGATTCAAGCAAGCCTGGCTGATGACGGCTGGAATGCCAGAAACCGGTCCTAGGATGCTTGTTTCCGGTCCAGGGAAGACATGGCTTGGCAGTTCGGGCTGGACTGTTCCCATGAGGCACAGGGTCAGACTGATTTGCATATGGCCATGTCTGAACTGGGGTGGTGGAGTGAGCTAAAGAATGATGATGGATTAAACCCAGATCAGTTGACTGGGGGTGAGTGTTTGATTGGCTCAAACGTTCCGTCCATCATCCCCTTTTGTATAGCTTTGTTCGCCCTAAGTTGGCGGGGGTATGCCCAGACGTGGGTCCCTTGCTCACTTTGCCACTGGATTCAAGCAAGCCTGGCTGATGACAGCTGGAATGCCAGAAACCGGTCCTAGGATGCTTGTTTCCGGTCCAGGGAAGACATGGCTTGGCAGTTCGGGCTGGACTGTTCCCATGAGGCACAGGGTCAGACTGATTTGCATATGGCCATGTCTGAACTGGGGTGGTGGAGTGAGCTAAAGAATGATGATGGATTAAACCCAGATCAGTTGACTGGGGGTGAGTGTTTGATTGGCTCAAACGTTCCGTCCATCATCCCCTTTTGTATCGCTTTGTTCGCCCTAAGTTGGCGGGGGTATGCCCAGACGTGGGTCCCTTGCTCACTTTGCCACTGGATTCAAGCAAGCCTGGCTGATGACGGCTGGAATGCCAGAAACCGGTCCTAGGATGCTTGTTTCCGGTCCAGGGAAGACATGGCTTGGCAGTTCGGGCTGGACTGTTCCCATGAGGCACAGGGTCAGACTGATTTGCATATGGCCATGTCTGAACTGGGGTGGTGAAGTGAGCTAAAGAATGATGATGGATTAAACCCAGATCAGTTGACTGGGGGTGAGTGTTTGATTGGCTCAAATGTTCCGTCCATCATCCCCTTTTGTATCGCTTTAATGCAGTTGGGACCTTTTCACAAACTTACAAAGATTGCTAAGTACGTTCTAAAGGCCTAACTAACTTAAATACTTTTAAAATTCTAAACAGTTTTATCTTGAGACTTAACACAATGCCCTAACAGCTAGGTTTTAAGCAATTTAGAAAAAAATCAAAATTGGCAATAATTGCTCGTAACTAATGACAATTTTGAATTCCTTAGGGGAATCACTTATTAACCATGTGGTACAGCAAATATCTAGTCTTGTATCGCACTGCTGGGCCACCAATTTAGGAAGCAGGCTCTTTATGCAATGTATCAAAATGAGATTTATCGTGCAAAGAGTCTAGGGGTTGCTTTATGAGTGGACAGGGGTTTGCTCTAGCAATCCCGAGGTGCTCTTCTAGGGGGTAGAGTGGTCGAGCAGCCTTAGGCTTATCAGAGGAGAGTGTTAGACATTCACAAATACACACAATAGTCAATAAATGATGCACACTACTCTATAAGGAGATCCACACCAATTTACGAAATGAACACATATCTTTATATATATTTAGGCACCAGAATCAATACAATCAAGTAAGTAGGTTTTGAGATTGAAATGATTTTGTATTTAAAAAGTCGACAGTGCAATTTTTGAAGGCTGCAATGTTAACCTATGGGAGGAGAAACACATGCAACTTACCAGTTCTCTGCAGCGACTTAGGGGACCAGTCTGCAGGAGTTAAGGTTAGTGGTGGGCAAGGTCCAAGGCAGCACCAGCAAAACAGCACCAGCAAAACACCACCAGAGGTACTAGAGCAACTGGGTGCAGGTATGCAAACAGCATCGGGTGCCCAATGCAAACCAATGGGAAATGGTCCTGTCACAAAGAGGCTGCGGGGGCTGAGAGGTCAGTCCGGAGAAACCGAGTGGCTTCGGGTCTTGTGATGTTGGCGGATGTGGGGACACTTTTGGTCCTTTTCTCCTCAGGACAGGGCGTCCAAGTTCGGAGGATCTTTGGGGTGTCAGGTTTCTTTGTCTGGCAACACTCCCGGTTGAGGGGGCCTGCACTCAGAGGCTTTAGGCATCATTGGGGAGTCCACAAGAGGTCACTTCATGATGGACTCTGTCCCTTGAGGGCTGGGGGACAATGCTGACATCGTTGGCCCACTTCAACATGGGCTGGGAGGGTCGGGTGCAGTGGTGCTTGGGGGTTTTGGTGGTACCGGAGTCCTCGAGGTCCTTCTTTTTGGTGTCTGCAAGATGCAGGGGACAGTTCTGCTGTCCCACGGGAGGTCTTGGTTCCTGGCTGAAGTGAAGGTCTCCCAGGCTTGGAGACTCAGCAGCTGCAGGACAAGTCGACTTTTGGCACAATTGTCAAAGTCAGCAAGCAGGCTGGCAGGTTTGGCACCAGTTCAGTTGCTAGGTCTTCAGTTCTTGCTGTTTGAGGCTCTTCAGGTCCATCTTCTTCTTTCAGGTTAGCAGGATCTGTTACACGATAGGGGAGTGTAGGGCAGTAACCAATGAGCTACATAGCCTTGGGGTTAATAAGCTCCCTATATGACCACTTTCTGTGGGAAGTGGGAATAATCCTGCCCTAGAATTCCTAAGTTTGCCATCACAAAGATGGGCAACTCTGAAAAGTCGTGTCCACTTCAGTTAGCCCACCTTAGGGGTGGTACATCGAGAAACATATATGGTTTAAGACCCCATGTATGGTATGTAAAGCTCTCTATGCTGTAAGTCCAGTTGACATTAAAGCCATGTTTAAATGGTTTGTGCCCCCCAGAAATCTTCACTCAGCACACCATAATTGGGTAATGGTTCCCAGAATCCGTAAGAAGAAATGGGAGGTAAAGCCTTCTCAGTAGCAGCGGCAATACGCAATACTACTTTGACAGCAAACAGCTCAAGCTATCTGCTGATGAGTCCTAAAAACTTTCCCCACACTCTGATCACATATTGTTTTAATCAAGGCCTTTGCTTCATACTGTCATGACCTGAGTTGTGGACGGCACTCCCCATAATCTACTATTCTGAAGACAACAATCTTACCTTGAGAAATTATCCCCAAAACTTACTTTTGCTAAATCCAATGTGAGTGGAAAGTGGTTAATTATATGGCTTGGTTGTGCGACCTCCCTGTATAATAAAGGCACAATTCCGAATCAGGTCCAGTCAGTTTGTTTGCGAAGCCTTAGCTAAGTCCAAGGTAGCTGTGGCTCAGACCAGTCAGGCTTCTCAAAGTAACAAGTGTAAAGCAATTAGAAGCACCAAAAACGTTGAATAAGAAGAAAATGCAAAACAATAAAAATCAGACACCAACTTATTTTTTTATTTTATTTTTATTTTATAGAGTAGTCTCCAGTCCAGGTGCAGGGTCTATGGACGAACCACCATAGAAAACAATGGAGTGGTCCTGATACAAGGGATGCAGAGGGGCGACTTTGGTCATGAGGTCGATGTCCCTTGAATTCCGGGTGTAGTCCAGCCATAAAACAGTTGCCACTGGTCTACTGGTCTCCAGTTATAGCAAAACCCCTGGCTTCTTTACCTGGCAT
Source organism: Calotriton arnoldi (assembly GCA_963921515.1). Taxonomy (NCBI): domain Eukaryota; kingdom Metazoa; phylum Chordata; class Amphibia; order Caudata; family Salamandridae; genus Calotriton; species Calotriton arnoldi. The sequence continues at coordinate 1,970,785 of CAWUFW010002423.1, read as the reverse complement.
TAACTTCCTTTCTGGGTGACCAAATTGCACTTTAATAACTCTCTCGGGTCCAACAGGCTTGGGTGCAACGTTTGAGGGTCAGGACTCGATGTCCCTGGCTGCACTTCAGCAGTCAGTGGCTATCAGGCATTCTAAGCTACCAACTTGTCAAGGCAGGCTTCTTCATCTTTTAATACCCTGTGGCTGTAACAGGGAGTCAGTCAACTGACTCTTGGAGTCACCTTCTCTGTCAGGGGATCGGGACGACTTTTCCGCAAGCAGGACACCACAGACACAGTCCTTTCTTTTCTAGCCGAAGGTGCAGCAGATGCAGTTCAGTCTTATGTGTAGTCGCTCTTTGCTGGGTCCAAGGAACAGCAGGGCAGTCCTTCATCGGTCCTCTCGCCAGTATAGACGTGATCGGAGGTCTGGTTCCAGGGGTGCCACGTTCATGCCTAGTTCGTGCCCAAGAGGATGCAGCAACTTCTAGCCAATGGTCTACTAGGTCCCCTCCTGCCTATTCTTGACGTTTTGTGAAGTGTGACATCTAGCTAGCTCAGAATGCACAATTCTGTGGACTCTCAACAGAACCCTTCTCTTGGTGTGTGGAGCTCCCAAGCCCATCAAAGATGTGTGGCTACCTGGGACCACACATCCAAGGAAAAACACTTTGCCAATGGCTTCTCCATCTCTCTCTGAGATGCCAGCATGTCTGCTAAAACAAACAAGCAGCACCTCTTATGTGTGACTACCATTTGCCTTTTGTTGGAAATTTGGGTTGCTGGTTGAGAGGGGGTGAAAACCTACTCAAACAGGAGTCACAATTTCTGTCAGGGCCACAAGCAAACCCCAAATTAACCTGTGCTTATCCCTCTGGTAACTTGGCACAAAGCAGTCAAAGTATTTTTGCAGCACTTCAAACAGTAATAAAGTGAAAACACAACACAAGAAAAATCCCACACCAATTTAGAAACATAGAGTACAATTTAGCAAATTATTTGAAACGAAAACAACAAAAATTCAATCAGTAGAGCCAGTGATATGCAATTTCAAATTTTAGGTTAAAATAGTGCCTAAGAGCATAAAGCGCCAGCTGTGGTTATCTGGTCAGGCCAGACTAGGAGAAAGTCACAGGCTCAGGCCGACCTCGATAGAGTGTGGGCTGGATACAAGGACCAAGTTAGGCCCACTGATGGTCATTGATGTAGTGCAATGATCCGAAAGGGGGTTGCAGACGGTCTCTGCTGGAGCTTCGCATAAGTGGTCACCGCAGGCTGTCGTTGCTGTAGCATGAAGTGCAGATCTCGCATTGCCAGTTGCCGCTGGCAGTTGCTGTAGCATGAAGAGTCGGTTTCACCAGAGCTTTGCATTGTAAGTCATCACGGGCGGCAGAGTTTAGGCACCAACTGGCCAGTTTGTGGCCTCGAAGAGCCCAAAACATCAGGATTTCTCCTTTACTTCCAGAGGAGTGCACTTTGAGGCCATCCAAGGGTCCAGGACCTGGGGAAGCACCTCTTGAGGAGCAGGGATTCACTCTAGCAAAGGCCAGCAAGGCTCAGGCAGGTACAGTTTCAGGTCTAGGCAAGTCCAATTGCGGAAGATTAGCTGAGCAGTTGCAGGGACACCTCTGGAGCTTGTTGTTGCTTATAGCAGGAGGTCACTCGACTTACCCTTGGAGTCACTCAGGCTAGCCTGGGATGAAGGGAGCAAATGCTCGTCTTCTTTCTCAGAGAGCAGGGCAGGACTCAAGCAGCAAGGCAGTCCTACAGAGAACCAGGTTGGCCTCAAGCAGCAGCACAGTCCTCTGGGAAACAAGGCAGAACTTCTTCTGTAGCCTACAGGTCCAGAAGTGTACTACAGAGGTGGCCCAGAAGGTCAAATATTTATACCTGGTGCCAGCCTTTGAAGTGAGGGTATCATCCTAGCTACCCCCAAGTCTGGTTCTAGAAAGGTCTTCCCTTCCCCTGCTAAGGCTGCAAGAAGTCTGGGCTAACAAAATATTGGTGTCAGGTCCCTTTGTGTGTGTGCTGGAGGCAGCCCTTTGAAATGTAAGTGGAGCAGCTAACAGCTCTGCTGCACCCATTCGGGCAGGATGGCCCATCCTGGCAGAACCTCCTCCCCCTTTGTCTTACTGTCTGGAAAGAATACACAAAGACAAACTGCCAAGCTATTCACAGTCATGTGACCCAGTACACAGGCCCCAAATGGTGAGGACAAAAAAAGGACCTTTTAAAAGTGTCATTTTCAAAATTATGACTTACAATCCAACTTTGCCATTAAAGAGGACTGTTTACTTACAGTTCATTTGAGTCAAAACTTGGCATTCCAATCTACTCCCAATCAAAAGTTAGCATGTATTGGATGTAATAATGTAACCCAATGTTATCCAATCAGACAGATATGCCTTGCAGTAGTGAAAAACATATTTAGGAGTTTTTCACTACCAAGACATGTAAAACCAAAAAACATGTCTTACTTTTTAAATACAATGCACCCTGCCTTATGGGCTGTTTAGGGCCTACCTTACGGGTAACATTTATGTATTAAAAAGGAAGGTTTAGACCTGGCAAAAGGTTTATTTCGCTAGGTTGAATTGGCAGTTTTAAAACTGCATTACAGACTGCTATGGCAGGCCTGGAGACATATTTAAATGTGCTAATTAAGTGGATGGCGCAATGAGTGCAGCAATCCCACAAGTAGCATTTAAGTTACAGGCCCTGGGTACATATAGTACAATATACTAGGGACTTATAAGTAAATTAAATACTCCAATCAGGTGTAAGACAATTGTACCATGTTTTAAAGAGAGAGCACAAGCACTTTAGCTCTGGTTAGCATTGGTAAAGTACACAGAGTCCTAATGCCAACAAAAACAAAATTCAGAAAACAGGAGGGGTAAAGGCAAAACGTTTGGGGGAAGACCACACCAAGGATGACAAGTCTAATATTCCCTATATGCACTTACCTTTCAATATTTTGTCCCTTGATATTCTGTCCTCAATATTCTTGTACCAGAATGTTTTGGGGGCCCATACTCAGTAGTACAATCCATGTAACAGGGGCTGTCTCTGCTTGCTGGAGCCTACCATCGGTCTGGAGTCTTCCGCAGTACCTCCTCTGGGCCTGTCTCTTCAAAGGCCTGGTGCAGTCAAGGCAACTCCGAGTACAGCCTCTTCAATAGCAACTGGCGTTCCTTGCCCCATCCGGCATTGCCCAAGGACCAGAAGCATTATTTGCCCGAAACACCTGCTGCCTTGCCCAATGACAAGGGGAGAACTGTGTTTTATTTTTGTTGAACAAATGCGAGTTTTATATGTCAACATCTATGTTTTAATTTTGAAAAAATATATTTTAGTTCCTTGCAAATTAATTCTGTTTTTACTTTCATGGTATGGCCTGCAATGTTTCATTATAGGAGTCTGTATCCAATAACCCTTCAATCTGATTAACTCCCACAGCCTGCCAATGTTTTGATATAGATTGTAATCTGAAATGAGATGATGTACATTCATTTAGCAATCTGAGATTCTTCCTTTTCCTCAAATTGCTCTCCTGGCAAGGAAATCAGTCTGAGAATTATTACAAAACATAAAGCGATTGACACTTAACTCATTGGACACCATTTGCATCGTTTCTCCGACAGGCTACATATTTTCTCTGTAGAAAAGTATTGTGTCCACCATCGCTCCATGTTTCGCAGTTTGGAGGGGAGAAAGTGTCATCTTCTCCTACTGTTCCCTCTAAGCATTGCATCTGTAACGCTGGTGGGTCTGGCAACCTTCTCAAAGCGCTAAGAGACCTGCCGGTGATTATGCGCTATACAAATCCAAGTTAACATAACATAACATAACATTTGCTATTCTATGTGTTTGTTATACTGGTATATGGTGATGGCCCACGATGGTAAAGTTTAAAAAACTGTACCCCTGGTTGCAGACATTATGGCCTGTGTGCAACAGGGGATATATATAACCATGACAGGTATTGCATGTTCTTTTTGCACGTTAAATCAGGCCCCTTTACAATGTAGCAGTGACCCTGCCATCGTTTAATACTTGCAGCTCATATTATATGAATGTAGTTAATTACTTCATAGTGTTGTACTGCATTATGGTGCAATGTTCAAATGTAGAAAACTGTTTACTGTGGTGCCCTGAATTTTCGTAGTATTGTGCTGTGTAGCTGATTTTTGCTGTTGCTGTAAATTGACCAACTATGCTTGTGTTGACAGCAGTAACATAGCAAGAATTCCACAGGCCTTGGTGCAATAAAGGAAAATAGCCCCTTAGACTGCTACAAAGGTAGTAATATACAACAATTATTGGTACTCTGGAACCCGGTGCATTGCACCTGCTGCACCAATGGTAGCTACACCCCTGGTTGACAAGGGCAGTCTGTTTCCTGTTGTAGTAATGGATGGGAATGTTTTACCAGTGGTGCCTCTGGTCCAAGTCACTTCTTTTTTGCATGTGCTGTTTCTTGTAACACCTTTTGTTACCTTACAGGGGGGGTTAGAGGTCACACTTTGCTTACCATTGGTGAGCTTCATTGTCAATCTCATTTGCTTGCTTATTTGGCAGCTTCCGTAGGTTTCCTTCTTCTTTGCGTATTTGCCCATCCCTCGAGCATGAACACATTACTGCGTTTTTCCACTGCTTGCTTTTTCAGGCACTGCTTTTCCTTTTGTTTAAGCAGTCTACAAGAGTGTGTGTGCTGTTCAGCTGTCTCCCTCCTGTACTTCCCCCTCTGTGTTCCTCACCCAGAGCCTCCAGGCCATCCTCCTTTGTATGTTTGCTTACCCAGCACCTCCTGCACACCCTCGGTTGTCCATCTCCTTGCTCACGGACCATCTTGCCCACTCTCTGTTTGCCACTCCCACCCTCCCACTGTTGTTCAAGTGTTTCCCTTAGCACTTCCCACCGACCCTCCATTGTTCGTGGGCTTGCCCCAGCCTCTCCCGCCCACACTCTGTTGTCTGTGTGTTTGTCTCCACTCCTATCACCCACCCTCTGCTGTCCATTGTCGGTGTGATTTCCCTCCACTCTCCCACCCGCTCTTCATTGTCCGAGTGCTTGCCCCCAGCCTTCCCTGAACCCTGTTTGTCTGTCTGCTTGCCCCCAGCTCCTATTGCCCACCCTACCTTATCGGTCAGCTGGCCCCCAGCCCCTCCAACCTTCCGTTGTCCGTGTGCTCCCCCATCTCCTCTCGTCTGACCTCTCCTGTCATCCACATCCTTCTCTTCCGCCCTCCCTCTGTGTTGACTAAGGAGCACGCAGCTTTGTTTATGAAAAAGGGAATGAGGTTGGATATTAGGAAGAATTTGGTTTTATAGCCTACAGCTCTCTGGTGTGAGATTTCCCTCAATGTAATGATGAAGATACAGTGATCCATTTTGTTTATAGCTATAGCTGTTTATAGTAAGTATGGTCTTGATACTCTATATATGCAAGGCATTATGGTTTATGTGGTGATGTCTAGTAAGATATTGCTTTTAGGTCTGGGATTTGATAGCACAGCTGTCAAGCAGACTTTTTGTTAACAGTATGCATAGAGTATACATAGAGTGGACCTTGGGTCCACCCCTTTCAATCATTGGCTTTCTTTGACCAGCCACTTTCAGCCTTTGGCAGGAACATTTGTCAGGTCTTAGTTCAGCCAGAGGCGTATTCATCTCTCATCTCATGCTATGAACTACTTGGGTGTATCCTCCTTCTTCAAATGTAATGCTTGCAATGAACTGGACGAGTACTTAACATCAATAGCCCTCTATGTGTGTTTTAATTGGCTCCCTATTAATTTTTTGCTTGAGTCGCAGTGTAGCTTCCATTGGTGAGCAGGTGCAGTGGCACAGAACCCTGGCTATTGCTCTAGTTTACAATTCAAACAGCAGGGGGTAGGGCTTTCCCTTCCTTATTCTAAGACCCTTGACACGCTGGCTATGCTACTGGGTCTACTGTGCTAAGTCTGCATGTGTTAACACGTCGAACCAAGATCAATTGGATTTACCAATAACTATTTTATAAATTTTGGAGTAATGACATTAGGTTTTTTTTTTTTTTAAAGCTGTTGCATGCTTTTTCCTCCCTCCATTTGCATAGGTGAAGTTGGCAAACTTTGCACTTCATCCTTTTTGTGGGGCATGCTGAATTTACCAACACAAACCTTCACTTGCAAGAAACATTTCACACATAAAAACTTTTTTTCAAAATAATTGTCTCTCAAGAACATTTTGCACAGTAATCCCCTACTAGTAGTCGGTTTCATGCAGACATTTACCAGACTTTTCCTTCCGCTTGCTTTTTTCAAATTTCACAAACATTGTTCACAAAGTTTGGTAAGTTATAAAAAAAAAAAGAAAATCACAAAACTGTGAGAACACCCTGCAAATCTTCACTAAACCCAAAGGGTCAGATGTACGACCCTTTTTTGCACTTGCAAACAGGAGATTAGCCCGTTTGCGACCGCAAAAAAGGGTAATGGCATGTACAAATGCTATTTTGCGAGTCACTGACTCGCAAAATAGCGTTTGCAACTCTCGGTATTAGGAAGGTGCGTCCTTTCCTAATAGCGAGACTCACTGCCATGTACAATTGTTTTGCGACCGCATTTGCGGCCGCAAAACACTCGCAATTTACCACCTACCTCAAGTAGGTGGTAAACCACCTCGCAAACAGGAAGGGGTCCCCAGGGGACCCCTTCCCTTTGTGAGCATGTGAGGAAATATTTTTTAAGAGCAGGCAGTGGTCCCAGGGACAACTGCCTGCCCTTAAAAAATGAAACTGAAAAGTTTTATTTTTATTTTTTAAATTCATCCCGTTTTCCTTTAAGGAAAACGGGCTGCATTTAAAAAAAAAAAAACATGCTTTATTTAAAAGCCCAGAAGGCCACCATCCCTGGGAGTGCTAGCCATTCCCAATGGTGTCGCAAATTGCGACAGCCTCATTAATATTCATGAGGCATGCAATTTGCGACCCCATTGGGAATCGCAAACAGTGTCTGAGACACTGTTGTACATTAAGTTTAGCGAGTCACAGATTGGGAGTCACAATTTTGCACAATTTGCGACTCGCTAAACTTAATGGTCGTACATCTGGCCCAAAGTCTTTTGTTTTTTTGTGGCATACCTCTGGCTATTTTTTATTGATGGTGGCTAGAAATGGTTTTATAATGCCCTGCATTGTTGCGTACTGTCATTTTCATACGAGAGTCTGCGTTTGTTTGCAGCACTGCCAGTGTGATGGTACTGAATAACAATTGTACCTCTAGGCCCTCTTTATGAGTCGGAAAGCTATAATTATCACAAACCCGACAGTGAGGAATTCAGTATTTATCGTTCGCACAAATTATCACCCTATAATGATTTTCTATGGAATAACATGCAGGTTTTGGTACTTACTGGACCATATTGTACATGTTCCAGTATTTTTTGTGTCAAACCTGTCGATATTAATCACAAAACTCATAATTCCAATATGTGCAGTAGCAGCAGTTACCACACATATCATCCAACTTGTAACGAGCACTGTTGTTGTTAAAGTAGAGGGGTGTTCCCTAGACTTGCACTTGCATAGATAGCATGCTTTTGCTTGTAGTGTGTAGGTTTGTAAACAGCTATTGTTTGAGTTTGTGTTGTTATATTACTGCAGGATTGATTGCCCTGCCGAGCTTTCTTTTCGCTAGGTATCATTTGTAGGTGTGCATAATCTGTATGCCATGACACAAAATACATTTCGCCTAGTAAGGCTGCCTTGGTTTGTTTAGCCCATTCGTTATTTCCTAACGTGGGTCTCTGCTTTTTCTTTATAATCTAATGCAACAAGCTTTGCTCCTCTGTAAATAAAGATGACCTTCCATATCTGAACTTACCTCAAATTGGCCAGACTGTGCATTCTTTATGCATTTTTAAACAATCTTAAGGTTATTGGAAGATCTTGGACATTGTTGTGTACCTCCCATACTTATTTTAAGTAATGGAAACTTTCCAACCTAGAACATGAAGTCATAAAAAATATCTTTCACCCTGCAGCTCCCGCTCGTTCATTTGCCTTTCCTTTAGTCTGTCGTCTTCCAATCACCTACATCACGACCTAAGGCATAGACGCTGTGGATGAATCGCAAAACATTTTCGTGTGTCTCTGTTTCATGTCCTTGGTGATACATAACAAAATGTTTGGCGCAAACACCTCTTGCCACGATGCTGCGATAGCAGGTTCCTGGAGGTGGTAATGAGTAACAATAATGCTTGTGCATATTTGCTGTGGGGCATTTTGTTTGGAGTCCACGTGCTCTGTTATTTTTCGGCTGTTGCTGTGATTTCGAGCTGTATTACAACAATGTGATGTTGTGGTGTACTCTGATTGCTGTGTTGTGTTGCATACTGTTTTGACTGTTTTGTTGTCCACTGCTATGTTTTGCTTTGTTATGTTGTTTTGTCTATGTTATTGTCGGGCGTTTTGTTGTTTACTTTAGATGCTCAACAAATGCAGTTACATTTCTGGCTAAAAGCAGCTGATGCTTTTAAAATTCCTGTGATTACCATTTACAACTGTCTGAAGTTCAAAATTGCCATTTTCCAACTATTTAAATGACCTACCTGTGAGCCCAAAAGTGTGACAGAGATTATTTCTTAAATAATCACTTGCAGTGGCCACTTTATGTGACACGGACCAGTGTGCCCTCTGCTCCTCCTTATAAGAAGAACATGCATTGGAAATGCAATAGCTCTCGCATTTGTTGGAGTTGGAGCTATTGGCATTATAAATGACTTTTTTTTTACCTATGCAATAGATATACCCTCCCCAACTTAATAAAATAAAAAACTCAGTACACCTGCAATGGTGCCCTAGCGCTGGGAGTAAAAATGGCAGTTCCTACTCCACGTTAAATCAAGCAGTGTTGTGAGGGTGCAGTACGGCAGGCTGTCACTAGTTGTCCCTTGGGACCTCTTTTGGCCACATATGGTACTGCACCCCACAACAAGCATGGGAAAAGGATATGGTGCAGCGATGAGACCTGCTGACTGGTGAGCTGGATGTCCATGTTCAAGTCTGGTGTCGGCTCAACATCCTTTGATAATGGGCTGATTGTTTAATTCACCAGTGCCTATATAAATATGTAAAATTACATATGCATTCAATGCAGCTTCTCGGGTGGCAAGCAGTGTTGTGCAAGGGCATGGGGGTAGACAGCAAAGGGATATTAAACAAGGGCCCTGCACTGCAAATTATGCCTAAAGTAACCAAAAAACAAGCAAAACAGCAGTGGCCTTAGAGGGGTGGTGGGGACCTGTGAGCAGTGTTGTGGAAAGGGGGAGGTACGGAGAGATTAAGGGACAGAAGCAACCCAAGCAGTGTTGTGGGAGAGGTGAGGGGGAGGGATGGGGAGATAAAGGGAAGACAAACAAATGAAAACACTGAAGTTTCATTGCACAGGTAAACAGAACAGTTAACAAGCAAAGAGGCAGGCCAACTAAAAAAAACAGTTCCCCCTAAGCATAAATAACCTGAACAGTAAGAACATATGTAAGAGAGGAAGTCCTCATGGGAGGATACAGAATTCCAAAAGGAGGGACTACTAAGTTTATTCACTAATGAAAAGCCAGTATTTCTAAAGGACAGCAACAGGAACCAATGAAAGAGATTGGAGCTTTTTTCAAGCCCATATCCTAGACACAGCATGACTTGAAGAGACTCCGCAAGCACTGCCTAGGCGAGACCTAAAAACGATTGACCTGTGGCCAGTGCATACAAATTGCTCAAAGAACTGCTACTTTCAATTAAATGGAACACATAGGTCAGCGCACAGTGAATTGCATAACAGCGGTTCCAAAACCTCTTCTTAATTTTTATTTGACACTTTCATATTTCAGGCTGACAAAACCAAGGACGTGGTACCACGACAAATGTCTTTTTAAATTTTTTTTATTTCATCCAAAAGGCCAAGAGAAACAGAATTTTTAAAAAACGATCTTCTTATGACAGGTACTACGATAAGATTTATAAATTAAAACAAATGCAATCACTTTCATTAGGAAACCGAGCTTCATGTGCGGTAGACACACAGGATCGCACCTAGCAACCTACCTTCACACCCTATTGGTGGGGTTCTAATCCGTGTGTGTTGAAAAGCAACCATATCTCACTTAGCTCTGGTAGTATATTTCAACTGACACAGAATTTATTTTGATTTATAAATTTGCATTGATGGAGATAATTCTGCCTTTTTTCGTTGTGGCAGTCCTCTGTGGGAGATTAGGGGAGGAGTGCTTTTGGGCGAATGAGTATGCACCAGTGAAAGTATGTTTGCACATGTGCCTATCCTTTCCTTCCTCGAGCTATACTGGCACAAGATAAAATACACTACAATAAAGTCTGATGAACAAATGATTTATTAGTTAAACTTCAGCCTCTCTGGCACAAAATTAGAGTTTGCATTCTTTTGTTGGCAATATTCTGCTTGAGGGTTTTTTCGTGCTCATGTTGGAAGTGTGCAAATTATTTTTTATGACATAGTTTCACATTTATGGAACAGATTTATATAATTAAACACATCATTACACTGAGGGAATGGATCACTGTAGATTGGTTCTCCGTTGTGCAGTAAAGTAACAAACCTCCGGGCTGAACTGCTAGAAGAAATGCACTACCACTGTAGCACAACAGGGACATGAAGATGATTTAATTTCTGATGAAAATAATTTGTTTTACGTAGATTTTTCTTTGTATCGAAATTATATGTTTAATTTCTAAGGTTTTGAGAAAAATACATACTGAATATGCTAATATCTTTCAAATACCAATAATGTTACTGCAGTACCTGTACCAAGCTAGAGAGACAGACGAAGCACATGCTTATTATGTAGCTCTATTGACAGTGCACCTGATCAAAGTCCTGCAGGCTGGAATCCTAGCAGGGCTGACTTAGTGTTTCATTTTTACTGTAATGGAAGAAAATGCATATTAACATGTGGGTGGAAATCCCAGTTGCACTCCTTCGTTTTAATTCCATGGCCATGTTATTCACAGCTGAAAACACAATGTTCTGGTTCAGTAATGGAAATAAATCAGGTCTGTTATTGAATGTTACATCACTAGACCACATGGTGAGTAAAGGTTAATCCAAACAACTTGAACAATATAAAAAAATGAATGCAATCCGAAAATGTCATTTGCTGTTCAAAATTAAACTTCATTATTTTATTATTTTATTTATAAATCCCAACAATTCTCATTGTAATCAAATTCATACATAAATCCACTTAATTCATACACAATTGTTTGAGTCATACAAGTGACTCTTTTCAAAATCAAAGCATAGAAATCTAGAAATCCGCAGATTTTCAAGTTACGCGCTGCAGTTGTAGAGCATTCCAACATCTACTTACAGATGTTTGTTTTGCTGGCAGGCTTGTGAGAGTGTGGCGGTCCTGGTCTTGCAAACAGGCAGAGACGCAGACGCCCCATGGGTGAACACTTTGGAGAGTTGGTCTCAGAATGGCTCAGAAATGCTCCCCGGACCACGCAAGCCCATGTTGGAGAATTAGCTCTGAGACAGCCGCAGCGGAGCATTTCATCTGGGTGCTGGACGGGGAGTAGCCCTCATCAGGGTCAGAAGAGGAGAAAGAGCTGAGAAGTGCGCCTGGAGGCGAGGACGCCTGACTGCCTACGAAGGCAGGAGAAGCCGAAAACATGAGGGAGGTCAAAAGAGGCACTCAGCCCCCGATTGCTGAGATATTTAAAGCTCCCGGCCTGCAGAAAAGGCTTCCTGCAGGCAGTGAGAAGCAATCAGGTCACTCTTTAGGAGGAGCCCCAGTCGACTACTTCAGCAGCAGAATTCAGTGTGAATAGTGACCAAAACAGCAACAGCAGGCATATCAGGGACCGAGCTCCCTGGGGATCCTGGCTGCAGTATGGTGTCAGCAGAAGGTAAGGCTCACCAATATAGCAACACAATCTTTGTAGACGCCAACCCTCAGGTCAGTGTCAGTGTCAATAATGGAGGTGACTGTCATGTATCTTGGGCACTGATATTCCCCAGGTACTGGGGTACAAATCCCATATTGGTCCCAGTTCAGGTACTATTGACATTTTTGGATCTATATATAAAAGTAAAGTATACTTTGGGCCCCATACAAAGTAAATTTGGTGGCTCATCCACTGTAATATCCTCATCCAGGACCCAACACTTCAGTGCTCCAACAACAGTGCTAGATGGTGTGAGATCCAGGCCAAACAAGGAGACACTGGCTTTAGATCCTAGTGGTGTTCTTACTGTGACAACAAATGAGAATCAGTGGTCCACAGATAGTGTTACCCACTGCTCTGGTTTAATGGGAGGACCGGTTGCAAAGGGTGCATTGCCTCAGAGCATTCCAACATTAACCCAAGATGGTAACTTGTGGAAAGGCAATAGAGAACATAGCAAAGGCTGCTCTAGAAATATAATTGTGCCGGACATTTATTATGTAGAACCTGGAGAGAGTTTTTTCTCTTTGTCTGATGGCTCGAGTTGCACCAGTGATGCCAGTGCTCCATTTGATGGTGAATCAGACAGCTGTTTAAGCGCCTCATCGGTGGGCATGAGTGACTCAACTAGGGTTGGGGTACCTAGCTGTGGTAAGCCAGGAGAGAGGGAAAAAAAAGGTCTAAGAGGAATGGCAAACAGTCTATCCACAGCTTGAAGTGGGATTATTCCACAACCCAACAATCTTATGTCAATCCTGGGAATTCATCACAGAACACATTAGATCACCTGGAAAAAAGGACCCCAGACACCCTCATTGGATCTTATTTACTGCACTATAATGCAACATCATGAGGAGACTCAGAGGGAAGGCTAGAGTTGCTAGCAGGAAACTACAAGGGGCGGTCAGGAGCATTTTTAGAGCCTGCACAGCAATTGGTGAAAGGATTTCAGCAGTTGAGACTCAGAGAACAGAGTTGGAAGTGGATGTGGGGAGGGTGAAGAAACAATTCTCTATGCAAGTGTCCCAGATATTAGATATTCAGTGGAAAATGGAGGACTTCAAGAACAGGCAACGGAGAAATTTATGAATTTTGGGCCTCGAGGAAGGTGTTGAGAGCAATGATGCAAGGTACAATTATTGTAAACTTTTTAAGGGTGCTTTCCCAGAGCTGGGTAGCTGGAGCTGCGAGTCAGAGATCCAAAGGGCCCATAGGTTCCCACTCGCTTTAAGGAAGCAGGGGCAGGCAACTGGAGGTGGCTCTCCAAAGCCAAGAGCATTTATTGTCTATTTTGGATTTCTTTTGCTAAGACAGGCTGTATTCAAGAAAGCACGCACTGACTGTAAACGGAATTTTGATAGTTTCTCCTTTTTTACGAGGTCTGACTTTTATCATGTCACTGTGGACAGACGCTGACGGCTCCAACAGCTTATAAGCCCTTTTCAGAAGTGAGGAGTTGAGGCATATTTAATGAATCTGTCTAAATTTATAAGAATGTCACTAGGGGTTTTACTTCTGAAATTAAGGCCAAAGAATACCTAGATGGTTTAGTCTAGGGGATCTGGAATAATGAATTGTGAATCATGTATGTCACTCAGCCCTGTAGAATTGGGGGTTGTAGTTAAAATTTTTCTCTAAGAATTTGTGATATTTCTTTTTGCCTTTTTTACCCCTTTTTCTCTTCTCTCTTCTTTCCTTTTTCTCTTGATATGAAGTAGGGGTGGTTAGTGTGGCACGCTGAAAAGGGAGGGGGGCATGCAATCCATCTTTCAGACCAGTCAGGTCTAGCTGCTTTGTATTGGAGGAGGAGGGTCACTTGGATGGTCAAGGAGTGGGTGCAGCTTTCAAGAGTGGGGTAGGTGGACATGGGGGGCCACAGAGGGAGGGGCTTTTAGGGGGAGGCACTCAAGAGAAGGAATGATACAGCTAGGACACAAGCTAGGAAACAAGTATGAGAAATGCATGACTGGGTGGATCACTCATTCTTTGTGGATGTTGTTCTAAGATATGGTTGGATGGAAAGATCTGTAAATGTCACATAAAAGGAAATTGCAGATTGCTACAACTAACATCTGTGGCCTTAATGATTATCATAAAAGGAGGAACGAGGAGAAGGCTTGAAATTTTATTGGACTGATATTATCTGTATGCTGGAGACTCATATTGAAGGGGCAAGGAAAAATCTACTGGAAACCTTTGGGTATACTTTGTTGGCACACACTATGCAGGGAACCACTACAAGGGGGTAGTAATTTTGGCTCATAGGAAAGTGATGGCTGTGACTTGAAGCTCACAGAAAAATATGGGCACTAGATTCAGATAGAGTGTCTTGTGGGGGGGGCATCAGTTATGATCTGCTCTATCTATGGGCTGAATTTGTATGATCTAGAAAGGATTGATTTAATTAACAGTGGTCCAGAAGCAGTGTTTCCTGTTTCCCTATGAGAGTAGAAAGTCTAGGGTCTTTCGAGCATTATGGGGGCTTAAATCAAATCATGGGCTGTTGGATGTGTGAAATGAGCTGAGGGCTCCGGGTCCAGGGAATACATTTTATTCAGTTCCTCCTAAAAAACACGTTAGGCTAGATTTTATTTTAGTATCTACCGTTCTTCTTAATGAGCTAAAAATCAAGAAGCTTCCAAGGGGTCTGTCAGATCACAACCCATTGGTGATTGAAATTTTGATCCTGGCAAGTAAACCCCAGATGCAGACTTGGTCATTTGACAGGTGACTGCTGTCAAACTTGAAGTATATTGGCCACATGAAGAAATGGATCCCTGATTTTTTGGAGGTGAATAGGGGTAGTGCTCTGAGTAATGTTGTTTGGGATACCTTGAAAGCAGGTATAAAGGGAGAGACCCTCAGTTTTGGCCTGCACAGATAGAGAATTCAGGCTCAGAAGTTGACAGGTAAATGCAAGGAATTGAGCAATCTGGAGGCACAACTTATGTAACGGGTAAAGGAAGGTGCGGCACTACAGGAGATAATAGATAGGATCTCAGTGGTGAGAGCTATGATTGACGATATTTCTGCTGAAAAAACAGCTGAAAAATATGTGGCCTGTAGGACTGAGGCTATGAATATAGTGAGAGAGTGGGAAAACTGCTGGCACTACAGATGAGGTAAAAGACTGTGCAGAGTAATTACTTCTCCTGGAGCACTATTGGATGTATTCAAGGAGTTCTATAGGGAGCTGTATCATGCTGAGTTTTCACCTACAGAAAATGAGATATGGCAATATCTTGGACCTAATAGAGGGGATCATCTAGATATAGACGAAAAGGCCCTCTTGGATGCTCTATTCACAATAGAATAATTAGATACAGCGCTGGGCACACTACCATCTGGGAAAGCGGCAGGCCCAGACAAAATTCCACTTGAAGTTTTATAAAGTATTCCGTTTGGAACTAGGGGTCTATTTAATTAACTTATTTAGGGAGGGAGGTGTAAGTTGGCTTGCAAGCTCCGTTATTCTGGGTCTCCACTAATACTATAGTGTTCAAGAAGAAGAGAAAGCCTCCTGTCATATGGCCGATAGGGTCATTGTCAACATTGCTAAGTTAGCATGAGCTCTCTGCTGCCATGATGCTGCTTTTGCGCACTTTACTACATGACTTTATTTTTCAAGACTCTGTTTATGCCATTCACATGAGAACCGTCTACTTTGTGCGTTCTCGGTCTGTTCTTGGAGTTTAGTCTGAACACGGTGAGCAAGGTCGATAAACAATGCCCCTTGTTATTCTGTTCTGGTCAGTCCCTAGCAACTAGATAAAACGTGCTAACACAGCTGCAGCAGCTGGAAAACTCGTGCTTTGATATTATGTGGATGCATGTTGGTTTAACACACACTTGGAGAGGGACCTTTCCAGGGAGAAGAGCCATGCGGTTCCTATGATGTAGAAATACCATCTAGGCACTAAGATATGGGATCTGCTGACAAAGCCCAGAGATCTTCTATTATATAATAATACTTCTTCTTACCAAGGGGAGGGTGGTTAGGCCTTATAGTCCTTTATCCACTGTCTTTATAAGATGACATCTCCCTTTATAATATATGGACTTGCTACAATGCTAACTGTTTTAGGTTTATGCGTTTTGCTGCTGGTAGTGGCTCATATACTACGTTATAGAGCACGACAGTTAAAATAAACATTGTAAACTATATCAGTGTCTCTGTCAATTCTTATTGTGGACAAGTACGATTGAGTGAGTGAAAGGGTACGTCTTGTTACCGTGATTCCTGAGAGAGTCAGGAGTGTTGTGTTCTGGGGTGTCTAATCATTTGCATCTTCGTGATTGTTTAGGAGAGCGAGTGAGACACTATAGCTAGTTGGTCCTGGAATTGTGGGTACTGAGGTGGTAGGAAGGCTTAGCCCCTATACACCGAGGTCCCGTATTCCTGCGCATAGTTCTGTGTATTTGCAGAATCCCTGCAACATGGTGCCACCAACGCTTGGTCTGGTACTTACCTGCGAGACATCTGAGTAGTGCTTGTGCTTGTCCACAATTCCCTCACTTCTGTTTCCGGAGACGGTTGTGACAGTGTAACCGCCTATATTTGAAATTTTATAGGTTTTTCAAGCTTGAATTGTAAAAGATGTTTCTCTTTCTCTTGCCCAGTGTTGCGTGCCGCTTGTAGGTTGTTTTAATATTCTTTTCATTATGGCGGTTGCCAAAACAACTCCAAACCGCGCTCCAGTCACAGCTTATTTGACTCAACATGGAGTCCCTCATGCTGGTGCTGCTCTTATTTTTGTTGTTGAGGTGGATGCAGCTCACTGCTTCGAAGTATTCTATTCTTGGGTCACCTTTCCGGCAGTGGATGGAAATGATAATTTCTTTCAAGAATATACTGCCACTGCGCTTCTGCAGAATTATCCACCTTATAAATCTCTTGAAGTTCCGTTGACAGCATGGCAACATACCATATGGTTTAATGGCGCCCTTCCTCACCCTTTGACAGCGGTCCATTTAGGCCCCTTATCAATTGACGGGGCCACGTGGCCCGTTTTGGCTGGGTATACCCCACATCCAAATTACCTTTATGTTACTGTTGCAGAGCTACGCGTATTACATACAGCGTTAATACGTGTACATAAGCTGTTATACAGTTCATATCGCACAACATACAGGAGGCACCACCTGGAGTTGCTGCACAACCGCCGGGACACTGTGGTTTGGTTATAAGTCCTTTCATGATTAATTCAGTGATGGGCAAACGTCCGCAGAATAAGGATGAACTTCCTTATTGGCTTGCTGAAAAATTTGGGCAACTCGAAGCTGTTTTTACAAATACCACTCCTGTTGAGAAACACAGGATCTTGACAATGAGCTTACCTGAAGGCCTTGTTCCCCAGTTCGCTGATCGTAACACTTGGGGCACAGTGTTTGTGGTGGTATATTCAATGTGTTTTGGCACCCCCTCAATGACCGCTCTCCCTTCCGTGATAAAACGTGTTCAGGATGAACACGGGGCCGAAGCGGCCCTGGAGTTGGGGATGAGACTGGTGGGAGTGTTCGACAATGTTTGCGATATGATCCTTGCTAATGTGAAGGGTGAAGCTGTAAGCTTACAAGTGGCTCAGCGCTTAGAGGCTGTTGCTGACGCAGACAAACAGCGCAAATTACCAAAGATTATTGCTAGAGATTATAAAACCTTAGGGCGCAATAGTCTGGGAACTAAGCCTTTTACTTAAACTTCACCGACACCTGATTCTTTTGAGCTTAGTTGTGATTTGCGCAACAGCGCCAAAATTAAGACACCAGAAGGATTTCAAGTCCCTGATCAGCGCTCTCCTCGTTCTTTACAGGACACATTGGACTCTCAAATCGGTGGTGGAGAGCGTTAGGATCGCAGCAAAGGTGCGACCGCTCAGCAGGGACGAGATCAACCTCGCCAGTTTGACATAAAAGCCAAACAAGAGGGACTGCCTTATCAAAGGAAG
Organism: Calotriton arnoldi; assembly: GCA_963921515.1. NCBI lineage: Eukaryota > Metazoa > Chordata > Amphibia > Caudata > Salamandridae > Calotriton > Calotriton arnoldi. Next base: position 1,952,898 of record CAWUFW010002423.1, on the reverse strand, counting down.
AAAGTTACAGCTTTAACTGCGAAGTATGCCTCAGACGGTAAGAAAGCTACTCCTAGATTGGACATGGGCAGTAACACTCCTCGACAGCGCGGCAGAAGTTACCATAGTGCGGGAGGCACTGCGTCCCTGTCTGGAGGCGATAGCAACTGATACATTTATTACAGTAGAAACAGAAAATACATGAGTTGCACCCCCTGATAGACTATATGAAATAGTCCTCCAAATTGAAGGTGATATACAAAGTACAATTACTGAGGTTTTCTGGGAAAATCTCACCTCCTCGTATGACATTTTGTTGGCAGAGACGGATTGGCCTCCGCCATTTGTTCTGGCTTCTTCTCGAGGGGAGGACGTGATACTTCCGAGTTTTTCGCGTTACGTCCCTGAGGAAGCTCAACAGGCTTATGCACCGGAGTGGGCATTGGCCCTGGCTCCGGCGGTGTATCGTAATCAAGTGGGCTGGGATAGAGATTCGCCGGCACATGAGATTCCTTTGCGATCTACGGCACAGCCACAACCACAATATCCAATCAGACGAGAGGCTAAAGCTTTCGTCTGTGACATTTTGTCCCAATTGGAATATCAAGGAGTAATTGAACCCTGTGTATCACCCTTGAATAATCCTCTTTTCCCGATATCGAAACCAGATGGTTCATATCGCATTGTGTTAGATTATCAAAATTTAAATAGTCATGTTCGTACATTTGCAGTACAGAACACACACAGCTCTGCGTTAGTAAATAACATTGTTCGCAAAAAATACAAAACAACACTGGATATATCCAATGGTTTTTACAGTCACAATTTGGCTCACCAGAGCCATGATTTGACCGCATTTAGCGGGGTTGGCAACCAAAAAAGATTTACGAAATTGCCTATGAGCTATAAGAATAGCCCTGGGGCTTTTGCTGCACGTGTTGTGTCTTTGTTACACAGCATTGACCCGGATGCATTCTCCTTCGTCGATGATATTCATCTGACGGATGACGAGCTGATTCTGCATCTAGTCCGCGTGGATCGGATCATTCTGTCATTTGCCGACTTTGGTTAGAAATGTAACTTTGTAAAATCACACAGCGCTTGTTTAGCGGTGCTTTTCTTGGGCTATGAGCTCAAGAATGAAGGTAGGGGGTTGGCCCCCCACTTTCTGGAGAAATTTGCACAATTGCAGCCTTCATCTACTATGATAAAACTCCAATCTTTGCTGGGATTTTTGAATTTCGGGAGGACACACATTCCGGATTATGCCCAGCGTATCAAACCGCTTTATGTATTGATACAACCCACATATTCTTCTGCCAGCTGGCTTCCGGAACATACCTCTATTCTTCAGTCTTTGCAGTCTGATCTGCTAGCGACTAACTTCTTGTTGACACGTGATAATTCTACGTACCTGGTCATACGAATTGTGCCGGGGACGGTGGGTTTCACTTATTTGACGTTCAACAAAGGCGACACGGTACCTATAGCATACAAATCACATTTGTACACATCAGCGGAAATGCGATTTTCAAATGTTGAAAAGATTTTGACTGTGGTTGAAAATGCAGTTGACAGGCAATGGTTTGCCACAACAACCATCCTGAGGGGTCAACATCAGAGATATTTAAACAGTGCTTGTAGTTTGTCAATTGTATGATTGGTGTGTTTACACCAATTATCATACTCAGCCAATGAGGGAATGGATGGAATATTCAAATTTTTGGCTGTAGCCAAGCCAAAACAAGTAGTTTGGTGCACCGTGTCATTTAAAAACAATATTTGAGTCGAAATAAGACACGCACGATGCAAAGCTTCGGTTCCCTGGACCTGCTGAGCCCTGGTACCCCAAATTGATTTCCAGTGTTCGTAACCCTGTAAGGCTAATTCAGTTCTAAATGAATTTGAATAAATTAACTTTGTGTGCGTCAACATAGATTTAGATTGAGGCGGCAATTTCAATTTAAAGAAATAGGACTCTGGATTGGACGTGTCGTAATCAGTAAAATAGGTGAACTTATTCCGAAGTGTTTTGGAAGTTCCCTTTAGTAGAGGAGGACAATGTTTCCGCTGCGTAAAATTAAAAACAGGTCTTAACGTGTTTGTTTTATGCAAAAAATGATAACCATAATGTTGGTAACAGAATAAATCAGCATAATTGGCAGAATTTAAATACAAATCTTCAGCATCAAAAGCAGCATAATACTTTAAATCAGAAAAAAACTAATGTACCGCTTGTACATCCCAATCACCAGAATGTATGTCCTGTGTTACCACATCTCCTAAGGAAACGCAAAACACGTATGGTATGTTGAGGACTTCTGTCGGACCATGGATTTCGAATGCCACTTTATCCCAAACAATGTCATCAGCAACAGGGAAAGCCGAAATGTTCACAAGGGCTTGATCACGTTTCATGATATGGGACGATGTATGGGGAGCCAGAATTCATCAACCAACTTCACAGCAGAGCGTTCTGGCAAGTAATGACCATTGATTAGCAAGAAGAACACTGTCACAAACCCAATCGACATGAAGAGGAAAATTAGTATAAGCACCAGCCAGATGTAGGTCTAGGGTGGGACCAGGTAATTCTTTTTGAACCAGGAAATGAAAATACTGGTTTGCGTCGGTGGAGTTGTCACAATTGATGACGAAGAGGAAGAGTCATAAGAGAAGCTCGTACGGTCCCCAAAATAAGCGCTTGCTCCCACATTCATTAACGGAGGCTGTGCAGCATCAGCTTGATGATGTAAAGGGCTGTCCGGTACTTCAATATGGCATTCATCCGCAGGATAAGCATACTTGAAGTCAGCGTTGGAGGAGGAGGAGGGCACAACAGGCAGAAAGTCAATAGAAGTCTCCATCTCACCCTCAAGGACACGGTCATTAGTCGAAGAGGCTGAAACCATCGGATTCAGGGAATTTGTGTTGCTTGAAATACTAGGAGTCACACTATTCAGAGTCGGCCAGATGGTGTAGTTTGACATTGTCAATTGAAATATATCTGTTTTCTTTGCGACCAGGCAAAGGTGGTAGTATCACTGTACGAGTACCCTTCAATCCAAGAACTGGGACCAGTGCACAATAAGAGGGACCAAATTCTTTTTTGTTTTCTAACTTTTCTAGTACCAGATTTCCAATCTTAGGGAGCCAGCAGGCGACCGGAATCAGCATTGCCGTTTCATTGGAAGAGGGTAAATGTTCTGTAGCGAAGCTGTCACGGGTCTTCTGTAGGTCCTGTAACATAGTAGAATGGTTATCTACGTCAAATGTTGTGGCAGCCGCCACAACGTCTAGACCATCAAGGTCTGGCACAAACATTTTAATGCCAAAGAGCATTTCGTATGGGGTCCGCCCACCCAGAGATCGTCTTGGGAGATTATTAAGTGCACGTTGAACTCCATACAAATGGGTCTGCCCGGTCCTGCCAGTACCTAAGACTCTAGCTGTCAAAGATTGTTTTAAGTCACCGTTCATTCGCTCCACTATAGAATTGCCCTCAGGCCTGTATAGAGACGAAAACTGCACCAGCACCCCCAAAGACTTCATCGTGTCCTTGTATGCCTTAGAGGTGAACACTGGACCTTGGTCTGACTGGAAGGTGCCACAGGCAAACGTCCTGACAAAGACACGCAAATCTCTAATGACATTTTGAGCGTCAGTACTGCATTGTGGTCAAACCCATAGGAATCTAGTGCACGAATCAACTGCAACAAAAATATATTTATATGCAGTATCAGAAGTCAATGAACCTCAGTGATCAAGATATTCACAGCCAAATGGCTGATTCCATATATATATAGCTGTGTTTGCGGTGGACGTGAAACCGTAGATGGTTTGATTTGTTGACAAATGTCACAAGAAAGCACATAAATTCGGGTTTGTCTATATAAACCATGCCACCAATAACGTTGCTGTAAAATAGAAACAGTCGCAGACACTCCTGCATGTGCAGAAGTCATGCAGTTGTGTGCGGCTATGATCAAAGGAAGCCTGCGGTCCATGTTGGGAATCAGCCGATCTCCAACTGACGGTACTGTAGCATAAGGAACTTGTTCGGGTGGCAAATGATAAGCATACTTAGAAGGGAAGCCCTGCGGGAAATCAGTTCCATCCTTTGTAGCAGCTATAGCTGCCAGTATTTTATTATCTATTTTAGTCATGGACCTTGTAACTGCTGCAATGGAACACGTGGCTACTGCAGATTTGGCTGCCTCGTTAGCCAAAGAATTTCCAACAGCATGTGTTCCCACACGCTGATGGCCAAGAGTATGTATAACCTGTGTGAGTGGCAGACGTTCTTTAAGTTCCGCCACTCGAACCCAAAGCGTTTTATGCTTTATTGCACTGGCCTTAGAGTCTCGATAATCATTTTGAGACCAAAAGTATAAATTGTCATTAAAAGACTGGACACAGTAGTAAGAATCGCACACAATAAGAGTGTTCACATTAGAATCAGCAAATTCTAGAGCTCCGCCAATTGCGCCGTACAGTCCCCAATTGCCTGAGTATGCACAATGGAGGACTTAAATTCACCATTTACAATTGAACCCGCCACAATAGCGCAAGCCGCTTAATAAGCATGTTTGGACCCAATGGCCGGTTGAGCCGAGCCATCCCATCGGTATAAATGATACAATTGTATTGGTCCAAAGGAAGTAACGACAATGGCGGAGGATGACCATGTTCATACAGTAAAAACTCCTGTGTCTGCAGTGCGGGATCAAAATTAACGTGACATCATCCGATGCCAAAGAAGTAGCCCATTGTATCCAACGCGGATGTAAAGCTTTAGAATTCGGTACACTCGCCTTGGTCACTGCTTCTAAAGCAGGTATTGGCGAAACCATAAGAATGCGTTTTCCCTGCGCCAGAGATCTTTCTTTCAGAATCGCCATTTGAACCGCAGTCAAAATCTTTTCAACATCTGAAAATCGCATTTCCGCTGATGTGTACAAATGTGATTTGTATGCTATAGGTACCGTGTCGCCTTCGTTGAACGTCAAATAAGTGAAACCCACCGTCCCCGGCACAATTCGTATGACCAGGTACATAGAATTATCACATGTCAACAAGAAGTTAGTCGCTGGCAGATCAGACTGCAAAGACTGAAGAATAGAGGTATGTTCCGGAAGCCAGCTGGCAGAAGAATATGTGGGTTGTATCAATGCATAAAGCGGTATGATACGCTGGGCATAATCCGGAATGTATGTCCTCCTGAAATCAAAAACCCAGCAAAGATTGGAGTTTTATCATAGTAGATGGAGGCTGCAATTGTGCAAATTTCTCCAGAAAGTGGGGGGCCAACCCCCTACCTTTATTATTGTGCTCATAGCCCAAGAAAAGCACAGCTAAACAAGCGATGTGTGATTTTGCAAAGTTACATTTATAACCAAAGTTGGCAAATGACAGAATGATCCGATCCACGCGGACTAGATGCGGAATCAGCTCATCATCCTTCAGATAAATATCATTGACGTAGGAGAATGCATCCGGGTCAATGCTGTGTAACAAAGACACAACACGTGCAGCAAAAGCCCCAGGGCTGTTCTTATAGCCCATAGGCAAACGCGTAAATCTTTATTGGTTGCCAACCGCGCTAAATGCGGTCAAATCATGGCTCTGTTGAGCCAAATTGTGACTGTAAAAACCATTGGATATATCCAGTGTCGTTTTGTATTTTTTGTGAACAATGTTATTCACTAATGCAGAGCTGTGTGTGTTCTGAACTGCAAATGTACGAACATGACTGTTTAAATTTCGATAATTTAACACAATGCGATATGAACCATCTGGTTTCGATATCGGGAAAAGAGGATTATTCAAGGGTGATACACAGGGTTCAATTACTCCTTGATATTCCAATTGGGACAAAATGTCACAGACGAAAGCTTTAGCCTCTCGTCTGATTGGATATTGTGGTTGGGGCTGTGCCGTAGATCGCAAAGGAATCTCATGTGCCGGCGAATCTCTATCCCAGCCCACTTGATTACCATACACCGCCGGAGCCAGGGCCAATGCCCACTCCGATGCATAAGCCTGTTTAGCTTCCTCAGGGACGTAACGCGAAAAACTCGGAAGTATCACGTCCGCCCCTCGCGAAGAAGCCAGAATGAATGGAGGAGGCCAATCCGCCTCTGCCAACAAAATGTTATACGAGGAGGTGAGATTTTCCCAGAAAACCACAGTAATTGTACGTTGTATATCACCTTCAATCTGGAGGACTATTTCATATATATTCTATCAGGGGGTACAACTCGTGTATCTGCTGTTTCTACTGTAATAAATGTATCAGTTGCTCTCGCCTCCAGACAGGGACGCAGTGCCTCCCGCACTGTGGTAACTTCCGCGCTGTTGAGGAGTGTCACTGTCCATGTCCAATCTAGGAGTAGCGTTCTCATCGTCTGAGGCATACTTCGCAGTTAATGCGGCAACTTTCTTCTTTTGATAAGGGGGTCGAAAACGAGGCAGCCCCTCTTGTTTGGCTTTTATGTCAAACTGGCGAGGTTGATCTCGTCCCTGCTGGGCGGTCGCGCCTTTGCTGCGATCCTGGCGCTCTCCACCACCGACTTGAGAGTCTGATGTGTCCTGCAAAGAACGAGGAGAGTGCTGATCAGGGACTTGAAATCTGTCTGGTGTCTTAATTTTCGCGCAGTCGCGCAAATCATAAGTATGCTCAGAAGAATCAGGTGTCGGTGAACCAGCACGCGAACCTTGCTTCTGGTTTTGCTGCCTCTGTTTTTTACTCCAGTTTTTTTTAGGAAAGAACGGGCGCCCATCCTTCTCAGTTTGGGCTATTTGTTTCGGTTGAGTTTGAGTAAAAGGCTTAATTCCCAGACTATTGTGCCCTAAGGTTTTATAAGCTTTAGCAATAATCTTTGGTAATTCGTGCTGTTTGTCTGCGTCAGCAACAGCCTCCAAGCACTGAGCCACTTGTAAGCTTACAGCTTCACCTTTCACATTAGCAAGGATCATATAGCAAACAATGTCGGACACTTCCACCAGTCTCATCCCCAACTCCAGGGCCGCTTTGGCCCCGTGTTCATCCTGAACACGTTTTATCACGGAAGGGAGAACGGTCATTGAAGGGGTGCAAAACACATCGAATATACCGCCCCAAACACTCTGCCCCAAGTGTTACAATCAGCTAACTCGGGAACAAGGCCTTTAGGTAAGCTCATAGTCAAGATCCTGTGCTTCTCAACAGGAGTGTTATTTGGAAAAACAGCTTTGAGTTGCCCAAATTTTTCAGCAAGCCAATAAGGAAGTTTATCCTTATTCTGCGGATGTTTGCCCATCACTGAATTAATCATGAGGGGACTTATAACCAAACCACTGTGTCCCGGCGGTTGTGCAGCAACTCCAGGTGGTGCCACCTGTATGTTGCGTGACATGAACTGTATAAAAGCCCTATATACACGTATTAACGCTGTATGTAATACGCATAGCTCCATGACAGTAACATTAAGGTAATTTGGATGTGGGGTATACCCAGCCAAAACGGGCCATGTGGCCCCGTCAATTGATAAGGGGCCTAAATGGACTGCTGTCAAAGGGTGAGGAAGGGCGCCATTAAACCATATGGTATGTTGCCAAGCTGTCAACGGAACTTCAAGAGATCTATAAAGTTGATAATTCTGCGGAAGCGCAGTGGCAGTATATTCGTTAAAGAAATTATCATTCCCATCCACTGCCGGAAAGGTGGCCCAAGAATAGAATACCTCGAAGCGGTGAGCTGCATCCGCCTCAACAACAAAAATAAGAGCAGCACCAGCTTTAGGGTCTCTATGTTGAGTCAAATAAGCTGTGACTGGAGCGCGGTTTGGAGCCGTTATGGCAACCGCCATAATGAAAAGAATATTAAAACAACCTACGAGTGGCAGCGCAACACTGGGCAAGAGAAAGAGAAAGACCTTTTAGAATTCAAGCTTGAAAAACCTATTACATTTCAAATATAGGAGGTTACACCGTCACGACCGTCTCCGGAAACAGAAGTGAGGGGATTGTGGACAAGCACAAGCACTACTCAGGAGTCTCGCGGGTAAGTGCCAGACCTGATCCACGTTTCCCGCATTCACATTCGGTCAACACGTACTCGGTGGGGAAATTGTGTCAGCAATGGTTGGAACACTCTACACCATCGTCAGTAAAACAACACCTGTCTCTCTTGTCGGGCGACACTAATTTGGCTGATTTTATCCTGGGTCCTAAATCACCAAGTTCAAAAAGGTTTATCTATGAGGCTTATAATGAATTGTGGAAACTATCGCAGATGGAAGCAGCGTTCCGTCTGCGCCAAATTGACAAAGAAAATTTGGAAAAAGTTCTGGCAGTTGTCGACAATAGCATAAATACATTGTCTTCCCGTATTTACACGTTAGATAATATTGTTTCATCTGTCATTGATATTGTTCAAAGTGATGTTTCTGTGTTATACCATGGTCAAAATCAATTACGATCTGTGATGCAATTTGCATGGACGTTCCAAACTCTCAAAATGGGTAAAGTACCATGGGATTATTTGAACGCTTCTGCATTGTTTATGCCATTTAACTTGACTGATAAACAAAGGTTCATGTCCATGAAAGACGCTACATACACATTGTTGCACATTGAACAATTAGAGCATTTACCATTTTCCGTAGCTGAGACTGATTCAGCTGTATTGTTAATTCATGGCATTATTTCTCAGCCATTCTCGCTAGTTCAGTTTGAATCTTGCATGAAACACTTCCCGATAGGCCGCTTTGAACCCCTGGGTAGTGCGTTTCTTCATGAATTATGGTCCTTGCCTTTCACCTACATATGTCAATGGGAAGATAAGGAGGTTTTCCTAACAGGGGAGGAGTGCGATTCCACAGTAGGACATTCCCTAGTTTGCAAACAAGTTAGATTGCACGGCACTTGTAACGTGTTCGCTGCTAATCTGGCTTGTTTTTAGAAAGGTACGCCTGTACCGGCAATAATTCCCACACTCACATTGCTTTTGAATGGCAGTTATCTTATTTTGAATAACTACTACTGCTGTGGCTTACGGGCAGGCATCCCGTATATAGTAACAGTTTCACAACATGTTACTTGTTGTAGCAATGTGCTTTTTCCACCCCCGCATGGAATTGTAGATAGTTCTCTTTGGCCTTCCATTCCGACTTTGAAAACAGATTTCAATAAACTAAGCAGACTGAAAGCGCTATTGTTTCAACAGGAAGTGGCTCTCACTTCAGCTCGAGAGACCTTCGAATTGCAGGTGGCGAGAGCATCTAGTGAGATTCAGTCACTCCTGAATACGAATCTCCCACTCCATTTTGGGGAACTTATTCATCAAATATTTAATGCGTCTGACACAGAAGGCCTTGCTCATTTTTTTAAATTTGTGGGATCCGGCCTTGTGGCCTCTTTTCAGATGATTTTTGGAGTAATGCCGGACTTTATCCTTTCTATTTTTTCCAGCGCCTTCGGAGGTTTCCCCTTAATACTAGCGCTGGCGGGTGGCGTGCTGATACTTCTGCTCCTATTACGCAATGGCTGCCCATCTTGTGGTACTGCACAGACCCGGCCAATTGCAACTGTACCGTGACCAAATGCAACAACTTTTTGGATGCTTGCCATTAGCGATGCTTGGCGTAAGTTATGGACTAACTTTTCGCTTTGCCTACTTCACTTGCGCGCAACCTGTGTTCTACTGCCGGCGGTGCCCTTTCTATTGGGCCTTGGATTTATGCCTCTCCAATACAACATACGCAGACCCGGATTATGATCTGTTGGTGGGTCCATTACTGGCCCATGACCAGGCCTATTCTAGGGATGGCCGTTTGATGCGGGCAGCTGCACTTGGAGTGTTGGCTGAGGGGAATACCTGTGAGGCTGCACAGTGCCTCTTGCAACGGAGTTTCATCGAATATCACACAAGTTGCCCGGATATGCTCTTTGAGGCATCGGATTATGAGGAACACGTGCGTTCCTTCGAGCTACTTGACTGGATGGCATCCCTTTTTGCTACGAAAGATAGGGATGTCCTTTTGGAACAAATTGCATTCTTAAGTTCACAAAATCTGATGGATTTTCCAAATCCTCATTAGTCACGTTTTAGTAAATTTGTTTTCTAAATTTTCCAAATTGATTTTTTTTTCTCTCAAGTGTTACTAGACTCTGCTTATCTTTGGACTCTGTTTAAGTCTTTTATCTATATGCTACGACCTGGCCAAGGGGAGGGTGTCATATGGCTGATAGGGTCATTGTCGACATCGCATGAGCTTTGCTGCCATGATTCTGCTTTTGCTCACGTTACTACATGACTTTATTTTGCAAGACTCTGTTTATGCCTTTCACATGAGAACCGTCTACTTTGTGCGTTCTCAGTCTGTTCCTGGAGTTTAGTCTGAACACGGTGAGCAAGGTCGATAAACAATGCCCCTTGTTATTCTGTTCTGGTTAGTCCCTAGCAACTAGACAAAACATGCTGACACAGCTGCGGCTGCTGGAAAACTCATGCTTTGATATTATGGGGATGCATGTTGGTTTAACACACACTTAGAGAGGGACCTTTCCAGGGAGAAGAGCCATGCGGTTCCTATGATGTTGATATACCATCTAGGCACTAAGGTATGGGGTCTGCTGACAAAGCCCAGAGACTTCTATTATATAATAATACTTCTTCTTACCAAGGGGAGGGTGGTTAGGCCTTATAGTCCTTTATCCACTGTCTTTATAAGATGACATCTCCCTTTATAATATATGATCTTGCTAGAATGCTAACTGTTTTAGGTTTATGCGTTTTGCTGCTGGTAGTGGCTCGTATACTGCGTTATAGAGCACAATAGTTAAAATAAACATTTTAAACTATATCAGTGTCTCTGTCAATTCTTATTGTGGACAAGTACGAGTGAGTGAGCGAAAGGGTACGTCTTGTTACCGCGATTCCTGAGAGAGTCGGGAGTGTTGTGTTCTGGGGTGTTTAATCATTTGCATCTTCGTGATTGTTTAGGAGAGCGAGTGACAGTAGCGGCCCGTGGTGGGAGTGCTGCCAGGCGGCACGTGGGGCGGGGGAGGGGCAGGTGGGGGTAGTAAAGTACAGAATAGGGCCGAATAGAGGTAGTAACATATAAATAAATAAAACGAATTTGTCGCGCGCTGCATCGCCAAATGCGATGCAGCGAGCGCAACTGAAATTCATTTTATTTATTTATATGTTTACCTACCTCTATTTGGCCGTATTCCGTACTCTTACTACCCCCCACCCTGCCCCTCCCCCGCCCCACGTCACCGCCTGGCAGCACTCCCACCACGGGCCACTACTGGCGAGTGAGACACTATAGCTAGTCAGTCCTGGGATTATGGGTACTGAGGCGGTAGGAAGGCTTAGCCCCTATACATCGAGGTCCCGTATTCCTGCGCATAGTTCTGAGAGTGTGCAGAATCGCTGCAACACTCCAATTGAACCAGGGTTTTACAGACCCATCTAATTGATGAATGGGGATTCAAAGCTATACGCTAAGATTTAGCATCCTGACTAAGTAAGGAGATCGGGAAGCTGGTATCCCTGTTGCAACATGGGTTTATATCTGGAAGAGGGACTACCGCTCACCCCAGACGTGTAATCACATTATTTGATAAGGCTGGAATTGAAGGTGATCCCATGTCCCTGATATTGCTTAATACTGAAAAAGGCTTTGATCGGGTGGCATTGGATTACCTTTGGGCGGTTCTTAGATGGAATCAATTCAGCACAGCCTTTATAAGAGCGATACGGGCATTGTATACAAACCCCGAAACTAGATTGAAAATAGCAGGGGCAGAATTGGAGACCTTTTCTTTAATAAGAGGAACAAGCCTACACAGCCTACAAGCTCACTAGCCTACACAGCCGATAATGTACTAGTCGCGCCCATCCGGAAAGGGCACTAAGGGAAGTGGAGGGTGCGGCAATAAGATTTGGTAAAGTGTCTGGCTATCTCTTAAATAAGAATAAAATTCAGATAGTCACTAATCATTGGATACAGCTAGTGGACGATGGTAGAATTGAGCATGCCATATACCTAGGAACCAATATTTCGAGTAAAGTGGAGAAGATAGAAGAATCTCCTTTGCTGCAGAATATCAAGAGTGATCTCCGTCGGATGGAAAATCTGCATTTATCAATAGTGGGGCATTGCAACATAATTAAAATGCTTTTTTTTACCGAGAGTTCTTTACTTTTTTATGGCTATTCCCCTGGAATTTGAAAAATATTGGTTTAAGCAGATGGATGATATGGCCAGTAGTTTTATATAGTCATATGCCAGAGCCAGAAGGGCTCTTAATTATTTAATGCTACCTAGGGCAAGGGAGGGATGGGCTGTACCTAACTTTAGATTTTACTATTGGGCAGCTGCCCTACAATATTTTAAGATTTTATTTGTAGGAAAACAGTAGGGTGATCAATGAGAGCGGAGCTACCCTCCGTTTCTGACCTTTTGATGGGGCAGGAGGTCAATGCATGCTTTTTAAGTTAAGTTCAAGACACTGCAATCTGCAATTAAGCTTTGGACTCAGATCAAGGGTAAGTTAGGGATTGATAGGTACAATTATTATACGCAACTGTAGAGAACACAGATTCTTCCAACCATTTTTTCATGATGGGTATTGCACTAAATGGGAACAGTGTGTAATAGGGAAAGTTGGGGATTTTTTTCAATTCTAATCAAATGAAATCTTATGAGGAGCTGCAAGGGGAACATGGGCTTGAAAGGGGAATTTTTTTTAAGTTCCTCCAGTTCAGGGACTTCCTGCTAAAATGTGCCAGGGTAACGGCATGGGAAGAGAGGATGGCAATAATGGACGAACTTGGCAAAACAAAATATTGTAAGATTAGCCAGCTCTATAAAGGTCTGATTGAGCTTTCACTGGATGATTTGGGGAAACAATCAGAGAACTGAAGTATGTGGCTGGGTGTTACTGAAGTGCAATTTGCGGAGTCACTGGAGATAGGTCAAACGTTACTTTTATCTGCTAGGCTACAAGCACAACATTATAAGACACTTTTTAATCTTTATTATACCCCTGCAAAATTAGCTAGCTTGGAAAGAAGTGCCAGAACAAACTGCCCCTCAATGTAATAGCCAAACTGCAGATCTCGTTCAAATGTTTAGCAGTTGTGTTAAGTTGGATGTGCTGAAACTGGGGATTTCAGGGTTTCTAGAGGCTGTTGTGCACAAACACATTTGTATTTCACCTAAGCTTATCTTATTGGGGACAGATGATAAAAAGGTAGGCAATCAGTTTCAATATTTTGTTTTTGTAGCCATGGCAGCATTGCAAATATGTATTGCATCTGCCTGGCGCAGCCTGGACCACCCTACGTATAATCAATGGTTGGCCAGATTTAACTCTATTTTTCATTTGGAGGATAATCTGTAGATACATAAAGATAGGACCACTAAAAGGAGGAGTGCCAGAATTTGGTCACAGTGTCAGAATGGTTGGGAAACAGGGCCTCTTAGTCAGATGAAAGGCAGGGTATGAACTTATTGCACTATAGTATCCTTCTGTTCCTTTTTCATTAACTGTCTCCTTCTTTGCTGCTCTTGTGATTCAGTATGGATTGTTTTTGAGATATATGTTTTTTCTTGACCAGAACATTAGTATTGAACTTTTAAGAAATTGAATGGTATGAACAATGTACTTTTTGTCTTTTTCTCTTTTGATGTACGAATCATGCTTGTATGTATTGTAAGCCACTTGGGGACAAAACAGAATAAATAAATTTAAAAAAGTACATAAATTAAAAAAGTAAAGAAATCTAGGCATAAAATCATATAAACAATTGTAACCAACATTACTTGTGACTCACCTTTACATACCAACAACTTCAAAAGTAAAATAGCTTACCTACTAAATTTTAACTTCTTTGTCACTCTGTGACATTTACACACAAAATTGCCAAGACTCCTTTCTATTTTTCATTAGACAGCGGTTTACTTTTATGTCAGTTCCTATCTGGAGTGTGTCTGTTTATTATTTCTATTGTAGTTCAAGGCCATCCAAATGTAAAACAAACCCTTTAAATAAAACATGAATGGTCAAAATATTCATTAAGCGCCCTCCGGTTAAACGTATCTAATCTTCCCATCCAGTGAGTTCCTATCTGCAATAAATATCTGCTCTGACCACCCCCTCTTTTGAAAAAGTACAATTTCCAATACTTAATATTTTAACTGGATTAAAGGATATTCCAATGTGTTGCAAAGTTCCTACATGTGAATTTGTGTTCTTGATCTGAATATTAATTTTGAGTTTGCTGGCGCAAATATTTACATATTATTATTTAGTGTTGGCTGTACATAGTAGTGCATATGTTCATTTCAAAGAGCATATGCAAGAACAGAATATTCACGTTTTGAAGGATTTAAGCTATGTACAATATGAAGGTGATGGATTTTTTCTCCTTTTAAGAGTTTATCACAAGTTTAGCTATTCAAACATGAACATGTGCCTATCTCTTTTGTTAGCAAATACATTTCAGTCAATCAGTTTAATAAATTGGGAGCGTTGATGGGTGAGGATGGGTTATTTTTGTAAATCCACATCATTAACTCAGTGCCTTTAATATTATGGTCGATGCTTGTCCTGTTTGTTGGAGTTTTCAAAATAAAAACAGTGTCTTATTTAGTTGTTTACACTTTTTAACAGAGCATCCTCTCTTGATATAGGTTGTATTTTTTTTTTCAATTTGCTAAATACTGTTGATGTGTATCCCATTTGTTAAAATAAAAAACATTTTCTCGTTTCCTTTTCATACTCCCCGTTATACCAAGAACATTCTTTTGACACACATATGTTGTGAGAATATAAGATGATCTTTTAGACTCTAATTGTGAAATCTGCTGCAGTGCAACACGCTGTTGCAGTCTATATTTTACATGTATGATGTTGTTTTCCAGATGTGATTATAGTATAGGAAATGCTGTCATGTACTGTATTGAACATTTCAATACTTTGTATGGAATACGTGGTATATAACAAAAATGTTGTCTATTAACCTATATTATGATTAACTGGTGTACAAGTATTTCTCTTTGAATGGCCAAATTTAAAAAATGCAAGGGCTTATAATGACCACATTGCATTCCCAGGCATTTGTATATACTATTACTTGTCTGTTAAAGTAGATGGAATGTAGTGTAAAATATAAATTTTGCAAAAGAAAGATTTACTTTAACACAGTCAGTCTTTCCATAAGCTTTGCATGCTCATTTGTCTCCTTGCCCTTGTTGTGAGGGTATATAAAGACTTAGGGGCCAATTCCGATCTCGCTGGGAGATGGCTCCGTCCGACACGAATCCGGAGGGCTTTCCGACCGACTCGTGCTCCGGGGCTCCAAGCGCCCGAGTACGATGCGAACAAGCGCTGACGGACACGGGTCGCTCGGAGCCCCATTGAAGTCAATGGGAGCCTGTTGTACGACGCGTACATAGGCTCCCATTGACGAAAAAGGTACATTGCGCACAAGGGCGCCCCCTGTAGTGGGGACGCGTCTGTGCCACCCGCACTTTACATGCATGTTTAGGGGGACCCTTGGGTCCCCCCTGTGATCGACTCATAAGGCTACCGGTGAAGGGGGGTCCGGCGCGGACCCCCGAAGTCCCCTTCCCAGAGCATTTACGTGTCGGAGGCTCCGACTCGATCCGGCTGTCCGAATCGTGCATCGTACTGGCTCGGTCAGAAATCGCCTCCATTGCACGGCACGGTTTGCTTACAGACGGGACGTACGGAGCGGTTCGGACCCGGAAACGATTCGGTCGGCGATTTCGCATTTCTTGCATCGTACTTGCTCGCTCGTACAGCTGGACGAGTCGGTCGGAAAACACGCGCACGGCTCGTACTTTTTCCAGTCGGATCACGTTCGGAGCCCTTCCGAGCGAGATCGGAATTGGCCCCTTAATATTGAGTGTGCACAATATCACCCTGTTGTCAAATTGTGGATTTACTGCTTTAAATTTTCTTCAACAGTTGGGATGGTTTGGATATAGGATAGACCTTTGATTGCAAATTGTGAAGAAATATTTCAATATATTTTCCTCTAGGGTGGAAAATGATCTTAACAGATCAATTAACGGATGTGACTGGTAAATCCAATACATTTTTATAGGTGCTGGCATTAAGTAAATGGTTGCAACAGAAGAACATTTATATGTGTCAGATATCTCTTTATCTTCTGTGTAATTCTATTGTTGTTCTTGGAGTGATCCAATATATATTGCATGATTGAGCTTGTTTTTGTAATTAATTACTTAGTAGATGTAAATATATGTTTTCATCTCCCACATGTATTTATTTATAGCATTTATAAAGTGCATATTCATCCCCAAAGGGATAATCCAGTGCTAGACAGCAATTGGGACATAAGGACTATCCTTATGTCCTAAAAATACAATCAGTGAGAGAAAAGCCACATCTTCAGCATCCTACGAAAAGTCTGAAGATCGTAGATAGAAAGGAAGGCTGTTCCAATGTAAATAATTAAAAGAGTGGCCCCCCATTCTAGATCCCTTAATACTCCTACATTGTTTCAAAGCCTAACTATCAGATCCAAGGGGACGCTGTGGCTTGTTAATGACAACTCTGCCATGTAGGACTGCTGGTCCTGTCTCATATAGTGCTCGGTGCGCATGGCAAAGTAGCTTAAAAATGGCTTTCTTATAGACTGGTAACCAATTGAGTGAATTTAGACAGGCTGATACTGAGCTCCTAGTGGTAATATTGCAAATCAATCTTGCCATCGAGTTTTGAATCAAATAAAAAGCGTACTACATAAAAAATACAAATCAATATGAAATGCTTAACAGCATACAGAGCTGTTGGGAAAGCGGTGCTTCCCTTTTGTTTTGTAGCCAATTTGTCCATTATCACAGCATATCCGTTAAACTATTGATGCACATTGCTATAGTAACAAATCATTAAATTCTAATTTTACTGATTGGTTGTGACTAAATTATGATTTCTATGAATAGCTTATATGGCTGTTATACTCTCTAAGACATTTACTGGACTCTTCCCCTTTGACATTCGACCCAGACCAGTTCTACATAATTATGCTATTTACGATGACCACTTTCTTCGACCATATTGGCACTGATTGAAGCATTATTTGAATGACTTAAAATCAGCTGATACATTCAGACACATCCTAAGCCCTTATTGCCATTTTTTATGTTTTCATGTTTTTCTCTAGGAAGGTTTCTGCCAGGGTATGAACATGCACCTGAAGACCGCTTTATTTCTACATTTCAAAATCCCACCCATAAGGCAATACATATTTGGAAAAATGCCTCCAGTGCAAGAATGATGAAATGTGGCTTTTCAACAGACACATCTGGGGCTGTGCTCTGGATGTGTTCTGAATATTTGAAGGATAAGAGTTGCATCAGCCCTTGCAAAATACCTCACCTGTAGCACACAATATGAATAAGATTTACTGGTTCTGGGCTCTTACATGACTAGTGGAGCACAATGTGTGAAGTCTTTATAGCAGACCCATGAACAACTTAGCTGTAGTTGCTGCCTCTGATATTGAAATCTTATGTGACATTTGGTGTGCTGGCCATGATGATTCTATTGAAGGGTTCAACTTTTTTGAGTCAAAGTATGCTTTCTCCACATATTTTCACATTGATTATATGTGTCAGGAGGCCTTTCAGGAGCTTGGCTTACTGTTAATGGATAGGTGGGTAGAAGATGCAACCCTGCTTGGGCAAACCTGCTTGCACTCTCTTCACAGAAGGAAAGGTTGGCAGTGATCATAGAGCTTGGCATTTCCTAGTGTGAGTGTGGAGAATGCACTATGTGACAGCACCTTCATGATGAACTGCAAGTCTGAGCAGTCTTAGAACTCCTGAATAGTTTAGGGATGGTAGTGGATCATCGGGTATAACTTTCCTCATGTTTCACAGTGTCCTTGCTAGGCAATCGTGCTATAATGTCGCTGCAGCCAAGAACTTAAATTCAGGTTTTCATTGTGTTTCCTTGAGAGTTTGTTTGAGGACAGTTTTGGAATACAGAGGGTCATTCAAAAAATCAAGTCATGTTGAGAAAAGAACTTTGAACTATTTTGAACAATTTGACTTTGAAAATTGCTAAAGACTTTGTTGTTGCATTTTAAACTTGGGGTTCAAGCCTTTGAAGAAACTGGAAGAATTATCAAGTCAAGAGCATGTTTTCACATGATATGCAGCTATGAGTGTACTTAAGTGGCATAAGAGTCAAGATTAAACTAAACACATTCTCACCAGAGAGCGAATAGTTTGGTTTAGTTTTCAACAGGTTAGAAGTGTTGAAAACATATACAAAGGCACTCATCTCTTGTTATGTTTCAGTATCGGAAATACAGAGAGTGGGTTACATAGAGATACATGTTACATTCCACTGTATTAACATGAATTAGCCTAAATTCTTGGCACATGCCCTGTTATGTTTTATAGTGCATTCTGGATTCCAAGTGAATGTTGATCTTGGAATCCCTGGGTGCACTGCAGTTAGATTTGGAGCTTTTCTTCTGACAGGACATATTGCTGTGCTGTTTCTACAATAAAGCCTTCGTAAAAATTGGATTCTTGGATTTAACAAATGGCGACGAGTTGGTGAGGTATCCTGCCTTTTTTGCAGCCCAGCCTACCACATTTTTGGGAATTGTTTATTGAAAAGGAAAAGACTACATGTGGATTGAATTGTCCTTCTTGGATTTTTGTTGCTCCAGCTATCTTGAAACCGGATATTTGTGTTTCAATACGGATACTATTGGGAGAGCCTTCACTACGGAATAGCCAATTTACTGGCACCATCTTCTTACTTCAAAGTGGCTGTTGGAACAAGCAAGAAATAACGTGGATATGTATTACAGGTATGGGAGTATTTCAGTCAAGCTCTCTTCCTATGGGGATGGTTGCATTCGAGTACATGGTGGGTGGAGAATGGTTCTTTTTGCGCTAGAAAGAGAAGTTTATGATTAATGAGGGGGGATAATTTTTGGAAGAAGCCCCACAGGTATGATTATATAATTAGAGGGAGAACGTTGGTCATGGTAACAATTACATATATGGATTAAGCAAAACTGATGTTTTAGTATGTGATGCGTGGTGAAGTCTAAATACAGGATCTAATGTCGATGTTTGATATTTGTAGTGAACCCCTGACGAAGGGCAATGAAATTAGCCCGAAATGCATTGGGAAGATCATACTACTGAGGATGAATCATGTATATTTCCTGCTTCGGAAAAAGGTCCGGATGGACATATCCGCAGTATTAGAAACGTAAATACATGTAATGGCTCTCTTGTGACAAAGCAAAATGGAATGAACATGTGGATTATTGGATTATTGTAAAATAAATGTGTTTGAAAAGGATAAAAAACATCAGTACCTTTATTACAAAGAAATTACGCTGTGCGTCTGTGATGGGAGTGGAGTTCCGCTCCCTTTATTTTGACATTCCACTGTATTAACATGAATTAGCATAAATTCTTGGGACATGCCCCGTTATCTTTTGTAGTGCATTCTGGATTCATAGTGAATGTTGATCTTGGAATCCCTGGGTGCACTACAGTTAGATCTGGAGCTACTGACAGGACGTATTGCTGTGCTGCTTCTACAATAAAGACTTCATAAAAATTGGATTCTTGGATTTAACAATACAGTTAAGATATATCCTTTTCACTGTTGTCTATAGATATAGAACATTTTTATGGCAGATTACTAAGACATCTACTATTGTCTCCAGACTTTGACCTGCAGACGTCAGTGTCCAGCAGAGTTACAAGTGCCAGGTGTTTTGGTTTTCTCTTAAGCGTATTCATCTATCTCCTTTTCTACTACTGGCCCTCACATTCACATTGTATGTGGTCATAGGTGGTGGCTGTGAGAGATGAAAGAGTTATTCGCGCTTAATGGATCCAGAGTACAAGGTTAGTGCATTCTGACAGCATGTGGTACGCAGCTTTCCCAGCAATATGTATCTGGTTTTGGACTTTTTCACAATTTGTTCATGCACCCATCTCCTGTGCAAGTCACTCAAAAAACCTAAACATCAGGGAATGTTAGCATATAGAATCACAGACGCTGAGCAGTTAACTCTCTGGTGCTTCCATCTTCTCACCTCAAACACCTTCTGATGTACTTCTGTCATGTCAGTTAAGTTTTTTAAGGATTGGAGCACCTGGCGGAGATGTTGTAAGAGGCTACTGGTTCACAGGTGATAATTGTGTTGTGAACTTTTCCTCCTCCACATTGCTATGTGTGCAACCTGCCTTTGGTGACTTCGACTAAGGTAGGGTTCATAAGAAGCATCTGGGTTAGCTTTTACAGGGTGCTTTTGGTATGTGGCTACACCTGATGATACTGGTGCTAGTGTATGGGATGGTGCTAAAGGTGCAGAGGCTCTAAATAGTCTGTCTACTGACATACATGGCTATTCACCTGTATTTTATGTGGAAATCGCATGGTTTTATGACTACAGTGTGGAGTTTTATTGTGCTGTACCTGTGAAATTCTTCCTGATGTTACTCACCATCATTTTCCCAGCTAGGATGTTGGAGTTAAGTGCACAGTTATTCCCATCTCTGTGTGTAACATTCAATTTGTATTCTGCATTGTGGAGTCATAGTTAAAAGGGGAAATTAGGGGTGAGTGTTAAATTGACATGCAGATCCAAATGCGCTATTTATTATATGTTGTTGATTCCATTGTGAGTTGTGTGAATTGAATGCTGTGTTATTGCCTGCCATTGATAACATTGTGCATGTATATATGTCTGACTCTAGTCACACTATATTTAAGTAACTCGAGTGCTTGTGAGCTTTGCTTCTGATGGTGCACTGCTGTGTTACTCTGTATCTTGGGAAAATGCTTTCTCTAGTCTGCACCCATAGTTAACCGCTTAACCGCGGCGGCAATTCCGCGGCGGTGCGGCAGTTTAGCGGAGTGGGCGGGCCCGCGTCGGCCAACGGACGTGCGCAGCACTACGGAGGTAGTGCTCGCGACGGCCGTTGGCCGACGAACGCAGCGAAGGGGTTAATGTATAATATGAAAAGATAATTGATTGATAAGTAATATTATTTCAGACAGCATATTGATTCTTTACTTGTAATCCTTGAATCAAATCCTACTTCATATATTGTTCCAGTTCATCTGATGAATGTCTTCCTCCTTTTTCACATATCATCTACTGTCCCTCTTACTGTTTGAACCACAAATTAATTTCTCATTCCAGCATATTTCATACTTTCACTCTTCATCTTTTTCTTTGTTTTTAACATTTTTTCATTCTTTTAGTTCTGTTGGTTCCTCATTTTCCCCTTTGTTCTCTTACTAAATCACCCTAATGTGTTTGTTTATTGTTCTTCAGAAGGTTTCTTGGTTACCACCACAGCCTGCATGTGACACATCAGCATTTGGTTGATCTAACATGGTGATGTATGATGTTCGTTTTAACCTTCAGTGCTGTGAGTAAATGTCATAAGGTTAACTTCTAGGCCAGGTGTTCATGCAAAGATATATGCTAGGAGTATAGATATTTGATTCATGGATGTTGTGGAGTCTACCATATTCACCTGAGATTTTCATTCTCTTTCCAGACTAACCATGACATAAGCAACATAAGGTTGTAAGCCTTGAGCATTCATGGCTTCAAATGAATATGCTACCCCTCTGCTTTTGTTCTACCATTTCCTGCTCTCTGCCTGGAAATGTGCTCATTTTGCGCCAGTTCTCGTCTCTTGTCTCTTGACTCTGTCCTAGGTAGGTAATTAAACCAAAAATTAAACCGACATCTTTCCTGAATAATTATTTAAACACCAAGGGGTATATTCACAAGAACGTGTGATAACTACCGCAAGAGTAGCGTAACGCAACTTCCAATATCGCAGCCTATCGCGGGAAAATATCCCCGTGTCAACGTGGAATTCACAAGGCGGTAGCATGCGATAGTCTGCCGAAACCGCGGACAATATCCGCAATACAACCAACACGATGGAGATAAAAACACAAACCACAACACCAAAAAACACGCGATAGGCAAAAGCGCGATGAGGAAATCAGCGACAAGCAGTGCCAGGCCTGCAACACACACCTGGCAGGCATCAAAAATCCCCATAAATGTAGAAAAACCACCCACACACAAACTGACCAACACACAAGCACCTTGGAGGCAGCCGGAGCAGGCACAGAGGACGAGTGCAACCCCACAAGCACCCCGGACGACCAGCCAGGGACCTCTGGGACAGGGAAGGGCAAGGACAAGAAGACGAGGAAGACCAAGTTCAGTCCGCAGGAGAACAGGATCATAGTCACGGAGGTGATGGAACACCATCAACAACTCTTCGTCACCTCCAACGTGTCATTGGGCACCAAAACTGGAATATGGCGGGACATCGTCGACAAGGTGAATGCCGTCGGAGAGCACAAGTGGACAATGGACGAGGTCAAGAGGCGATGGAATGACATCAAGCGGAAGACCAAGGAGAAACTCTCCGCCAACCTGAAGGCAGCAACGCAGACCGGAGGTGGAGGCCCAGCGCCACAGCTGGAGCTGGATGACATGGAGGAGCTGGTGTCGACAGTCATCAGTGTGGAGACTGTGGCAGGAGTCGGGGGACCGGACACTGCTTTACAGGACACAACACAACTGCAACAGGGTGAGTGACCACCAGGTACTGGGGGGACGGGGGAGATGGCCACTATGGCACACATGCACAAGCAAGCAGGGCACAGTGCACACCCACAATCATCAGGGTCCTCGCCCAGACCCACAGACTGTCACAATGTACAATGCCATGCTGTCTGAATGTCAACCTGTACCATGTGGCTACATACATGTGGACACATTGTAATACACCATCTCCCCTTCACATCGCAGGGGCATCGTCAACACCTCCTGCAGAGCAGTCACAGCCACTCTTCACTGATGACGAGGAGGAGGACAACACCAGCATCGACACCCAAAGCATCCAAGACCTCATTGACCTCATCCGCAACTCACCTCCAGGATCAGGGCAGCCCAGCTACATCCATGAGACCCCTCCCACCACCCAACCCACCCAGCAGGAGGCACCCACAGCCCCGGCACCCTCCCAAGACCCCCAGGAACAACAAATGGCCTTCCAACGCCGTGTGCTGGAGGGCCAGATGGAGACGGCCGAGCAGGTGCGCGTGGGGTTCGAGCTCATGGCTAACAAACTGGATGCCATCTTTGGGTGTCTATGTCCGCCCCATGGTCTCCAGCGAGCCCTGACTGACATCTCTGGAGTCATGACGCGGAGGGAAAAATACCTGTCCGCTCAGAGTGGCCCCAGCGATGCCAGCCATGAGCTGGCAAACATGCGGAGGCTCATGGAGGACATGGTGCGGATGGAGGCGGAAAGGATGGCAGCCGCCACTGCACATCATCGAAATGTAGCTGGGATCTACCATGCCCTGCATGTCCTCATCATGGCATTGCTGCCACAAGGCGAGGCGATGATGAATGCTGCTGCCCCCACACCATCCACATCTCCGCCCCCTGGTGTGTCAGTGCCTCCCAGTGCGGCAGGCGTATCCACTCCGGCACCTGATATGTCACTGCCACACAGTGCGGCCGACAATCCTCCTCCGGCCCCTGATGTGACAGTGGCACACAGTGCCGCAGCCGGTACTGCAACACCCACAGGTGGGGCAGGGCACACACCCGGGGATGAGGACGTGGATGGGACTGTGGTCAGGAGGGCCAGGCACTAGCATTCAATTCCACCACCTGGCCTGTTTCTGCTTGGTGCCGCACATGGCCTCAAGACCTACCACTGACCCCGGATACACTCCGATGCACTCACCTTGGACAGCGACATGGACTGCCACATCCTGTTTGACAACCAATGACACGGCGGACAGACTGCGGACTGTACCCTTCCTCTTCCGCAGTACAGGTCATCCCCGGATGGACACCGGCTGGCCCTCCATGGGCCCATATTGTGTAGTGTGCTCGGCATTGCCCTGTATCGCTCCAGCTACATGACTGCACTGGATGTGCAAATAAACATCCAGTGACGCACTGCTGTGTAATGTCTTACGTCATTCATGTATGGATGTGTGGATGAATGTGGGGACAGTGCCTTCCCTTGCGTCAATGATGTTCATCCTGTGGGATGCCAGTCAGAGGGTGCGACATTGCATCTTGTGTACCGGGTTCCGTGAACACTACAACAGGGACACACGCATCAGTCACTTCCTTGTCCGGACATGGACTGGACCATGCCCAGAGCCCACGAGTCATTGTTGCAAGCCCTGCGCTGGTCGGGCGTATGGCAGGCCAGACCACTCCGCTAACGCCCCGAGGGGGACCCTCATTGCTACCCGTCGCAGCCGTACTCGCTGGTGGTGTGCAGGTCACTGGTCTAGTTGTCAGCATGTCACAGCCACTCCCTGAGGGCAGGTTTTCACACACACCACACCCATCCGGCACAGGCGTCACAGGCCATGTGACTCTGCCAACATAAGGGGCAGACGACGTCACATTCCCCTCTTCCGGTGGTGACTGGATGACGGCCGCTCCACGGTTCTCACTCATGTAGGGCCCATGAGTTGCTGCGCACAGGGTTAGTGGCATCCGAGGCCTTGCGGACAGCACGGGCCTACCACCAGGTGGCGCAGACTGGGGTTGCACAGGGTTAGTGGCACACGAGGCCTTGAGCAATGCACGGGCCTACCACCACGTGGCGCAAACTGGGGTTGCACACGGTTAGTGGCACCCGGGGCCTTGCGGACAGCACAGGCACCCCGCCACGGGACGGTGACTTGGGGTGCACTGTGTCAGTGGCACCTTGAGCTGCTGAGTGGGTGTGCAGCCTGCGATGATGCCCTGTCCAGGCGGTCCGGACAGCTCAGGTTCTGTGTGCCCTGCTGGACCGCAGTGTAGGCGAGAGCCAGCGGGCAGCGCGGGCCTACCGCCACGTGGCGTCGCTTCCGGGGTCCCAGAGTTGGTGGCACCCATTGGGCTGAGCGGGTGTGCAGCCTGCGATGGTACCGGGTGCACTGGTATGTCCACTGCCATGGAGTAATCAAGACCCAGCACTAAACGTGAGACCTGGTGGCCTGCGGAGCGTGGCTGCATGATGTGGAGGGTGCCATGTCCGCGGGCACCGGGTTTGTGGCTTGCAATGGCATGTGGTGGGACCTCCTGTCTACGCGCCGGTGGCGGAAGGTGAGCATTGAGGCCTGGGTGTGTATGGGCGGGCATGCTCCGATGGGCGGTGAGAGAGGTTGGCGTGCCTCTGCCTGGGTGTGCATGGGTGGGCAGGCGATGTTGTCTTGTGCAAGTGTGTGTACTGTGCCAGTCATGTATCTGGGCTCTGTTTCAGCTGACGGCTCTGAATCAGATGTGTGACCTGGTGAACTGACCTACATACCGGCACGTGGTTGGAGACACACCGGTGGCAGCAGGTGAGCAGTGTGGCCTGGGTGCGCAGGGGCGGGACTCTCTCTCTCTCTCTCTCTCCCTCTCTTCCTCTCTCTCTCCATCTCTTCCTCTCTCTCTCCTCTTCGCTCTCTCTCTCTCTCCCTCTCTTCCTCTCTCTCTCCTCTTCTCTCTCTCTCTCTCTCCCTCTCTTCCTCTCTCTCTCCTTCGCTCTCTCTCTGTCCTCTGATGTGCGCAGGACACATCTTCTCATCATGTTTTTTGTCTTACAGGCTGTGACCTATGTATTGTCCGGAGGGGAGCGGCCATGTGTCTTCATTTCATTTCGTTGTTAATTTTAATAAAGTTTCATTTGTTGCTTCGAAAGTGAATGTGTGCTGGTCATTTCTGTGACGACACATCCATGTCACCAGTTGTGATTGTGCGGCATCAAGCGGAATAATTTGTACATGTTTGGGTGTGGCTGATGTGGCATGTCTTTGGTCGGGGGGGGTGCCAGGGAGGGGTGGTCCTCGGTGTGGTGGCGGTGGGTGTTGTGGCCCTCTTGGGTGTCCGGGCCGCATGATGGGTGGCTCCATGGCATCTGTTGCCCTTCCGATGTAGCCCTGGGCTGTGCTCCCTTTTGTGGTGCTGGCTGCCGTCTGATTTTACACCAGGTCAGAGCAGGTGTAGATTTCCTGGTGCTAACGCGCCTTATCGCCTGTTTTGTGTTTTTATCGCGGATGTGGCTGGTCGTTGTGAATGTTGAGGTGTGCTGCTGTCTCGATTTTTGTCACGGGAACGCCTACTCTGCATCTCATTAGCGATATTTGCGGGGGTCCTCTGTGGCGATGTTTTTTGCGGCTGCTATCGCGGGTAAACTGGTGCTGTGGGCTGTTAACGCCGGCTTGTGAATGGGGAGGTAAATTTATCACGACTTTGGCTGCAGTAAAGTGCCGTTAATTCGGCGATAGCTCCTTGTGAATATGCCCCTAAATTTATAACACTCACTATGGGACAATAAACCCACTGAAATTATATGATTTTGTTAGCTAGTGTTCCAGTGAGCATTTGTGGCCTGCTGGTATCACCCCTTCTTGCTGTTCTTTTGTAGCTCATTTTCACTGCACTTTTAGGCCTCTTCTAAAGAGATATTTTTTGTGCAAAAGGATCACTTTTTGCAATTTATGGTCAGTTTGAGACACATTTTATACTTGGTTTGAGCATTTCGTGAACTACGGATGTTTTAATGGTTTAGATTGTCCTCCCAGAAAAATGCTCCCAGTAATATAACTTTGTAAGTGGTGCTGATGTGAGGGTGTTTTGTAGTAGAAATAGAAGATTATTTTGTTTGTTTTTATTATTGCCTTTCTTCATCTCTTTTTTAGTTTTTGACTTTTCTACATTTTCTCTTTCTCTTCCTTTACATTTTTTCTTCTGTTTCTTCATTTTCTCCCTTTTTTCGACTTTGGGGAATGATTTTAGTGTTCTGATCCAGTATAGAGTCATTAATTGGGTTGGCCGATTTACCCAATTGTAGAAACCAACAGTTGTGGTGTTTGTGGAGATGGGAATCTTGTCTTTGGTAAGAGTACTGCCAATTGAAACTTCATGGCATGGCTGCTATGCCCATTAGAAAAGTATGTTATGTTTCAGGATTGATAGGAGAGTACAGATAAACTGTCTCATTTTGGAGAGGAAAGATCCTTAAACTTCAGATCCCATAGATGACAAAGCTACTAAATCCTTGGAACATACTCTGCTGTTGGTGCCAGGGTTGCTCCACTAAAGATCTACAATCTTGGATACACAATGATGACAAAAGAGCAGTGGTCATTCTTATGAAAGGACAAATCTGCCACCTCTATAACTAAATGCCTTCAGATCGAGACATGGTTTGATATCTTGACTGGAATTTAGTTGGATCACAAAGCAGTAAGAAATGAGAGGTGCACCCCTGACAGAGAGCAAACACTTCACCACTTTCTGTGACTCTTACAGCAATTAGAGACCCCTACCCAAATGGGGCATGGCTCCTGATGGCTTTGCAGTGATTACTGCATCTCGCTAGCCTCGGTGGGTCATCCAAGCATTTGTCCACTTCAATCTCTTGCTTTCCTTCTTTTACTTACATTGACTATCTATATATCTTTGGACTCAATTGTAGATGCCTTAGGTACTAGTGCCATATGTGAGAAAAGCTGCTGGTGAGAGCAGCGTAGAGGGATAGAGTTTCATGATATGGCATACGCTCAACCATTGCATTTAGAGATGTAAAGATCGGTATGTGCAGTGACCCATAGTTTCTCAAGCAACAGTTGGGATTAGGGAAGCCATTTTAAAATAGGGGTGGATGTCTTTACAGTGATTTGGAAGGCATGGAGGTTCATAAAGTCTTGCAAAATGTGTGTAAACCTTTCTTGGCTATTTTGAGATAAGAATCATATAATTGTTTTTGTGGGACTTACCCTGGCCTTTTTTCTGCGCTGTGGCTCTCAAGAGCTCACTTACTCTGCTGCAGTCTACAGCATGTGTATGCCCTTTGGCCTAATCAGAATGTCAATGGCACTCCAACAGAAAGAATGCTCTGAGCGACTTGCCATGACATTTTTCACTTCAGAGCCCAACTGCTTGTTGTCACCGCTGCCACTTGTGAACCTGTGCAATGCTCTCTGGGCTGATCCAGAATGTGAAAGGCACTCCATTTAAACAATGGCTGAAAGGATGTGTCCCAAACAAACCAATGGCTAAAGGCAGCTGACCCAAAGCTACCTATGTGTGCTGTTCATGACAACACAATGTGAAGGTGCCAGATCTTAAAAGTCAGGGATAGATTCTTATCCATTCCCAGTCTTTTGTTTGAAAAGGTCACTTATGCCTTCTCTAAAATGCAGGGCTGAGGCTCGGATGGCTGGAGTGGGGATTGAATATTTCTTGGTAAGGATTGAAGGACATCTGTTGATTCAGACTGGCCCATCTCCATCTTTAGCCCTAGTGAAAAATATTAATTATTTGGCTTCTCTTGTACT
The DNA here is from genome assembly GCA_963921515.1 of Calotriton arnoldi. Classification (NCBI taxonomy): domain Eukaryota; kingdom Metazoa; phylum Chordata; class Amphibia; order Caudata; family Salamandridae; genus Calotriton; species Calotriton arnoldi. The sequence goes on along the minus strand of CAWUFW010002423.1, from coordinate 1,924,497 downwards.
GCAAAAAAAAGCAGCTCATTTAATAATGTTTCTTCTACAGTGCTGTAAATCATGGAAAACTGCCCATGTAACTGAGCCTTAGAATTCATTTGAGCAATAAAGCTACAAGCACACCAGCAAGCTGTAATGGAGATTATTTTTAGCCTGAATATATTGGTAACAATTTCAAAAGAACGCAATCTAAGTCATATTATCAGGGCAGCCAAATATATTTATTTCTATTTAATTATACATTTTCTAGAATGGTATTCCAACAATGGTATCTAGTAATTAACACTAATTGTTTGTTGGACATTAGGAAAGTCTTTTGAAAATGTCAAACTGCTGTATTATATCCTAAACTTAACATATTTATTCAATTGTGTAAAAACAAATTAGGTAATGAATCAGGATACAGTTTAGAATTCTATCTAAAAAAGGAACTCCCCTTGTCTAGGAGCCAAACACAAGCAGGATTGGTGTCTGTTCAGGGAGGCATGTACGTGGTCTGGATAGTGCAACTGCCCTCTCTTTCCCGGAAGGCAGGTCTCTCTAAATATGTTGTGCAGTCCTCCACCGGTGGAGAGGATGTCCCTTGAAGGTTGAGTGCATACTTAAATCAACTGTAATATGGGAATGTGATAAAAAATGAGCTAAAGAACTCCTAATCCAAACAAGATTATTTATAAAATAGCAAATAGGAACACAATCTAGCATGATGGTATCAGGTGAAAATGTTTTGAAAAAGCAATAGAATAGTTTCAACTGATCAACGATGCAAACGTGGGTTTTAACAGGTCTCTGTGGAAGTCTTTACAATTCAGCTATATCTGGGTAGGAATCGATTAAAGCTAGAGAAACTCCCTTAATCATCAGGATATTTCCAGTGGGGTCAGGATCAAGGAGCAGACTGGCTGCAAGTCAATTAATCTGCCGTGATATTGGCGCTTGGACTGGGTGAGTTATCTTGCCTGTTAGAGTTTGAAACAAACGGTAAATAGACATAATATCGAAAAAAATATATAGAATGGACAGAATATCGAATTCAAAATATAGAATGGACATAATATCGAATGGACATAATATAGTGGTTAATAATATCGAAATGAAGGTAAGTAATATCAATTTTCAAAATATAGAAGTACATAATATAGGCATTAAAAAATATCGAATTTTTAATAATATCGAATTTTTGTAAGTGTTTTGTATGTTAGTATATGAGTTAAAAATGTATATTATTTTTGTAATGTATGTTAAATATTTTTTAAAGTTACGAAATTTATGTAAAATTATTTTTGCGTAATTTAATTCCGTAGCGGGTTGTGGGTTTATAGGGGAATAGGGTGGGAAGTAATTTAATTATAGTAAATTAAATATTAATTTTTAGGAATTATTAATTATTTTTAATTTAATTTTGCGTTTTAGTTCTGTAGCGGGTTGTGGGTTTATAGGGGAATAGGGTGGGAAGTAATTTAATTGTAATTAAGAAAATATTTATTTTTATTTATTGGTATTGATAATTAATTTATTGTTAATTAATTATTAATTGGTAATTAATTTTTATTAATTGGTAATTAATTTTTATTAATTGATTAATTGATAATTATGTTAATTGTATTAATTTATTATTCGGAGCGGGTTGTGGGTTTATAGGGGAATAGGGTGGGAAGTAATTTAATTATAATTAAGAAAATATTTATTTTTATTTATTGGTATTGATAATTAATTTATTGTTAATTAATTATTAATTGGTAATTAATTTTTATTAATTGGTAATTAATTTTTATTAATTGATTAATTGATAATTATGTTAATTGTATTAATTTATTATTCGGAGCGGGTTGTGGGTTTATAGGGGAATAGGGTGGGAAGTAATTTAATTGTAATTAAGTAATTATTGAAATTCTTTTTGTGTATTGATTAATTTATTGTTAATTAATTATTAATTGGTAATTTTTTTATTACTTATTACATTTTTGGTATTGAAAAGTAATTGGTTGTTGATTAATTATTAATAGGTAATGAATTTTTAATAAATAATATTTATTGGTATTTATAATTAATTAATTATTAAATATTTTGTAATTGGTGATTAATTGTAATTAATTTTTTATTGGTATTGATAATTAATTTATTTTTATTTAAATATTAAATCATTACTTTCCCTACTGTTGCACTCACTGAAGTGGGAATAGTAATTTTTACCCCTACGCTATCCAACGCTTTCCCTACTGTTGCAGTCACTGGAGTGGGAATAGTAATTTTTACCCCTACGCTATCCAACGCTTTCCTTACTGTTGCACTCACTGGAGTCGGAATAGTAATTTTTACCCCTACGCTATCCAATGCTTTCCCTACTGTTGCACTTACTGGAGTGGGAATAGTAATTTTTACCCTCCCGCTATCCAACGCTTCCCTACTGTTGCACTCACTGGAGTGGGAATAGTAATTTTTACCCTCCCGCTATCCAACGCTTTCCTACTGTTGCACTCACTGGAGTGGGAATAGTAATCTTTACCCTCCCGCTATCCAACGCTTTCCCTACTGTTGCACTCTCTGGAGTGGGCAAAGTAATTTTTACCCCTACGCTATCCAACGCTTTCCCTACTGTTGCACTCACTGGAGTGGGAATAGTAATTTTTCCCCTTCCGCTATCCAACGCTTTCCCTACTGTTGCACTCACTGGAGTGGGAATAGTAATTTTTACCCTCCCGCTATCCAATGCTTTCCCTACTGTTGCACTTACTGGAGTGGGAATAGTAATTTTTACCCTCCCGCTATCCAACGCTTTCCCTACTGTTGCACTCACTGGAGTGGGAATAGTAATTTTTACCCTCCCGCTATCCAACGCTTTCCCTACTGTTGCACTCACTGGAGTGGGAATAGTAATTTTACCCCTACGCTATCCAACGCTTTCCCTACTGTTGCACTCACTGGAGTGGAAATAGTAATTTTTACCCCTACGCTATCCAACGCTTTCCTTACTGTTGCACTCTCTGGAGTGATAATAGTAAATTTTACCCTCCGCTATCCTACGCTAAAAATATTGAATATGTTTTATTAATATTAAGTTAATATATATATGTATTAAAAAATAAAAATGTATGTTTATTTTTTTATAACTTACATTAATTATTTATTAATTTTAAGGTTATTTAAGTATTTTTAAGTATATTTCAGTTAATTATATTTATTATTTTATTAATTTTACATTACTTTTAATACATTTAAAAAATTCGATATTTTAACAAACTATGGGGCCCATTACGATGGCGGGCGGAAGCACAACCGCCGTGCTGGCGGATGCAAAAACCACCAGTTACCGCCGGCACGCAGCAGTCCACACGCCCGCCCAATTACGATGCGAAAAGTAGGCCAAACACCGCCGGCAAGCCAGCAACACCGTCCGCCATCAAAGTGCGCCCGTACATGTAGCGGCGCAGCCCAACTGACACACACCGTCCGACCAAACACGCCCCGCCCGGCGCATAAATTACGATGCCGCAAACAAACGGCTCCCACGGCCAAGAGATACCGTACGACAAACCGAAGCGGTAACACGGACGCCGAGCACGGACAACGAAGAAGCGGCTCCCCGAGCATGAATCCAGCACTGCAGGCCGTCCCCATGCTCCTGCTGATGCACCACCAAGGACGCAACGTACCGCGGAGACGCAGGTAGGCACACACACAACAAGTGCACGCAAACAGCGCACACAGTGCAAGGGCGGAAAAAGCGGACAACCCCCACCAGCGCGTGTACACTACACATCCACCATCGCATCCACATATGACACACAGGCCAAATCGTAACATCGCAGAACACATGTGTACACACCACCTGGGACTAGGAACCAACCACCCCGTCACGGCCCCAAAGCGCCGATGACGCCGCCACACATGCGCACAACGCAGAGGCCAACCGCAGCGCCATGCATGCGTCGCACACAGACACAGGGACACAACCAAGCAGCACACACATCAGCCCCACCCCGAACGCACATGACACGTGACAGGCCGGCCACAGACATGTCCTCAACGCCCAATCCACGGACAACACCCAACGCCACACAACCGACGCACACATATCAGTGAAGACACGCAACAGCAGGACACACCCCAGTGTAACAAACATGGCGTAGCACACAGCGGCGGCAACACCAACTAGGAGAAGCAGGGCTCCTTCGGGAAGAGGAACGCCAGTACCACACAGAAACACCCATACCACCCTGCACATATGAACAAGACATATAAAACGGAACACCAAAGAGCCCGGGGACCGACAACAGGTGGCCCAAGAATAACATTCACACACAAGGCCCAACGCAGAGCGGAAAGGCAGCCTGCCGCCCACACAAGGGAGAGCAGACAGCACTGAATGACCTTCCATTCCAACTCCGAAACCACAGCCCTACGACAGAAGCCGGTGAATACAGCCATTGTCCAAGAATAGACCAACACAGGCATGCCGAGGAGACCGACCACAGGGCAGATAGCGCATATCACAGAAGCACACAACGGACGGGAAGAAAGAAGAAAACACTCCCCCATGTCGGCCACATGCAAGTTAATTGGAAGGAGTCACACAGCACTGACCTTGAACTGTCTGAGAAGCATGTGGGAAGAGGGCCCGTGTCCTCCAAACAAGCCAACAGAACACAAGTCCTGTCTCCCTACGACTACACAGAGCTCACAGCAACCCCGGAGCGTGCACATTGCAGACTGCACACACAGCCGGAGCACGCCACCTCAACGAACCGCTGCGAAATGGCAACCGCAACACACCTACCCAACTACGCCGAACAGCTCAAGCTGTACAAAACCAACCTGTGCCATACATTGGGATGCGATCTCCTGTCCCTGCTGAACGTAAGTTACCGACTGACTTACCGCATCACATTGTTCAGCTGCGTCATGCCCGTCTTCTACTGTCGGAGGTGTCCCTACCAGCATCCCGTCGAGATATGCCTCTCCAACCCGGCATGTCTGAAGGCGGACCTGCTACCACTACTCCTCCCTCTGGACGCACACGACAGGGCCTGCTCTGCCTATGGGGGCATGGCGTATGTGGCCAACATCGCACCCGCACTGAAATGGGACCACTGTGCCTCCACACGACGGATCATCGATAACAGCTACATCGAATGTCACCCAGCATGCCCCATCATGGTCCTCCAAGGGACAACCTACGAACAACACCTTGACAGCCACCATCCGCTTCATTGGCTGGCAAACATGTACACCACCAATGACATGGAAGCCCTGCTGGACGGCATCGCATACCTGACAACCTGTAAATACGTCGGACCACAACGCAGGTTCCCCGAGTGACCTATGATGTCCAACCCCGCACCCATGCTTAGCTTCCGCACGGACTGGCCAGTCACCACCACAACAGCCATACCAAACGACCGGCAACTGTAACCACACCATCAACGACATCGCCATGACATCGGATATGACCGGGACATGCACACTGTTCCCCATCACATCCAGGAACACCGCATGCATCGTGGGAGGCAGTGGCATGGGCTCTGTGTATCGCACCCACATGGACGGAACTGCACGAACAACCAGGACACGACATGGATCCAGCGCCCATGGACACACACACCGCTCAGTGGACATGAATAGGTCGCCTGGAGTCTGTGGGTGCTGCACCTCTCCCACCCCCGCCCCGGGAATCCCATACCAGGACCTTTGCATGGACGACAAGTGCATACAACAACAACACGACCCCAGTGACTGTGACATGTCCAGTAACCACCACAGTGCAACAACAAGTGGCACGCCGCTGCATGCACGCAAGCACATGCCCTGATGTCATCTCACATGCACGCGTGCATGAGGAACAACCGCAGCAAACCTGTCACATGGAACTGAGATGGACTGTGCCCATGATGCCAAGCGGTCTGGTAGGCTACATGTATACCGTCTGTGTCAAAGTCCGCAGCTCCGCAGCTATACGTAAATGTACATTAGCACAGCCTTGGCCAAGCAGATGTCACTCTGAAGCCCACATCCCACATGCAACAGCCAATCACATGTAACCCCACACCCTATCCCATTTGCAATCATGCTCAGTATATCCTCAACATGTATCCCGCTGCCAGTAGTGTCCACTATACTGCATCACAGAGGACAGAAGACTCAATATAATGTTTGAAACCAAAACTGTCTCCGCTGACTCATTTCACAAGTACGAATGAGAGAGGATGAGAGTATGTGAAGTACACGGCAGTCGTGACATGACCATGTAGTCCACTGGTATTGGATGTCAACGCAAATGAGTAGCACTACTGTGGAAGACACACATGTGTCGTGTGAAGTCGTATGGACGCAGTGCTCAGGTGGGTGGGTGCGACGGGTAGATGCGCACATGCCAAGTTGGAGCACGCCGTGTTGGGAGGGGTCATGAACAGTACACCACCGCTTCCCTGGGCATTGTGAGAGGACACCTGTCGGGGGGAGTGAACACGTGTGTGCACAGCAGCCGGGCACACGTACAAAGCGGTACCAGGCGCACCTCAGCCCACCCTCTGTGGACAAGCTGGATCCTGTTGTGCGCCCGCCATGCCCCTGACAAGGCACACACAGCCCCAGTCGACCAGGTGTAACCCCAACATAGTCAATCCGCACAGGCGATACAGGGCACGGGATGGCAGTGGAGCATGGTGTGTGAGAGGTCTCCTCGCGCTCCTCCTGGTCATATCACGCAGGCAATAGAACCTCAACGTCTAGCATGGCACAAGTCAGATGGAAGTGTAGGGGGACGCACCACAGCACGAGCAGCACTGACGTCACGGGAGGTGGCTCGCACCATCCCATCCATTGCCCATCATACCAACCACGCCACATGCCATTGCGACTAAGTGCAAGCGCGTGCGCCACCACCCCCGAGCCCTCCCCAGAGAGGCCAAAGAGTGAATGTGTGGGCCATCAGCCACAGACGGACGCGGCCTGGCCGCAAGGGCAGCCACAGCCACTGGGTGTCGCAGGTGGCGGATCCGGAAGGCGAAGACTGTGATGCATAGTCCATGCAGGCCGGGTCACCATTTGGGGCACCACGCAGGTGGACGGCGTCCCGCGACACATCATACCCTGAGACAGCCCACTCGTGCAACTGGACCCACACATACACTCCTTGCCCTCTCTGGTGCGAGCTTGGGGCTGCCTGTGCAAGCGCTAGCCTCGCAGGTGAGCATGCATATTGGGGGAGCGAGGGGAGGACATGAGGGCTGGGGCGAAGATGACTGTATCACTGTCAGTTAGTACAAGGGATGACCCAGATGTGGAAAGGAAGAGACGTGTCCCGTGTGTACTGCAACTAGTCGCCAATACAACTACCCCCCATGTCCGGAATGTAAGCCCGCACCTAGGCCCGCCCATCCGCCACATCGAACATACCACCAGCACGACAACCTTCCCATTCGAAACACTGACTGGGGGTGGCGACCAGTGTACAATCATGTGTAGCCTACCCACGCGTACATGTGGGCCCTCCATGATCCATGTCACCTGCGGCAAAGTCATGACATGCGCAATGAGGGAAGTGAGGAGAGCTGCCCGCCCCACGCGCAGAAGGTGCATCAGCTCCACAGACCCAGCAGCGAGTCCAGCAGGGGTCACATGTGCAGGGGCAGCTGTGCCTGGTGTGAAGGCACATGCATATAGACAGCACATCGACCAATGTGTAGTCTGCCCACATCTACAGTCCATCATCATGCGGACATAGGAATTGAACACAGGGCAACACATCTTAGTGGGTGCACCCACCGTGACCAACAATGCGCAATCATCGACGTACCCGCCCTGTGCATGGCCCCCCACCCAACGGCGGCACATCCAGTGCCACCATCCCACACACACAAGCCTTCCACGGAACATGCTGTGTCCAATGGTCAGTACAGAGTCAGCGCCCATCTGGTGGATCCTGAACAGGAGACACATGCACACACATGCCAGCTCCCACTATGTACGACTGCCACCTGGCACGTGCAATGTAACCTCTCACCTGTGACGTGTGACTGCAAGCACACAGCCGTCTTGGCATGGGGCTGTCAATGTGGACACCTGTCAATGTTTCGGGAGGTGTGATCCGTACAGTGCTGTACATAGGGTGCAGTGCTGACACCTACTACTGTCTCATATCCCCTCGTGCCACAGGTCCCACTTGTTTTGGCCGCTCAGCCTGTGCCCACATCGTCGTCGTCGTGTGCCATACTCATCCAGCCGCGGAAGCAGTTCCATGCTCAGCAGACATTCATGTTGCCGTGGCGTTGCCGCTTGACGGATATGCAGTCAGTCCCCATCAGCACGCCCCGCAAGTCATTGGGGCCTGGATCCCCATGTGCATGCACATGGCAGTGGTTTGTATCACTAGCCATTGCCATTGTTGGGAGACCTGTGTAAGTGTATTGTGGCCGTGCCGTCCCAGCTTGACAGCTGGGCTGTGGCTCCTGTGCTTACTCAGTCATGTCAGTGATGTGTATGCGAAATTGCTATGTGTCGTGTTGCTTTGACATGTGTCCTCTGCCATTGTCCCTAGGCGGAGACCGAACATTGACCGCCCATACCAATTGCTGGCGGACATGGACGATACAGAGGTTATTAGGAAGTTTCGGCTGGACAGGCCAACCCTGCATCGACTGTGTGCCATGTTAGAACCCCATCTCCGTCCCCGCAGGGTGTATCCGACTGCTGTCACCCCCACGGCTAAGGTGATGGCCGCCATGCATTTCTTCGCCACTGGGTCATTCCAGCACACAGTGGGCATTGGAGGAGGGATGTCCCAGCCCATGTTCAGCAAGGTGCTGAGGGATGTACTGGCAGCCATGATGCTGTACCGGAACAGGTACATCCGCTTCCCCAGGGCTCGTGAATTGGCGGCAGTGAAGGGTGCATTCTATGCCCTTGGCAGAATCCCACACGTCGTTGGAGCCATTGACTGCACACATGTCGGCCTTGTTCCACCACAGGCCACTGAGCACCTGTACCGCAACAGGAAGCACACGCACTCCCTGAATGTGCAAGTGGTGTGCCTTGCGGACATGGTGATCACCCACGTGTGTGCAAAGTTCCCAGGCTCGGCCCATGACGCACACATAATGCGCAACAGCATCTTGCCACGACTGATGTCCAATATGCAACAGGATCGTGCCTGTATTGTCGGTGAGTATGTGGAGTGGTGTAGCGTGCTGGCTGTGCGATGCTGTCCCCTGTCCAGTTGGATTAGCAACGGTTCTCTGTGTCCCTCACACCCAGGTGACTCTGCGTATCCGAATGGGGCATGGCTGCTCAGTCCATTGAGGAATCCTCGCACCCCAGCAGACGATCGCTACAATGAGGCACATGGGAGGACCAGACGTGTGGTCGAGCGTACCTTTGGCCTCCTCAAGTCCAGGTTCAGGTGCCTGGACCGCACCGGGGGTGCGCTGGCGTACTCCCCACAGAAGGTGTGCCGGATAGTGGTGGCGTGCTGCATGCTGCACAATCTGGCCATTCGGAAGCAGATCCCCTCATCGTGGATGACGGAGATCAACCAGGGCCCCAGCCCGCAGACCAGGACAGCTCGAGTGAGGAGGACAGCGGAGAGGAGGAAGCTGGTAATGTGCGGCAGCAGCTCATCGCCCGCTACTTCACTTGACGGTGAGTGTCCATGTACGACGGCTGATGTGGCTGTATCTGTGCAGGTGTGTGTGTGCTGTGTCAGGGTGGCCGTTTGTTCACTGCGTGCTGTGTGTCAACGCTCCATGGCCAGGGTAGTATGCCACTGTTGGTGGCTGTGGCATTGTGCCCTATTGCTCTGTGCGATGTGTGTACATTGCTTGTAGTTGTTGACATGTACTGTGTGATGGGTGTGTGACACACTCATTGAATGTGCTCCTGTTCTGTCTCCCACCCCTAGGTCCCTACAGGCCCTCCGGATTCAAATGCCATGCCACGCATCAGGTGCCTTTCCGCCCAAGGTGGCCGTTGTATTCTGTACAAATAAGACACAGGGCACAAACAGCAGTTAGTGAAAAAGGTGCATTTATTACAAACTGTGACATGTGATTGTGTGTAAGGTGATGACAAAAGTGGTGCGTGCAGTGACAATGAGCTGTCGGTCATGGCTGCGTGATGATCAGGGTGTACCCACTGGTTCTATGTCCATAGTCCAACACACACATGCCATCCAGATGGCTGTGTGGAGTGGGATCGTAGTCCAAGTCAATGCAGTGGCTGGTCAAGGAAGGCTGGCGGAAGGCTGGCTGGCTGCCTCACTTGCGACTGGAGCGTGCGAAGTCCTCCCGGGAGATCTGTTTCCTCTTCGGACGGCCCCTTCCACGTTTGCGAGGGGGTGCCTGCTTGCGACATGCTGGTGGTTGAGGTGTGATCACTGGCTGTGGACGCAGGGGAACTGGACACTGCTGCTCCACCCTGCGCCCCGGCAGGTGGTGGCGGAGGGGGAGCTGCTGTCCCTGGCTGTGACCTCACCGCCACCACCAGCTGTCCCATGAGGTCCACGATTTGGCCCATACGGGCGTCCATGGACCTCAGCACCCCCAGCACCTCACGCGTGTCTGAGGCAGACCGGACCCATTGTCCTTGGGCCTCTTCATAGGCCCCAAGGACTCTGGCCATGTGAGGCAGGGCATGGCTCCCAGGGGAGGCTGGCGTTTCCCTGACCCTGCTCCTCCTACCAGTCCTGCTGCCACCGGCCTGCCCACTAGCCACATTGCTCACCACGGTCCTCGCTGTGGCTCCCAGGGTGGATCCAGTCGTCCGGGCCACCACCTGCGCTGGGGCTGGTGCCAGCGAAGACGTGGCGGTGGTGGCGGCGGTGGTGGTCGGTGCGGCGATGGTGGCGGTTGCGGCAGTGGTAGTGGCCACAATGACCGTGGGTGTGGCCGCAACGACAGTGGCAGCAGGGGGCTGTGAATGTTCAGCAGCCCTGGATGATGGGTTGGTGGGTAGGAGGGGTCCTGGGGAGCGGCTGGGCCCTGCCACACCAGATGGGCCTGCTTGGTTGTCCGTGTCCGAAGAGGAGGACAGATCCTCCAGATCCGTGTGTCCTCGTTGGGGGCTTGTAGGCTGGCTGTGCTGGCTGCTGGCTCCATCCCCAGCATCCAGCAGTTCGTCACCTGTGGAGAGAATGAGATTTGTTATTGTGTTGCACCTGGCGAAGTATGTATTTGTCGTCTGACATTGACAGTTCGTGCAATCTCGTACATGGGTTTCCCGGAGGCGTGTGTGTGGCTGTAGCATCTGTAGTTGTGTGTGCTTGGCAATGGGACTGTGTGCTGTGCACATGTGGCATGGGACGGATTGGCCATGCCGATGGGTGTGTTGCTGTGCCCCTACTTATTGTGACTCTGGTGTATGCGGGCTCCTGGCCCATCCTGGGTCTGGTTTGTACTTTGCTTTTGGGGTTCAAATGGAACGCTTAGGAACGCATATGGCAACATGGGGGCCATGCCCCAGATTCGCATTTGGGATGGAATATGCTTTTGGGGTTCAAATGGAACGCTTAGGAACGCATATGGCAACATGGGGGCCATGCCCCAGATTCGCATTTGGGATGGAATATGCTTTTGGGGTTCAAATGGAACGCTTTAGGAACGCATATGGCAACATGGGGGCCATGCCCCAGATTCGCATCTGGGATGGAATATGCTTTTGGGGTTCAAATGGAACGCTTAGGAACGCATATGGCAACATGGGGGCCATGCCCCAGATTCGCATCTGGGATGGAATATGCTTTTGGGGTTCAAATGGAACGCTTAGGAACGCATATGGCAACATGGGGGCCATGCCCCAGATTCGCATTTGGGATGGAATATGCTTTTGGGGTTCAAATGGAACGCTTAGGAACGCATATGGCAACATGGGGGCCATGCCCCAGATTCGCATTTGGGATGGAATATGCTTTGGGGTTCAAATGGAACGCTTAGGAACGCATATGGCAACATGGGGGCCATGCCCCAGATTCGCATTTGGGATGGAATATGCTTTTGGGGTTCAAATGGAACGCTTAGGAACGCATATGGCAACATGGGGGCCATGCCCCAGATTCGCATCTGGGAGGGAATATGCTTTTGGGGTTCAAATGGAACGCTTAGGAACGCATATGGCAACATGGGGGCCATGCCCCAGATTCGCATTTGGGAGGGAATATGCTTTTGGGGTACATGCTGTGAGCCATGGGTGCCGAACGTGACATGTGTTGTGGCAGCATGACAGTGCATGGTTTGAGGTGTGTGCATGCTTGACATGGCCTGCATATTTGCTGTCTGTTGTGATTACTGGACATGGCATTGGACGCATCGTTATGAGTGAGTGATGGTTGTGTGCCAGCCAACGTATTGCAGTTGTCCCATCTCCTTGGTGTGCATGCTGCCCTGTGCCATGTGCATCACTGCAGTGCTCGGGGGGTGTGGCCCATGTTGTGTGTTGTTGCTCACAGTGTGTCGTGCACTTCATTGACTTCTGGCACATGGTTGGTCATGGGCATGTATCTTAGCGTGACTGCTGTATGTGTGGCAGCTGTGCGGATGACATGCCTTTCATGAGACTGGGGCTGACGGATGGGATGGATGGTATGTTGTTTGTGCATGGTGTGTCTGTGTGTTTGATGGGTTCAGTGGTGTTCGTGTGCATTTATGTTGTTCCGCTCTGTTGCGTCTAGTGTTGTTTGTCTTACATAGGCGTAGTTGTGGGGTGTGTGGTTGACAGGCAGTAGGGGCTACATGGACAGGACTTCAATGGTGTTTCGGTTGTGTGTGATGAGTTGCACAGTGGCTGCCGTGTGGTACTATATTCAGTGTGGCTTGTGCATGCAGACGTGGCTCCTTGGGTGTTGCTATGTCTGTGATGGGTCATGTGGGGTGTGAGTCTGTTGTTCATGTCCGTGTGCACATTGTTCACTTGTTCGTGACGGTGGGCGGTGCTGCGTGTCTCGTCTGCTACGTGACATGTCCCATGTGTTGGTCGTGTTATGGTCCTCATGCCTCCAGTAATCCAGCCCTGTCCAGTTTCCCACCTGCAAGTTGTTCGTGCGTGCACTGTACTGGATGCCACATGGCTCTAAGCGGGGGTGCTCCATGTTGCAGGTCTGTGGGGGTGGGAGGGTGTTGTGGGTCGTGGGGGTGGCTGGATACCCACTGACACCGATTGCTGTGGACCGTGATGTCTGCCTTTCGGCTGTCGTTGTGCACTGCGGTGGCTGACACGTGGCTGTGGGGTGTGGGGGATGCTCCTCCTTGCTGTGCTGTGGGACTGGGGCCTGGTGTGTGTTGTACTTGGGCTGTCCACCGTCCCACCCACTGCACTTTGTGTTCCTGCCACTTACCTGTTACTTGTCGGTTAGTGCAGCTGTGGCGGACACATGGGTGTGGTGGGTGCTCGTTGTGGCGCTTCTGGCATATTTGGGGACCTGTTGGTGGTTACGTGGCTGGCTTAGTGTACACATGTCCCCACGCATCTTACAGTTGTTCTGTTTGGGCTGTGTGTGGTAGTGTCTGTTGCATGTGTGTGTGATGTGTTGTGTATTGTGTGCTGGACATGGGGGTGTTTGTCCCTGGGAGCTGTGGCATGGTGGTAGTGCATGTGAGTACATAGCGGTGTGCTGGTATACATTAGTTTGTACTTACCAGCCTCCACTCCCTCTGCTAATCCGGCGAGGATCTCCGGATGGATTACGACTCGCACCTTCTCCTCCCACGCTTTGAAGGTCTTAAAGAGCGCGGGATTCCCTCCGCCAGTGACGGCAGCCAGCTCTCTGTTTTTGCCCTCCTTCTTCTTGACCAGGCTCTTTACGTCATTCCAACGTTTGTTAATCTCGACCCTGTTCCTGGGCAGGGTCCCGACTGCATTGACCTGGTCTACGATCCGGTTCCACATTCTGTTTCTGGTGGCTAGTGGTGTGTGCTGGACCATGTTCCCATAGATTTGTGGGTACACCTTGATGATCTCGTCGACCATGACCGTCAGCTCCATGGGCGTGAACTTGGGCATTCTTTGTGGTGCCATGATGTTTGTGGTGCTGGTGCGGTGTGTGTTGTGTAATGTGCAGGGGGTTTGTGGTGCCGGTGTTTGGTGGTGGTGGTGGTGGTGGTGGTGGTGGTGGTGGTGTTTGGTGGTGGTGGTGGTGGTAGTGGTGGTAGTGATGTGTGCGTTTCTGTGGTGTGCTGCTGTCCTTGCTGTGTCACTGTGTCCTCTCCTCTCCTCTCTGGTTTGCAATGTAGCAAGGGGTTGTGGTCTGTGGGAGTGCTGCTTTTGTACTCACCTATGTGGGTGTGTCCTCATGGTCTGTTGTTTTCAGGTGTGTTGTGTCTGGGGTTCTGGCCTTTGTATTTTTTGTTTGTCCGGGGGGTGTTTTCGGGATGTGTACTGTGCTTGTGTATTTGTGCGTGCCTTGCTGTGTGGACTTGTTGGCCATGTTGTGTGCTATTGGTTTTGTGTGCGGATGGTTTCTGTGCAGGTACGTTGGCGCCATGGCTTCTGCCGTGTCGATTCTCATCGGCGTTGTTTGCGCTGGCGGGCGGTATCTTTGTGGTTTTTCCGCGCTCATGTCGGTGCGATCGTAATTTCACGTGCGGTGTGTCGGCCGTGAGGGCGGGCGGTTTTGTGTTGTTGTGCGTGTTTCCGTCCGTGGCGGGCGGTTTGTCTCCGACTCGGACGTTGGCGGGCGGTATTTTGTGTGCTTTTTCCGCCGATGGCGGTATTCGGTTTGTGTAATCGTAATGGCGTGGTCGGTGTTCAGGCGGTGTGTGCGGGCGGATTTTTGCCGCTTCCATGCCTGGCGGAATTATTTACGCCGGGTATCGTAATGTGCCCCTAAATTATTTACAACGATATTTTGGATTCGATATTTTTGTACTTACCTTTTTGTAGATAGGAATTCGATATTTTGGCATTCTATATTTTATCCACGATATTTTTGCAGGTCGATATTTTGGCATTCTATATTCTGTCAGTGATCCAAACAAACATCACTCAAATGCCAGGGTTTGCAGAGTTTTCTGTGTGCTGGCAGAACTGATGGTCAAATACTGAAGCCATCTCCACTGGAACATGAGAGGAGATTGAGTGTCTTTAGCCTTTAGTTTTGATGTTTTCAGGGCATTCTAGGTAGAGAGATGTGTTGACCCTCTAGTTAGAAATGAGCAGGGTTTATTGGGTGCCATCCATACCTGAACCCAAATTCTACAGCTACCCCTATTAATAATGAGAGGAAATTGGTAATTGTTAGATCATAGTTTTGAAATATGGGTCGGCAGAAATGTGATAAGCCCCCCCCCCAATCTGCACCCTTAAGGGGGAAGAAAGACTTGTGTGGGAGTTGTGGCCCAAGACCAGAAAGGGATAGCCCCCCACCCATTCTATTTTTGACACTAATCTCTGGTGTCCAGTGGGCCTTTTGACTGCCTGTGCTGTGCATATGAATAATCACTCCAAACTGCCACTTTGAGGGGGTAGAAGTCCATCTGGGTCTCAGATAGTTGGTTAGCACATGATGCATGTATGGGTCAACCTCACCCCATTTAAAAAAAAAAATGAAACCCCTAGTGGTAGTGGGCTTTATGCCCCCCCTCCCCCACGGGGAGAATAGATTTGGGGTAATGCCCTTGTCTGCCCCCAGGGAGGCAGAAAGACTGTCTTTGTCCTAGGGGTGTGAATGACGTACAAGCTGACCCGTCACCCCATCCCTTTTTAAAGTGTTTTTTTGGTGTCTATCCTGGTGTTTAGTGGGTTTCTGCCTATCCGAGTATCCAGAGCAGTTCTTATCAGGGATCAACCTTCTGCAGTGATCCCAGAGTAAGAATATATTAGCGAGCAGTACCATTGGAAAAGGGAGAATCTCCCTTTTCCCAAAGTACCTCTCCCATTGAGACAAGTGCTCAGGGGGTGAGTTGTTGTCCTGAGCACCAATCATAGGTGCCTTTAGGGTCCAGCTCCATTTAGTTTTGTATTTTGTGACTTTATGTTGCATGTTTCACTGAGTATCAGTGAAAAAAAACAATATCCCAGGCTGCAAGGGAAGCTTTTCTGCTGCATGGCGACACTGGGACATGAAAAGGGAACCTACTATTAGAATCATTTACACTGGGAACTTCCTCCACATCATTCCTTCCCCATCTCATTTCTTTCATTCATTCCGATGAGCGGTCCATGCCCTCAACAATTGCATCTGCTTCCTTAACGTGAAGGTTTTTTTTGCCAAACAATTGCCATGCGCTCTGGAATTATTGGTGAACCACACTAATCGGTCCCTTTGAGTGCCTTGATTTTATTAAATCAATAAATTTGCATGCATGTGCTATTTTTCTTAGATTCCCAACAAAATGACCCATTCTTTTTGTTTCCCTTGCATATGTGCAGAAAAAGTATGTCTCTAAAACAATATTGCTGCGTGATCCTAAGTGTTCTTCAACTTCATTGACATTTCAGCATGTCCCTTGGTTATCCATGTCCACTTTCTTCAAAGCTGGCAGAACTATTTCTTCCTGCTAAGCCTACATTATGAATTAATACACTTTGCTTCCCAGCAGTAGAAATCATTTACCACTAGTGGCTACCAAAAATGAGTCAAAAAGCTTCTTCCCTTTCTTCCAAAGTAACAATGGTATTCCTGCATCTAATAAGAAAAGAAGTGGTTGAGACTACACTAGCTGCGGCTATCCTCTCCCCGTTAATAAACTGAGCTCAAGTCATTAACTAAAACAAGAATTAAAAGAACTACATAAAATAATGAGTTATGGGGCGAGGCCTCCACTCCGAAGCAAGATGGCAGCAGATCGCTGAGCTCCGTTGTGTTCACGGAGCTAATGTTTCTTTTACTGCCCTTCATGGCCGTGCTTGGTGTCCCTTGATGAGGGCTCCTGTTCCCTAACTTCTTTGTTTGTTCGCAAGCCGGTGGGAACCGTCGGAGACTCGTCCTCTCTACCTTGTTGCCATGGCGGTGAATTCCAGTCACACGCGAGTGGCCGCCATTTTCTCAGAGCACTGCTCGAGTCTTTGATCTCTGTTCTACCCTGCCTCATATGGTAACCGGCTCCTTCTATTATTATGTTCTGGCCAAACTGATTTTACGCAGTCCTGACCCATTTTTCTTCAATATTAGACATTTTGCCTGAATTTCAACTATGTATGGGATCCTGAATTCTTTTGTCATGATGATATATTTTTTAAATCTTCTAGGTGAAATATTGATATGGCTGTGGTATTGATATATTCCTCTATATTATTTGTTTTTTAATATATCAATATATGCTCCTCATCTTACCTCCTACTAATGTAGTGCCTTGACTATCGCCCTTCTATTTTTATTCACCGTTATTATATTTTATGGGCAGACTTCGATCCTTTCAAAAGCTTAATCAGCACTCAGTTCATTACGTCAAGGTGGCCAGCGACCCGCATACCGCCATTAAACCATAATCTTCTGGCACTAAGCCTAAGAGAGCTAAACATGACCCTTCATCTCAGATTCAGTCATCTCATAATCTTGTTTTAGATACCATTTTGGATGAAGTGCGTGGCCTTAAACCTTTCGTGTGTGCAACCAATGAAAAATTGCAACAAATTGAATATCGCTTGATTATTATGGAGGGCAAGTAGCTTGATATGGAACAACGTGTTGGTAATCTTCAAGATATGGCTACCAAAATTCCTATGCTGGAACAAGAAATTCAAAAACTTAAACTGCATACTGAGGACCTTGAAAATCAAAATAGAAGGAATAATATCCGCCTTTATGGTCTGCCTGAGAACATTGAAGGCCCTGATCTTTTGACCTTCTTGAAGAAATGTTTACCTGAGCTTTTTGGCCTTCAATCTTTATGGCCTCTTAATATTCAACGAGCACATCAATTGGCCAACCTCAACCTCATTCTACTAGACCTCAAGGTATCATAATGCTTTTTTTGGAATTCACTGACTTGATGCTTGTCTTGAAAGCTGCTAAGGAAAAACGTTGTCTAGTATGGTCTGGACACAATATCTTCACCTCTCAGGTCATCTCCAATGCAACAAATGCTAGACGTAAAGAATTTTTTGCTCTTCGACCTCAACTGAGACACCTGAACATTCGCTATGGCATTCTTCATCCCTGCCTCTGTAGAATCACCTATGAAGGAATCACACTTTTTTTGATGATCCGATTAAACTAACAATGTTCCTACAAAATATTACAAAGCAAACTATGGATGGTAATCCTTAAAGTTATTAAACTTTTAGTTCTGTGCATGGCCTCTTTCTTTTTTTGCTTTTTCTTCTTTTTCTAAATTATATGGCTTTTTTCTACATATTCTCTTGTCTCTCTCCATTGTCGTTCTTGCTCTTGGTGCTGACATGCCTTGCGCTCATTCTCCTTCTTTTTTACTTCATATCTGGCTTTTTGTCCTTTATCTGTTTTTTTATTTATTCACTACTCTATTTCTTCTTTTTACTTTTTTCTTCCATTCTTTTTCCTTTTTTGCTTCTCTTTCTTTCTATTCTCTCTATAATTGTATGAGTGTATACTTGTTCCTCCTCTCTATGTTATTGGTAGTCTCTTCATGTTATTTTATTGTTGATACATGGTGTCTTTTTGTTTCCCCCATTGATTTTGCAGCTTGTCATTATTGTTCCTGCATCCTTGCCTTTACCCCACAACATGTTTAATGTTGTCTCGTGGAACGTTCATGGTCTGGGTCATCCTGTCAAACATCAAAAGGTACTCTCGCATTTATCGAAATTTAATTGCCATATTACTTTTTTGCAAGAAACTCATTGTAATGATGTTGAATCGCTCAAGCTTAAACGTCAATGGGTGGGTCAGGTTGTCTTTTTCCTGCTGTCAATCGCAAGGGTGGTGTAGCTATTTTATGTCATAAATCGTTAAACATTCAAATTTTATCAACTGAATGTGATACAAATGGAAAATGGAATTGCTTAATGCCACCATCTTTAAAAAAGCAAGTCACATTTTTCAATATTTATGGTCCTGTCAAATCTGATCCCGACTTTTGGCACAATGTTAAATTAAAACTGTCCTCCAATGACAATCCCAATATTATTCTTGCTGGTGACTTCAATGATTGGTTAGACTCATTTACTGACAGGAAATCTAAATGTAAATTTAAACCTGATAAATCCCATAAAGCATTCCATCCTGCCATTACCTCTCGTCCATTCTTTGATGTATGGAAAACATGTAACCAACATGTAAATGAATTTACATTTTTCTCTAATGTTTATTTATTTATTTAAAGGTTTTATATAGCGCTGGCTAAACCCAGCGGTATCAGAGCGCTTTACAGGAGTATGAGGAGGAACGGAAATAAAAACATTTGTTCAATGAAATAGCAATAAGAACAATTAGACCAAAGAGAACAGATAAATACGAGTGCTATTTACATAAAGATTATGTTAAGCTAAAGAGGGCAGTGAGTATTTAGGCTAGGGCAGGTGGGTAAAGAAAAGATAAGGGAAGGGGAAGAAGTATAGGAGGCGCGAGGCAGCGGGAGGGGGTGTGTAAGGATAGATCTAGGACGAATAGACAGAGGCAGGGAGGGGAGTTAGAGGGGAGGGGAGAGAGTAGCATGAGGGAGCTGAGTAAAGAGGGGGAATGGGGAGGAAAGAGACTGGAGGGCAGTAGAGGGGAACCTGACGGGGGAGCAGAGTGGGAGTCAGTGTCAGAGGCAAGTATTATGGACCCCAATATTTGTTGAGGAGGTGCAGTTTTAGGTCTTTTGTGAAGCTGAAGTAGGAGGGGTTACAGCGCAGATCTTTAGGCAGGGTATTCCAGATGGTTGTAGCGTTCCCGGAGAAGGAGCAAGCTTTTTTTAAAAATTTAATTCCAAAGACCTTTATTGTCGTCGAAATGGTTTATACACAGCATGATGCCTACATCCCTAGTGGGCCGGCAATGCGTGATGATGTGCATGTTTAAGGCAGTGGATGCGGGAGGGGCAATACACAGCAAGCCGCCTACAACCACATCGGGCCGGCCGCGTCAGTTGGGCGATTATCATGAGTGACCACAGCAAAAGGTCCCGAACATTTTATGCAGTTAAGTAACAAAACCAAGTAACATAACACTAATGCCACTAGTCACCAAGAGTGGTTAGGTAGAATGTCCTCATTCATGAGTTCCTGCCCCATATGTTCGCGTGTATAAGGTATGTTCCAGTCCCCATAGCAACATTGCAGTCGCCCTGTCCTGTCTCTTCTGATACCCTCCAGTCATCACTGTTTCTCCCCTCCCTGTGTGGTATTCTCAGCCGCACGAGGTTCCATGAGTGTTTCAGTGGTTGTGTCGTGCTCTAGTAGGTAATTCTGAAGAGGGGCCCAGATATCGCGTGGGCGAGAGGAGGGTGGCAGCAGTTCAGCATAGAGATTGAGCTGCTCTTGACAGTATATAAGGGCGTGAAGCCAGTCCTTAAATTTAGGGGCCCGTCCCCTGCCCCACCTGCAGGCGATTCGTCGTTTGGCCAGAAGCAGGGCCAGTGAAGCATAGCGCCGTATGTTAGCGGGCAACCATTTAGTATATCCTAGTAGGGCGGTGAGGGGGTCTGCCGGCATGTGTGTTCCCAGCATTTGGTCTAAAACAGCCATTGCTTCCCCCCAGTATCGGCGGATAGGTGGACAGTCCCAAGCCAAATGATTGAAATCCGCTCCCTGCTCCCCACAACGATCACATTGATCGTTATCTCGCAAGTGTAGGCGATGTAGGCGCGCAGGCGTAAAATATAACCGGTGAACGTATTTGTAGTGTATAATGCGTAGCCTGCTGCTGGCGGAGACCTCCCCTGTTTGGCGACAGCAGAAGGACCATTGTTCTTCCATAAGGGGGTGTCCCAGCTGTCCCTCCCATTTGACCTTAGCTGGTGAGGGGTCCCACTCGCATTCATTTTGAGTGGTGCGATACAGAAGTGACACCACATGAGTAGGGGTGGTTTGTTGTAAAAGGGCATGAAGGGGGGGCATGATGGGAGGTTCCTCTGGGAAGCATGGGGTGAGGGTCCATATATCCTGCCTAAGCCTAACGTAGTAGAACCGCTCCAGAGGGGTGGGAGAGGAGGCTTCGAAGAATTCCTCGCTAGAGCAGAATTTCCCGTTCATATAGAGTTGTCCCCAGGTAAGACTAGACAGTTTACGAAGTAAGCGGCGGCAGCCCCCCTCTCGTGTGACCGGGATGTCAAGTCTCCCTTGCAGGGGTAGTAAAGAGGAGTACAGTAGAGGACAGTGAGTCCTTCGGGCTAGGTCCTTCCAAGCGCTGGTAGTGCATTGCACAGTAGTGGAGGCGAAATGTCTAGGGACCGCGGGGGTGCTCAAATATGCGGAACATGGTGTGGGGGTCATGTGGCCATCCTCTATTGTAAGATGAGGCATGTATGGGGGAGGATGCATCCAGTAGGCTATAAAGTGAGCCTGAGCGCATATGAAATAGAGTTCCAAATCGGGTATATCAAATCCTCCGGCCGCGAAGGGTCGCGAAAGGATATCCCAGCTTAACCTGGCTTGCTTCCCGCCCCATACAAGACGAATCATTTGGGTTTTGAGACCCTGAACTGAAAGAAATGGCGGCTAGGAGCGTAAGGTATATTCGTAAAGAGATAAAGCACTTTAGGAAGTATAACCATTTTGATCAGTGAGGCTCTTCCAGCCATGGAGAGGGGCAGCGCTACCCATCGAGTAACTTTGTCAGTGAGGAGATCAAGCGTCCGTCCATAGTTGGACCGCATCAGTTCAGCTCGGTCCCTAGAAATGCTGATGCCGAGGTATGTAAGTGTGTCTTCACACCACTTGAGTGGATAGTCCGGGGCAAACCGCGTGGCGGCGTCTGTAAGAGGGTATATCTGGGATTTCCCCCAATTGATGTTAATCCCTGAGAGGTGGCCAAACCGGATGAGGAGTCTAAGGATGGGGTTAAGGTTTTCATCTGGATTGGGCGGGTACAGCGTAAGATCATCAGCATATAGGGAGATCAAGATTTGGCGTTCGGGGTAGACCAGCGCATGGTCCCGATAATGTTGTCTGATTTTGGCCGCCAGGGGTTCGATCGCTATGGCAAAGAGTAGGGGTGAGAGGGGGCAACCTTGACGGGTGCCCCTAGCTATTGTGAAGGGAGAGGATTGGACCCCGTTGACCATGACACGGGCCTGCAGGCCCGTGTACAACAAGCCTATCCATGCCAGGAAGGGAGCCGGAAACCCCATGCGCTGTAAGACGAAAGCTAGTTAATCCCACTCTAGTGAATCGAACGCCTTGGTGGCGTCAAGGAATATGGCAGCAGCGTTCGTATCAGGATCGATGTCCTGCAGAACCGCGAACAAAGTACGCAGATTATGGGACGTGCCTCTAGTGGGTACGAAACCCGATTGATCTGGGAGTACAAGGGCAGTCATTAGAGGGCTGATGCGGTTAGCGATCAGTTTCGCTAGTATTTTAGCATCGACGTTAATCAATGAGAGGGGCCTGTATGAGTCGCAGTGTAGTGTCGGTTTGCCTGGTTTGGGCAAGGAGACTATGCGCGCCTCTCGCATTGTGGGGGGTAGTATGCCTGTTTCGCGCGCCTCTTCAAATACTTGTCGCAGTACCGGGATAAGTAAATGGCGGAACGTTTTGTAGAATTCGGCCGGGAGGCCGTCCGGCCCCGGGGCCTTGCCTGATTGGAGTTGCATTATAGCGGAGATGATCTCCTCATCTTCGTGATGTGCTAAGAGTGATTCCCTCTGTCCGTCGCCCAGCCAGGCTATTGCGGTGTCCTCAAAGAAGGGGGTGAAGTCTACCGGGCGAGTTCTATGTGTCTTATATAGGGCTTTGTAGAAATTGCGAAAAGTTCCCACTATCTCCGAGGTGTTTCTATGTAGCTGACCATGCTCGTCTTCAATTTCAAGGACCATATTAGAGAAGCGGGAAGGGCGAATCAGAGAGGCAAGCGCCTTCCCCGGTCGCTCGCCCTCTCCATATCGGCGTGCCTGGTGGTATTTCCCTCGAAATTAACATTCACTCTCAGCTGTTTTCTGGTATTCAGTAAGTAAGGTTCTCAACTGAGCCTGTAGTTCTGGAGTGGGGGCGTTGCGCATCATAGTTTCGGTGCTTTTAAGCTCTGTCTCCAGTTTGCGGAGCGTAGAGCGGATGTCCTTCAGAATTCCTCTGCTTTTTGTAATGCAGCTCCCACGAATGGTGACCTTGAACGCCTCCTATATTATGGAGTATCGCTCAACCGAGTTTTCATTTTGTGGAAAGAAGTCAGTTATGTCTTGTTCTAGCTCCTGTTTAAATACTGGGTCCAGCAGGTTTTGCGGGTTTAAGCACCAGAACAGAAAGGGCGAGTCGTTATGGGGGGGAGTAAGGGTGAGAAGTGCTGGGGAGTGGTCTGAATAAGTGCGGGGAAGGTATGAAGCATGTGTCAGCCAAGGAGTGAGACCCCTGGATAGGAGCCAACCATCTATTCTGGACCAAGAAGCGCGCGCTGTGGTGTAGCATGACCCCTCCCGAAGCTGCGGGTGTAAATGTCGCCAGGCATCGATCAGCTCATTGTCCTCGACTATCGCTTTGAGTGTGTAATGTGCATTGGAGTAGTGATGCGGTTGAGGATGTGAGCAATCTAGTGTGGGGTCTAAGGTGACATTGAAATCTCCACCCCACATTATATGCGTGGACCCGGCATCTATGATCTTCCCCCAGAGTACCCGAAAGAAATCTGGGTCATCAGTGTTCGGCCCGTAACAAGAGACAAAAGTGATAGACTGAGCTTCCAGCCGGCCCCAGAGGATGTTGTAGCGGCCCTGCGAGTCTTCGTAGGACCCTAAGGGGGTGTAGGGGAGAGAGCGTTTCACCAGTATAGCTGTTCCCCGTGCATAAGAGGAGTATGAAGAAAAACGTGTGTAGCTTGCCCACCGAGATGCGAATGTGGTGGGGGCATGAGGACTAAAGTGCGTTTCTTGTAGCATTGCGCAGTGAATGTGATGACGATCCAGATATGAGAGGATATGTCTTCTCTTGCGGGGGTCACCCAGTCCACGAACGTTCCAAGCTAGAAAGTTATATGTAGGGGGTCTAGGACTGTCTGTCATGGTGGTAGTACTGTGTGTAGCGTTAGGGGTGCAAACATTCTGTGGTGTGACGTTGTAATGTGGACATAATCAGAAGCATCATAGCGTTGATAAGTGGCATGCGAGAACTTCTTGTTCCATCCAGCAACTGTGCTGGGTCCCCCCCTCCCACATCAGCAGCCCAATCCTGCTGTGGTTCATTCCCCCTCCCCCTTCCCCAGGTTCCCAACTGGGGAAGATGGCCTAACCCATAACATAAGTGCGAAATACAGCATTTAGGGTTCACCTGTCGGGTGGATGACTTAGAGGGCGACCAGAGTCTCCTCGCTGAGCGAGGGTGCTCGGGCGGTATTATAGACGTCCATCTCAGCATGTTAATTAAGGGGTCCTGCCAGCGAAGTAGTGCTGAGCATACATGGCGTTTCGGGAGTCGATTTCCCGGCCCAGGTCGTCGAGTGGGGATGCTTGCTAGAGGCTGAGTAAAAGTTCATAGTTTATGACAGCCTCACTGCGGAAGCGTGCATGGCCCGGGAATCAACAAAGCTGACATGCCCCTTTTTGTTTTTGTTTGTGCCTTGTTCAAGTCACTGCGACACCTTGAGTTCTGTTATATAGAACATGTCCGGATCACTACCTGGTTTGTAGTTTACATGGCAAGGGTGGCGTTGCGTGGGATTATTCAATGTCAGAGGCGTTGCCCGTATCCGCCGGTCATTGTGCCGGAGAGGAGGGGCTCGCAGGCTGTTTGGGTAAGGTCTTAAGGAAATCCTGGACGTGTTGCGGATTAGTAAAGAAATGTTGCTTCCCTTGATGTGTGATTTTGAGTTGAGCCGGGAAGAGCATGGCATAGGGGAGGTTGAGCTGTTGCAGTTTTTTCTTCACTTGGAGGAATTTCCGCCTTTGCTCCTGTATGGCCATGGTGAAGTCAGGGTAGATCGATATTTCTGTCCCCTCATGTCGGAGTTGTCCATGTTCCCTGGAGAGGCGGAGAGCCGTATCTCGATCCCGGTAATTGAGTATTCTCGCTATGATCGGGCGAGGAGGGGTTCCAGGGGCGGGTCGGGCCGCCAGCGATCGATGTGCCCTCTCCACAACTAGGACCGGCGAAAAGGCCTCTCTGCCAAATAATGTTATGAGGAGGTGCTCAACATATTCCTCCATCTTACCGGTGGCTGTCGACTCCGGCACTCCTAGGATACGTAGATTATTCCGCCTTGAGCGTGATTCTAAATCTTCGTTTTTGGCCGCTATTACATTGAGGACCTTTTCCATTTCGAGCGTGCGGTGAGCCGTGTTAGTGGAGGTGTCTTCCAGACCGGAAATACGCCGCTCCGCCTCCGTCAAGCGGTCATCATGTTTCTCAACTCTGTGAGTGAGTCCGTCCAGCCTGGCGTTCATGGAGTCCATTTTCGATTCAATTGAGGTCAGGCTAGACTGCATCACTAGTAATAGTTCTTTTAGATCAGCCGTAGAGGTAGTCGGGGCGTCCGGTTGGTCCTCTTCGGGCTCCGCCTGAGAACGGGCAGACGTGCGCGTATCGAAGTTCAGTTTCGGATGGCATCCGTCTGGTTTCCCCATAGTGCTGGATTGGCAAGGTCGATGGGGCGGTGAAGGTCTCGGCGGGGCCGCCCAGAGACCGCAGTGCCCACGTCCGGCACCCGGGGGCCTTAGGGAATGGAAGGACGTGATGGTAGTCCTCTAATTTATTAACTCCAAGAAAACGTTATCTGTGTGCGGTGGGTCCTCCTCTCGTTCAGCGGGCCCCAAGTTCCTAACACGAGCAGGGGCTGTGGTATTCTGCCCTTCAGGCGCGATCCAGATGGAAGTTAGTTTCAATGGGGGGCAGATGTCGCCCCCTGATGCCCCCTTTCCACTCCCACCACAACAGGCAGGATGGGATGGGATGATGTCCTCCGCTCAGGGTACCAGGCAATCCTAGGCAGGAGGGTATGTGCAGGTGTCCCCAGTTGCTATGGGAATGGCCTCACCGCGGACCTCAAGCTGTGACTCGCTGTGAACGGACGGCGGGAGAGCCGGTTCTGTGTGTCCCAATTCACAGGCCCCAATGGCATCAGTTGCAGACGGCTGTTAGGCGAAGCCCCCAGGAGGTCCACTCGTGGCCACATCGGGGGTAAATCCCCTGCAAGATGAGGAGGGCAGGGGAATGGTGCGGGCCCGCGGGAGCACAATGGTGGGTTTTTCCCCCCTTCAGGCTTGTTCTCGAGGGAGCGTGGCAATGTAGTGTGCCCCAGAGCCTGATCTCCACCGCAGCGCAGTCAAGGTGTAGCGGTCCCCTCAGCCCCCAGTGGGCGCAGGCGGTGTGGGGCGCAATGTCAAGGTGCCTGGCAAAGTCGCTCTTCGGGCGGTGTTTCGTAGCGGGCCCCGCCGCCTCCCACGCCAGTCAGCAGGTCGGTGTGGGGCTAGATGTTATGGCGGCAGCAGCGCAGCGGGTGCACAGTGTTCAGGCAGACTTCGCGCGGTCGCCGGGGGCAGCGCTTCACTTACTGGCCGGTCCAGGTGGCAGACCTTGGGCTTCTTTCCCAGCGCTTGGCAGCCAGGGAGACCGGGAGGGCACCGGGGGTCGCGTCGCTCTTCCTCCGACCCTCGCTGTTGCGGCGCCCCGGTGGCCCAGCCCCTCCTTCTTGTTAGGCCGCTCCGCAGGGCCAGCAGGGCTGTGGTGTCTCTAACCTGGGGAAATCTGTGGTCCGGCGGAGATAGGCCTCACCGCAGCCTGTCGTTCATTCCTCACCGGGTGGCTCCGCTCCTCCGGCGATATCGGCGGTGTCACGGCTAAGAGGAGCTCGATCTGAGCGCCGCAGTGTCGTCTCACCCGGGCGGCGCCATTTTGCGGAGCCCAGACGCGGGAGCCGAATCGTGGTGTTAGCGCCCTCCAGGCGTCCCGTCAGTCACCAGAGGTATTGGCCGTGGCACTGCGAGTTCAGCGATTCAGCTGTGTTGTTTGTTGCTGGATAAAGCGCGAGATGGGCAGGATATTAGGCGGATGAGTGCCCGAGCTGCAAGAGCCTCATGCAAGTGCGGCCATCTTGCTTGGCGCCCTCTAGCGCCCCCGGAGAAGGAGCGAGCTTGTGTGCATTTCTTATTTAACAGAGGGAGGACTAAAACGAGGGCGTTGGTGCTCCTCATCGGTCGGGCGCAGCCCGCTTTGTGGAGTTTATCTGAGAGGTACAGCGGGGTGTTTTGGTGAAGGGCTTTGTGCGTGATGCATGCAATCTTGTAGGTGGATCTGCCTTCGACGGGTAGCCATTTGAGGGCTTTAAGGGCAGGGGAGATGTGGTCAAAATGTTTGTAGTTGGAGATAAGTCTAGCAGCTAGGTTGAGCACAGATTTGAGTGGTGCTAGGTGGACTTTAGGTGTTCCAGAGAGGATAGCATTACCATAGTCGATTCTCGACAGGACCAGTGATTGGACAACAGATTTGAAGTCGTCAGCAGGGATGAAGGGTTTAATTTTCTTGAGATGACGGAGGGTCAAGAGTGCTCCTTTGGCCGAGTTTCTTATGTGGGAAATAAGAGTAAGGCTATTGTCAATGGTGATACCGAGAGATTTAACTTAGTTGGAAATGGTGAGCAAACAGTTGAGAGCATTAAGGTTGGAGATCCAGTCTTGTATGGGGGGTGGGTTGTTTTTAGGAGAGAAGAGAATGATTTCATTTTTTTTAGGGTTGAGTTTAAGATGATTGTGGTGGAACGATGATTGGATCTTAGTCAGGATGTCGTTGAGGTGCAGGACATCAGAGCGGGATTTAATCTTATAGTAAAGTTGAGTGTCGTCGGCATAGAGGTGGTAATTGATTCCCGCTTGTTTGAGAATGAGGGTAAGGGGTTCCATGAAGAGGTTGAAGAGAGCGGGAGAGAGAATAGATCCCTGAGGGACACCGAGGGAGATAGGTGTAGGGTTAGAAAGGCAGTCATAGATTTTGATTTGTTGAGTTCTGTGTTGGAAAAAGGAGGTGAACCATTTGAGGACAAGGCCATTGAGGCCAAAGTGAACTTTAAGAGTGTTAAGTAAGGCAGATTGGTTAACTGTATCAAATGCAGCAAAGAGGTCGAGGAGAATGAGTAGGCAAGACTCGCCCTTGTCGAGGGAGTGATGGATGTCATCAACTATATTAAGCATGGCAGATTCTGTGCTGCAGCCTTTTCTGAAGCCAGATTGCAGTGAGTCAAAAAGGTTGAAAATGTTGATGTGTTTATCCAATTAGAGCAGGGCGCATTTTTCAAGGGCTTTGGAGAGAAGAGGGAGGTTATTTAGGTCATTAGGATCGGCATTGGGATTTTTGAGAATGGGCGTGATTTGTCCAAGTTGGAGGGAGGCAGGGACACACCCCGTGGCCAGGGAGGAGTTGATAATATTGGTCCATTTTGGGGCAATGATATGTTTCAGATCTTGGACTAGGCTAGAAGGGAGAGGGTCTTTGGTGTGAGAGGATGGTTTTAGATTAGTGATGATGTTATAGACTTCGTGTTCCGTAACGGGGTGGAAATTATGCCAGGAGGCCTTATTTTTTTGCTGGGGGATATAGGGGTTGGATTCAGGAGTGAAGGTAACGAGAGAGATGTGGAAAGTCAGGGGGAAGAGTTGATAAGGAGGGAGATTCAGAAGAAATGCCATAGGAAAATAGTGGGTTGGGTGAGAGGGGATTTAAGAGGAAGGATTGATCAATTTTGGTGATTTTATCAGAGAAGAAGTTCACAATTTCTTCGCATTTCTCAATTGAGGCCGTCAACTTTGGGGGGGCAGAGGATGTTTGGTTTTTGACGATGCTGAACAGTTCTCTGGGTCTATTTTTGGCCCGGTCAAGTTGTGCACGGAAGAAGGAGGCCTTTTCATTGAGGATGTGCTTCTTGTAGTTGGACCTAGCGGATCGGAGGAGGGCTAGATGGGAGGGGGAAGGGTGTTGTCTCCAGGTTCTTTCAGTCAATCTAAGAGGGCGTCTTTCGCTGTTGAGATCAGAGTTGAACCAGGATTTGGAAGGGATGTTTCTTTGAATTTTTAGTTTGGGAGGGGCCATTTGGTCTAGGACCTCGTTGACTGATTTATTAAAATATTCGGTTTGGGCATTAGCATTTTGGGAGAGGGGAGTGAGCCGAAGTTGGGCTTTGAGTTTAGTCTCCAGTTCGCCGGGGGGGGGATAAGATGGAGGTTTCTGGTCAATTTCCTGTGTTTGATGCTTGTAGTGGGGGGGTGGGGCCATGGTGGCGATCGTGAAGAGGATGAGGTGATGGTCAGACCAGTCGATGGGGATGATGTTGGAAAGGGAGGCCAAATCATTGTTTGTGATGATGGCATCAAGAGTGGCCCCTTTGTTGTGGGTTGGAGAATGGCAAAGTTGTTTAAGGTCACTAATCTCAAGAAGATTCGTGAGGAGATTAACTGTAGAGTCCTCGGTATCATTCCAGTGGAGGTTGAAGTCTCCAAGGAAGAGATTTTTAGAGTTGGAAAGTGAGGATTGGGTGAGGAGGTCGGAAAGTTCCTCTGCGAAGGGAAGAGGGTCACCAGGAGGATGGTAGATATTATGTAGATGAATTGGTGGAGAACCCTGAGCTTTAAGTTCCGCTCCGAGGTATTCAAAGGTAGTAGGGTCAGAGTTCTTAACAAGCGAGAGTTGTAGTTCGTTTTTAAAGATTATGGCTAGACCACCTCCTATTCTGTCCGGTCTGTCTTTTCTGAGTATGGAATAACCGGGGGGGGGGGGAGAGTAAGTCAAGGATAGATGTAGAGTGGTCATTGAGCCAAGTTTCCGTAAGGAAGTCGATGTCAATGACTTCGCTGAGGATGGTTTCAGCTATTTCTGTCGCATGCCGGACAGCTGAACTGCAGTTAACCAGCATGCAGGCGAGGGGTTTATGGTTGTTTAAGGGGGAGAGCATGATTGGATAGCGGTAAGTTGCAGTGGGGGTCTAGGTGAGACGGGGGAGGAAGGGATTCTGCTAGTCCCCAGGATCACGGGAATGGCTGAGTGGGGGACGTGAGGGTCGATAATAGGAGAGTTAGGAAGGTAAGAGTTACAAAGGTTGAGGAGGTCAGAGGAGGAGAGATGGCTCGAGGCATGGGGGGCCTATGTGTACAGTTGCAGCGGGGGGAGGTTCTCCAATGTTGAGGGTTAGAGGTGTTTTGTGAGCCGGGCCGGGGGAATTAGCACGATTGAGGAGGATCCCAGAGGAGAGGGAGTTTAAATCTTTACTGAGTTGAGAGAGTTCGTACGACAGGGTTAAGAGATAGCGTTCGATTTTAGATAGAGTCTGGGTTAAAGGAGTGATAGGGACGGAGGGTGAGAGGGCGGGAGGGAAAAGAGTATGATCCGTGTTGGCCGGGGAAAGCGGTCTGAAGAGTGGGTGGGGTGGGAGGCCAGGGGGGGGAGAGAGGAGTGTTCAGGTTGATGGACGAAGGGAGGGCCGTGGAGTCATAAAGGGAATGCGTAGAATCAGTGTAAGTGTTCTGAGATGGTAAGGGGGCATGAGGGGAATGAGGAGAAATAACATCCTGGTTAGGGGGGAAGGCAATTAAGCGAGGGTGATATTGGTGCCGGCAGTCGAACAGTTCATCATACTATGTCTAGAATTGATTATATCCTAGTCCTTACTTCACTATATTCAATCTATTCAATCATCAGAAATTGGTTCTATTTTCATTTCTGATCATGCCCCTTTTGATTTATCCCTTAATAATCCCAAACATGGTTGTTGGAGATTTAACAATTCCTTACTATCAAATCAAACTTTTATTTTGGAAGCTACTTCCTTTATTAAATAATGTTTTCAATTTAACCAATTTATTGATACTTCCATTCATAATAATTGGGTTGCTTTTAAAGCTTTCTTAAGGGCTTTTACAATTGCTTAAGCTGCTAAAAAGAAAAAGCTGTTGAACTCCCAATACCTCTCCACTCTGCAACATATTAAGACATTTGAACACACTTATTTTACCTCTAAATCACCTCTAAATCATTTTCTCATTTTCGGGACTTGATTATGATTAAAGCCAAGCCCCTGAATAAACTTGCTACTGTTGATGCATGCAACGACCTCCTTAAAATTAAGTCCAAGTATGATGGGGGTGAAAATAAAGCTGGTAAAATGTTAGCCAATTATTTAAAAATTAAATCAGAATGGAAAAATATTAGACCTATTCGTAATGAACATACAAATACTATACTGTCCTCCGACTCTGATATTATTAATGCCTTTCAATCTTACTATGAATCATAATATACAGAAAATACCTATCCTTCTGAATGTAATATTCAAACTTTTTTTGATGGCCTTCCTAATCCTCCGTCTATACCAAACACTTTGGCTACTCTTGAAAAGGATATAACTCTTCTGGAGGTTCTTGATGCTATAAAATCTTTACAAACAACCAAAGCTCCTGGTCTGGATGGTTTTTCTATTGAGCTAATCTCTTTTTCTTTTTCCTCTTTTTTTTGCTCCTAAATTTTTAGATGCTCTTATTATTCCTAAGCCAGATAAGGATCATGCCCTCTGTAAAAACTATCGTCCAATCTCACTAATTAACTATGACTGTAAACGTTTTTAAAAAATTCTTGCCTCTAGGTTAGAAGATGTTACTCCCCTTCTTATTAAACCTGATCAATCTGGTTTTATTAAGGGTAGACTGGCCTCGGATAATGCTAGGATGTTCTCTAACATTCTTGCATTGGGTAAAAATACCCTCCCCTATTTCTGCCCTATCCCTGAATGCTGAAAAACAATACATGTTTCACAATACTAATTTTGATTGGTGTCCTTCCAAGATTAAATACTTGGGTGTCTGGTTCTCGCCCACTATATCTCATACACTTACTCACAATTTTAATACTCTAAAACTTAAAATCCAAAACCTATTTTCTAATTGGTCTCCTCTTCATTTATCTTGGTGGGGTAGATTGGACACCATTAAAATGATGATTGTACCGCATGTCCTTTTTATACTCTATGCTACCCTTCAAAAAAAATCCCAATTATTACTTTACTCAAATTAACTTTATTTGTACTAAATTTCTTTGGAATAATAAATGTGCTCGTATTGCCTTAGCTAAACTAATTCGACCCAAAAATTAAGGTGGTGTACGTTTCCCAAATTTTAAGTTATTTCATACTGCTTTTTTAATTCAAGAAGTTTATGCTTTGATAGAGACTATCAAGACTTCCTATACCTCAATGAATTATTTTTGAACATTCTTTACTACATGATTTTTCTTTCCATGATGTCATTTTTATGTCTAACTGTACATTTATCCCTAAAAACCCGATTTTAAAATATTCCCAACATTTGATGCATACACTATTTACCCATGGTTATGATTTTTATCAATCTTTTCTTGCTTTTACTATTGGGTATTACAAATTTATAAAATTTCATCATAAATCATTTTATTTCATTAGAAAGAAAAGGGCATTTTGCATATACACCATTTAGTTTTTCATAATCCTGTTGTACCTTTTGCTCAATTACAAGAACGTTATAACTTACCCAGCTCTTGTTTACATCACTATTCTCTACTATCACATGTATTTCAATCTTTTTTACTATCCAATAATTTTCCTCCTGACTCTACTCTTTTTCCTCCTTTGACACCTTTATACAATATTGCTTGTGATTCCACTCCTAAAGCATCCCTCATACATAGGTTTTTATCCACTCCTATTCCTAGTAGACTTAAATCCTCTATTGAATTGTTATGGGAACAAGACCTTTCTCTACTGCTCTCTGTTCAGCAGTGGGATAAATTATGGCACTAAGGGGCATATTAACAACGGCCAGCGATAATTATCGCTGGCTGTGCTTAGCGATAATTATATTATCGCCGCCTATCTCTGGTATTTATCGCCCTGGTAGCGCGTTATTAACAACGCGTTACTCCAGGGCGATAAAGAGTCCAGAGATAGCGAGGTTATCGCCCTTTTGCAGGGAACATCGCTGGTTTTCCAGCGATGTTCCCTTCAAAACGGCGATAGCCTTGCTGATACGACCCTGTGGTCGTATCAGCAGAATCCATCTCCTATGTCTAACATAGGTAAGTCAGGATTATAGCAGACGTTAGATTTTGGCGAAAACGGCCGTTTTCGCCAAAATTTAACGTCTGCTATAATCCTGTGGGCTGCCTTGTAAATATCGCGATGTGCACATCGGCGATATTTGCAACGTAGCCCATCCGGGGTATGCCCAGTAACGCCCACTTTGCATCTCATTAGAGATGCAAAGATGGGCGTTGGGGGAAAGGGCGATAGTGCAAGGATTCACGCGATAGCGTGACCTTGCTGATTAGGCGATAAGATTATCGCCGCTTTTCGTCCGAAAACGGACGCTAAAGCGGCGATAATTGTTTATCGCCTCGTTGTTAAAATGCCCCAAAGTTTTTACTACTTCCAAAGCTGCCAATATTACTCAATCCTTGTTTTTTGTGTATAATGAGCTGTTATCACTCCTACCTTTATTCATAAAATTAATCGTTCTGCTTCACCCTTATGCTGGTTCTGTCTCTCTTCCAACGGTACTTTACTTCATTTCTTATACTACCGTCCTAAAGTACTAATTTTTTGGAAATCTATTTTGTTCAAATGTTTAATGATATTTCAAAGTAATATCCCATTATCAAGTCAAAAAACTTTCTTGGTTCTATGTCGGATTATTTTCAGAATCTTTCTCCAAAACCTATGCTATTTGTCCTTTTCATTGCACTTGCTTTTAAGGTTATACTCACTTGCTGGAAAGATGATTCTAAAATATGTTTGTTAACATGGTGGAATCCTATTTGTGATGAGCATAGAAAATCTACCATTTCTGCATCTTCGTTATCTCAGAAGATTAAATCAGATTTACTCTGGTTACCTTTCACTACTTTTCTGTCTTTTAATTCATTTTTATCCTAATTCCTACATTTCTTTCTCTTATATTTCTTCTCTTTTCCTTTCTCTACCTTTTCTTTAATTTCTCTCTTTCCCTTTTTCTTTTTTTACCCCTTTCTTCTTTTCCCCTCCTTCTCTTTTTTCTATGAATCAAAAAACAGATTAAAAGATAAACATGTACCCTGTTCGCTTTCCTATATTTCACTATTAGATTGCATCTTATAGTTTTCTATCTCAATTGTATTGTTTCTTCATTAGTTTCTAAGCTATATAATATATTTGATGAATGTAATGTTTTTATTCTTCTTCTTAATCCTAACAAAAAATATTTAAAAAAATAAAAAAAGATAATGAATTAGTAATAAAAACCTAAACTAACAACAAGATGGTGCAATGGTGCCTGTGTTGGCTCTAGGCAGCCAAAAGTGCACCAGCGCAAGGAAAGGGCAGGAATGAACAGTATGATGTTAAATACTGTGCATTCCTGCCCTCTCTCATTTTATGCAGCGCAGCAAGGTGGCTTGCTGCATCCCGCTGCATGAAAGTTAGATTAATATCCCCCTAAGTTCCTAAGTAAAAGCAAGTATGTAATTGGCTAGCGAGTCAGAATCCGAGTACTTTAAAGTACAGTGATTACTTTGGCAATGCAGTTAAAATTTTCTCGAGTCTATTTATTGCTACACAATGATTGTGTTATCTTTTCAGATACACAATGCAAGCCTCTACCATTTCATACAGTAGAATACATCCTCTGTATTACTTTAATGATTCCAAGCAAATATTTGAATTTCAAATTTAAAGTAAGAAAGATCCAGATATCACATTGCTTTGTTAGGTAAGCCAAGTAATTGCTCCTGTTTCTGAGAAATGTGATTAGTTAAAGGAATCAAAGTATTTGCCTTTGAAGTGTATAGAATAAAAAACATTTGTGAACGTTCTATGTAGGATTTTCATTAAAGAAGAAAGGAAATGTATAAGTATTCTATGGCATATTGTAAAGTTCCTATCCATGAGTCCTCACAATTTAAATTAACATTTAAATTAATATTTCCTGATCTGAGTCTAAAACAATGATAATTAATTCTACAGTGACATCTGAAAACCCTCGGCCAGTCTACAATGGAGGGAAAAGGGAAGTGTGAAGAATGTACTTGACAAACTTGTGAGGAGGTGGAAGATTTGCCCTTGGTGAAACTAATTTTCAGACTTCAATCGACTTCCCCTATGACAAAGCACATATGGCAGCACAGCAGCAGGAGTCACTTCTAGCTTTTGAATGTCCCATGGGTGGGACAGTTTGCAGCAGGAGATCATGAGCCTGTAACCCTTCCTCTCCTTAACAAAATAGGAGGTGCTGGAGATGCAGCAGGAGTCGGTGTGGGAGGTATAAGGAACAGTCAGATTTGAGGGTGGTATAGCATGAGCAGTGTTCCTCACAGGCGGTCTGAGATTAGGAGGTATTGGGCGGTGAGTATGGCTGGTTCTATGGGGCACGGATGAGAATTTGCCTGGGGGCTGGTGGTGGATCAGAGCAGGCAATGAAGAATGGCTGCAAAGTTAGGTTAGAACATCTGTTGCCCTTTATGTTAGTGAGAACTTTTCCCTGCTGCCACAAAGTGCAGTTCGAGAAGCCTTTTTTTTTTACATTTCGCAAACTTTGCACATCATGCACTTGAAACAAAAATAATGATTGCATTTCTGTCTTAATTACTCAAGCAAGTTTGCAGAGGTCCTTTATAGTGCATCAGAAAGTAAACTTTCAAATTCTGACATGCACATGAGTAGGACATAATTTACATTTAACATAAACATACAACACCCTGGGTTGTAAAGAATATATAGAAAGCAATGCTCTCTTATTGAGCAGTGGACAGATGGTTCCCAAAATCAAGAGAAAAATGAAAAGTCTTTCAAAACTCTCACCCATGCGCACAAAACGCCTGAAAAAATTCCCCTAAATCAATATAACTTTACTTACACGCTAACACAAAGCACTCTGAAACTTAACACTGAATAAGCTATCCACCTACAAGCAAACATAAACAAAAAAGCATACACGATCAAATGACATTTTCCATCCTTCTATTGATAGCCCTCTCACATCCGATATACAGAATGCACTTTAATACCATTGAAATCATGACCGGTGCTTTACAACTGTGAATAGCATTAAATAGAGTAACATGAACTCGCTCTTGACATCCCATTTGAATGTGAAATACATGGCCTTCGGAGCCCTGTACTGCAAGCATTCTTTTATTGTACTTATCAACTGTGTGGTGAGAGTAGCACATCAAGGCACAGCAAAACGATTATGTTTCTCTGATGAGCTGAAAGTAGAAGGAACAACTGGTGGCAAGAGATATCTTGAGAAAATAAACACAATTTGACTTCAAATAATGAAGCAACATTTCAGTTATACATGTTAGGAAGACTCTAAGTAGCATAGTGCATTGCAGTTAACCTGCCAGAAAGAAACGAGGTTATGAAGCCTAAAAGTAATGATGCCAATGCTGGAAGTGGACTACATGTACCTTTTAATGTTATGTTCCATTAAGTTAATGACGTTAACATTAACTGTTGCAATGTTAAAAACAGAAAGGCGAGTGCGGTGCAGCTCAAAGAATGGATAATTCCCAATGCAGTTATCCTCCTTCTTGATAACAGTCTTTGCACCAGTGTCAACAAAAGGGCCCAATTCACAAAGCTATTTTATGTGTAAGTTTAATGAACTTAGCATACAGAAGAAAAAACCTTGTGAACGAGTGCAATATAATTTTGCAAGTCACAAAATTTTACTATGATAAAAATAGTTCCTCAAACTTAGATTGTCATGTGAGCAAATCTGCTTTCAGAGGCCAGGAGTGGGCATTCTCTTAAAGTACAAGCACACGTACAAATGTACTGGTTTGTGTAGATTCACAAACTTTTTCCCACCCAGTCCTATTATGGAAGTGATCAAAGATTTACTACTTTCAAGTTTAGGAGAAAATACCTTTCCAGGTTTGGAATGGCTTGGGAACACCATCAGAAATGGTTAGGTGTATGGGAATGGGATTTTCCTCGAGGAATATATTTCCCCATTGAGAAAAAGGGGCAAATATTGCCAAATGTATTTTCACTTCCTCAGTGATTTTCGCATCTGCAAATATAAATTTGGCTATTTGCTAGTGGTAAAATGTAGTTCATTGAAGGATTTCAGGAGGACACCTCACAAGTTTAGTCAGAAATATAAAGCATATTTTAACCAGAATGTGGATAAGTCGCAAATTCGCAAAGAATTGTATTATGGCAATGAATGCCAAGCAAACCTCCTCTAGGTGTCTCTGCAGGTATCTCTGTGTGTCCTGAAGCATTGACAAATCTTCATGAAGAAGGTGATCTTTCAATTTGAATCCACTTTTATATAAAATAGAATGTGGGTTATTAAATACACCCACCAACTCATCATGGTTTTTAACACATCCCAGGTAGAAAAATAATGTACTTTATTGTCACACTTAGGGGCCTATTATGATGTCGGGGACACTGTCTTGGAACCAGGACCGACCAACCTCCGGTCGCATTCCGACATTTAACCATGGGAGCATCTGTTACGGCCTTAAACCGGCCGCAGTACATGCTTCCATAGGGAAAT
The DNA here is from genome assembly GCA_963921515.1 of Calotriton arnoldi. Classification (NCBI taxonomy): domain Eukaryota; kingdom Metazoa; phylum Chordata; class Amphibia; order Caudata; family Salamandridae; genus Calotriton; species Calotriton arnoldi. The sequence goes on along the minus strand of CAWUFW010002423.1, from coordinate 1,886,983 downwards.
GTGAGGTGGTGCTAATCCTTGCACCCGTGGCAGGCACCTCAAGGTGCCTGCCACGGGGTGCAGGGACTAACAGGGGGAACCATACGTGCCCCCTCAGCCACCAACCAGAGGCCGCAAAGGAGAGGGGGCCCTGCTCGGGGCCCTCAAACACACTTTCCGACAGGATTTCCATGTCGGAAAAGCTAGCATGGAAACCCTGCCAGAAACAAGCCCAGCATGGAAACCCTGCCAGAAACCGTGCATCATAATCCGGGTGGCATAAACCGCCCTCCATTTGGATCATGGACAGGTTCCGACTGCCCGACGAGCTCCTTGAGCCCGTCGGAAGCCAGCCGGAATGACGGGCCGGTTTCAATTCCGACCGGCTGAATCAAAATTGACCGACATCGTAATAGGCCCCATTGTGTGACCAAATGCAGACACCTTCACCAAACAGAGATCCTTTTCTTTTGCAAACATCATTCTGTATTAGGAAATTAAAGTGTTTAACACAGTTTGCAAAGGCCTGTTTGAACCGTTTTTAAATGCGTGAGATGACCAAATATCTGTCCTCTAAATGCAATCCTTACATGAAACCCTTTGTTTTCTATCTGACAATGGTATGTTTAGAGTTTCTAAAATATTTTAGATATTGTAAATGTGCAGAAGTGTACAAAATGTATTTTATAGTGTGAGAGAACAATATCTTTACTCCCTTAAGGAAATCCTCACTGAGCCCACTTTTAAAGATTCTCTAGTACAACCCAGAAACTCTAATTATTTCTGTTGCACAGCCAATGTACAGCAGGTCCTCAAATGAGTAAAAGCTGTGGTATTTTGTGAATACCCACCCAATGTGTGGTGACACCTGAACTCTATTGCTTTCTTGCCATATAGAGAGGCATCACAACTTCCAAGAAGCAGAACTTGTTGAGTGTAAGTATATATTTTTATTCTGCTCAACGCCAAATGATTTGTTGTCTTCCGACAGTGTGCATCAATAAGTCGTGAATAATTAGAGATATTAGTACCTAGGTATGTATGTGCAACTTATAAAGCAGAAACCTGACTGCAAAATCAAGGGTGTTGGGGGTTTAAGTTGATGAAAGGGTTGCCATACAGATGGGAATGCAGCAACAGAATTGGCAAGTTGGCATGGCGTTTGCTTTGGCTGGTAACACTTGAGACGTTGCTTCAAGAGTGTGGTAAGATAGGCAGTGGAGTTTTGAAGGCAGATGACTGCGTGGATGGGTCCAATAGAGGACTCTGTGGATGGTTCCAACACCCAAATTGTTGCACTCTGCTCAGAAAGGCTTGAGGGGAACGGGACAGTACAGCATGGTCATCTTCAGAGGGTTCTGGTTGCCTGGTGGTTATGCTGCATCTTCAATAAAAAAGTACATGCTTTCTGGTCTGTTCTAACGGATCACTGACATAATATCGATGACCAAAATATCGTCTGGACAGAGTGTCGTTGCCAAAATATCGATGGACAAAATATCGTCTCCCTATCTACAAACAGGTAAGTACAAAAATATCGAAGACAAAATATCGTTGTTTTAAATATAGTTTGTAAAAAATATCTAATTTTTTTAATATGTTAAAAGTAATATTAACTTAATTAAATAATCAATATAATTAATTAGAACATACTTAAAATTAATTTAAAAATGATAAAATTAATATAAAATATATATATAATCTGTTAACATTTTTTTACATCAATGTTGGACAGCGGGAGGGTAAAATGTACTATTCCCACTCCAGCGAGTGGAACAGTAGGGAAAGCGTTGGATAGCGGGAGGGTAAAATTTACTATTCCCACTCCAGTGAGTGGAACAGTAGGGAAAGCGTTGGATAGCGGGAGAGTAAAACTTACTATTCCCACTCCAGCGAGTGGAACAGTAGGGAAAGCGTTGGATAGCGGGAGGGTAAAATTTACTATTCCCACTCCAGCGAGTGGAACAGTAGGGAAAGCGTTGGATAGCGGGAGGGTAAAATTTACTATTCCCACTCCAGCGAGTGGAACAGTAGGGAAAGCGTTGGATAGCGGGAGGGTAAAATATACTATTCCCACTCCAGCGAGTAGAACAGTAGGGAAAGCGTTGGAGAGTGGGAGAGTAAAATTTACTATTCCCACTCCAGCGAGTGGAAGAGTAGGGAAAGCGTTGGATAGCGGGAGGGTAAAATTTACTATTCCCACTCCAGCGTGTGGAACAGTAAGGAAAGCGTTGGATAGCGGATAGGAATAATTTAATATTCCCACTCCATTTTCCCCTATAAACGTCACCTCCAAATTACTAAATTATTAATTATTTAACATAATTAATTAACAATTAATTAATTAACTAATGGCAATTAACAATCAAATTAATAATTATCAAATCTAAATTAATTAACACAATTAACATTATAAAATACCTTTTAATAAATATTATTTTTAAATTATTATAAAATGTCCTTAAAATTAAATTACTCCCTATCAACCCTCAACCCGCTCCTAAAAACGTACACAATTAACATATTAACAATTTTTTTTTAATAATTAATATCTTTTTAATTACTAATTAATTCATTTTTTAACACAATTAACATAATTACCAATTAATTATTTATTGTTATTAGTCACATTCTAATTAATTAATAGTAAATTAATTAACGTAATTAACAATATAAATTATTAAATATTAAATTATTAATTAATAAAATATTTAATTAATTAATTTCAATTAAATTACTTCCCACCCTATTCTCCTATAAACCCACAACCTGCTACAGATTTAAATTACACAAAAATTAATTAACATATAATTAATCAATTTTAATTAATTTATAAAAATATATATTATAATTAAATTACTTCCCACCCTATTTACCCTATAAACCCACAACCCGCTACGGAAGTAATATACGCAAAAATTATTTTACATAATTTTCGTAACTTTAAAAAAATTAAACATACATTACAAAAATATTATACATTTTTAACTCATATACTAACATACAAAACACTTACAAAAAATTCGATATTATTAAAAATTCGATATTTTTTAATGCCTATATTATGTACTTCTATATTTTGACAATCGATATTACTTACCTGCATTTCGATATTATTAACCACTATATTATGTCCATTCGATATTTTGTCCATTCTGTATTTTGCACTCGATATTCTGTCCATTCTATATATTTTTTTCGATATTATGTCTATTTACCGTTCTAACATTTCATTATCTCTGGAATCATTCACTAACTGTGTTGTTAGAAAATTTTCTTGTTACCTGAAGCTATTTTTGAATCAGGCCATTTCTGTCTCAAGAAAATCTGTCCATTTGTCTCAGGATTTTATAGGTACAAAGGGGCAGATTTACAAGGCCCTTGCGCCACTTTTGCGTCATTTTTAACATGGGAAAAGTGACGCAAAAGTGGCGCAAGGGGATTGTAAATCTGCCCAAAAATGTGTATTTACTTGCGTTACATACTGAGATGTCATAATATAAACTTTTTACAGATGGGGAAAAATCAAGCAACAACATCATTACCATGGCACCAAGGCAGAGCGCACGTCAGCTCTAGCCTGAAGTATTTGCATTGGCTCGCCTTAAAATCCTCTCTAAGAGCAGATAACTAGAGCTTTTATTAATAGCCAACAATTGGTGGAATAGCTTGCCTGAGTGTATATACACAAGAGAGATAATCTCCTGGCTGTCAAGGGATGCATGAAGACATTCACGTTTTCCACTGCCTTGCGCCACTATCTTCTTTTTGTTCTGTGATTTAATGTCAACGTCTGCCAGTTTAGTATTTTTTAAATGTATTATTATTATTATTTATATGCTGTCCAAGACATAGTTTTATTGAAATACATATTAAAAAATACAAATACCTTGCAGTGGAACATCATAAATTAATATTAAGAAAGTTCAGCAGATTAATAAAGAGGTACACACTCTCAATAAAAACGAGCAAGTGGATCGCCAAGGTGCATTAGATAAAGTGCTTTTTATCTCTCTAAATGACATCCTTCTTAAAAGAGTACACCAAAAATATTTCAATAGTAAATTCATAACAAACATTTGTACGCCACAACTCGTTGCAATAGTCCATCTAAGGGGAAGAGACAACCGAAGAATCTTTATGACAGCTACTATCAGAATAAATGATTCACAAAGTGCAAAATGCGACATTTGAACATATACATTCCCCCAAAAATATTTAAGTCATGTTTATATAATTATCTAGAGCAGCTCCAATATCAAATGCTTTCTTTAAAAATAATACAGATATAGCCTCCGGCTGTGTAAATGAACAATACTTGGGCACAGCATTTTTCTCTCTTCAAGAATAAGACTACAAAGAAGGAGAAAATGAACCGTATCATAGTGTACATCTAAATAGCCCAAAAAATGGCCATTGTTTGTAGCAATTTTTGTTCCTAGGCCCTAAATTGTCCATGGTGGATCAATCCCAATTCTAATTCTTAAAATGTGTTCCCTTATAAATAGTTCCTTTTTAACTTTATTAGGAATCGAGGATAGATAAGGGAAAATGCTATCTGCACCCATCTAGCGATGAATGTGTCTGACTGATATTATGGATGCTAGATATCTCCTATCTTTGATCTTAGTGACTTCGGAGGCCTTTATATTCAGCATTCACTTATATTTGGACACTGACATTGAATTCTTCAAACTCAAAATGTTGAACTCAATGAGACACAAAGGGGGATATTCTCAAGAACGTGTGATAATTATCTCAAAATTAGCTTAACGCAACTTTGCACATCGCAGTCTATCGCGGGAAAAGAACGCAGTGTTAACGTTGTATTCTCAACACAGCGGTACCATGCGATAGTCTCACCCTAACGCATCAAATGACAGCGATAAAATTACTATGACGGCAAAAAAACGCGAAACACGAACGCAAAAATAGTTGCGATGTGGCCAACCGCGACAAAAAAATCAGCGATAACCAGCGACAGGCCTGCATTTCCCACGCGTCATGCGGGAAAATGCACTATAAAAGCACCGAAAAACACAAACAAAATAATTCAAACTGGATAGCACCATGGAGGAAGCCGGAGAAAGTACAGAGGACGACCAGAACCCCACAAGCCCCCAGGAGGACCAGCCTGGGACCTCGGGGTCACGGAAGGGCAAGGAGAAGAAGACGAGGAAGACGAGATTCAGTCTGCAGGAAAACAGGATCATCATCACGGAGGTGATAGAACACCACCAACAACTGTTCGTCACCTCCAACGTGTCATTGGCAAATAAAAATGCAATATGGCAGTCCATCCTGGACAATGTGAATGCAGTCGGAGTGAGGAGGAGGACAATTGGAGAGGTCAAGAGGCGCTGGAATGATGTGAAGCGCAAAACCAAGAAGAAACTTGCTGACAACCATCAGGCAGCAATGCAGACTGGAGGTGGCAGTCCAGCGGAACACCAGGAGCTGGATGAGATGGAGGAAATGGTGGCCACAGTCATCAGTGGGGAGACGGTGGCAGGAGTTGGGGGTCCGGACACTGCTCGACATGACCTGACACAACAGCACCAGGGTGAGTACCAAACAGGGACTGGGGGGACGGGTGGAGATGGGCACAATGGCACACATGCACAATTAAGTAGAGCACACTGCACACCCACAATGACTCTGGATCATGTCCCTGATCCCCTTGGCACACTGCAGCACACATACAAACAGCAAGTAGGCCCCCGTCCACTATGGGCACAAAGGGGTCCCTCCCCACACAGCAAAGCTGCGTGTCTGTGAGCCATACTGACAATGCAAGTGACACTGCATGACGAACAGCATGGCTGCAGTCCAATTATCATGACATGGTGCACGCCACGACACTGAGGTGGCTGAGTGTGGAACACATCCGTAAAGGAGCAGGTCACACTCTGACACATCCACGTGCACAAACAACCCCTGACGTCAACAACACATCTGCGGATAAACCATGCCCAAGAGTCCAAAATCCGAACTAGAGCCAAAATTAGCCAAGTCTGCAACATCTCAGCACTGTAGAAGCACAGAAGTCAAAGGCACACCGCCTCAAAGGGATAAGGGGCAGCAAAATCACAGCTGCAGGGGCGACTCTCCCACAATGCAGCACACACACATAGCAATAACACCACATCATCATTGACGACAATGTGGTACAAAGTGCAACACTCTCACTACAGAACAGAGGACACAACTGGTTCCGCTTGTGCGTAGAAACTGGCCAATCACATCTGGCATAGCAGGAAACTGTGAGATGATAATGTACGTGTACAACCTCACATCCGTGATGTAGTTCAAATGTCAGGTCCTCCCAAACAGTCACAATGTACATTGTCATGCAGTCTGTAGGTAAACTTGAACAATGCATCAACATACATGTCAACACAATGTTAAAATGCATCTCCCCTTCACATTGCAGAGGGAGAATCAACACCTCCTGCAGAGCAGACCAGACAACTCATCAGTGATAATGAAGAGGACCTCCACACCTTCGACACCGACGCCCTACAACAGCTCATGGACAGCTACGGCAACCCACCTCCAGGAGCAGGGCAGCCCAGTTGCATCGAGGAGACCCCACCCCCTGCACAGACCACACAGCAGGAAGCACCCACCACCACAGCTGGCTCCCAGCACTTCACCGAAGAACACATCACATTCCAAGGCCATGTGTTAGACTGCCAGAAGGAGGTGGCTGAACAGGTGCCGGTGGGGTTCGACCTCATGGCAGCCAAACTAGATGACATACGTGGGTGTCTAAGTCCCATCAGGGACCACTTACACTCCCTAACGGACACCCACAGTTCGCTCCATGATGTCCAACAATCCATGCCCGACATCGCTGGAGTCATGACTCTGAGAGGAGAACAACTGTCTAGTCAGAGTGGCCTCAGCGATGTCAGCCGAGAGTTGACACAGATGCTGAGGATAATGGAGAACATGGAGCGGATGCATGCGGAAAGAATGGCTGCCACGGATGCACACCAGCGAAAAGTTGTTGGGATCTTCCATGCCCAGCAGATCCTCATCATTGCATTGCTGCCACTAAGGCAGTCGCTGATGAATGCTGCTGGTACTTCTACACACACATCTCCGGCCCCTGATGTGTCAGTGGCACACAGTGCTGCAGACCAAACATCAGCACCCACATGTCAGACAGATGACATAGAGGACAAAGATGCGGGTGATTCCACCTTTGTAGTAAGAAGGAGCCAGTAGCATTCTTCTCCGCATATGCCCTGTTTCAGCTTGGTTCTGCCCTCTGCATCATGCCCTGTAACAACACCTCCCACTGTCCCCCGAAACACTCTGCGACACTAACCTTGGACCTCGACATGGACTGCCATATTTTGTTTGCTTACCAATGACACAGCAATCAGACTGCGGACTGTACTCTTCCTCTTCCGATGTTCTTGTCAATCCCTAAATGACTCTGGCTGGCCCTCCACTGGGCTACAATTTAATGTGGGGCTTGCATGGCCATGTACTGCTCCAGCTCCGACACGCCACCGAATGTGAATAAATCATTCAAATTCACACAGATGTGTCATGTCCATAATCGATCAAGTATGAAAGTATGGATGAATGTAAGGACATTGATTGCCCAAAAAGGTACACCCTGGGAAATGAAAGCAATGCGCATGTCTGACCGTGACACACATAGGAAGTGAGATGATTGGGAATGTGTGCACTAGCTGTGGCCTCATTGCTCTGAAACAACAATCGCGCAATTCCTCAACTTTGCCCCGCGCAATGTTAGAAATAGAGCTGGGTATGAAATGTCAAAGTCGTTGGCAGGCCTAAAGTAGTGTCCACCATCACATTTGACAACAGAACATCTCTTCGCATACCTACTCACACTCAACTGGGTGGACACAGACTGTAGTGATGGATCACATTGATCCACATGGCAAGAATATGGACACCATACTCACATTGCTGAAGACACGTAAGAGCATAGGTCTATCAGCAACTATCCCAACCACTATGTCTGGCTCACAGAGGTGGAGCTGGCAATAGGGACTCACCCCTAAGTGAAATGCGTCAGTCAGTCCCTCCCTATGTACGGACAATGCTCATTGAGGCACATGATTTGTCATTCCAATCAACACTCATCACAGTTGAACACTAGTGAAGTTGCATAGACTTTATTGCCATGTGCGTGTCAGTACGGGCAAGACAAGGGCCACAACATGCAGACCAATGCATCAGACACTAACAGGCAGCATTCGGTCACGGTACAGTTCCACGTGACAGGCGTTGTGCATGCGCCCGGGATGTTCTGCCATTTCGTTGGTGGCTCTCGTAGAACCGGCACTCTTCTGACCTGCGGCAGTTATGTGGATGATATGCCACAGCTCGGAGCAATGAGTCGTATGTGTGTGCAACGTTTGGACGTATGGGTTGTTGTGTACATAAGTGTCAAGGGCATTCCATGCAAGAGTACCTCGAGCAAGGACTTCTGTGTGTGGGGTGTGGATACGTTGGTCTTTCATTAGCGCTGTGCGTAGTGTGGGAGTCGTCATCATCTGCTATGGTATCTCTCTCAGGGGGTGCCTGCCGCATGCAAGACCAAGGTCGGAGGTGCAGATGTCCTTCCGCCTTATGTATTTAGACAAAGGAGCTTTCTTCCCTAATGTTAGTCTGACTACTGCTTGCATTCTGGAAATGTGATGTGGCTTTCGCGCTGCAATTGAGGCTAGGCCTTAGGCTTATGGTGCACCATTAGCGAAACACACACAACAGTTGGCATGCATGAGCCAAGAGCCCGAGCGGCCTTGCGCTCCTTGTACAATCCCTTCGTGCACGGCCGCCCTCCGGGTGCATGCAACATTGCAACATTGTCGATTGCGGGCCGTGTGGCGCAGACACTACAACAGAGACACACGCATCAGTTGGTTTCCTGTCCAGCCCAGAAATGAACCACGCCCAGGGCCCAGGGATAATTATTCACACCCCTACGCTGGCCTGGCGTATGCTGACCCAGCCCACTCGGCTTACGTATAAAGGGGGAGACGACAACACTACGTGTCCCAGTTCTTCCCCACTGCCGGAGGTGACATGGCTGCGTCCACCTGGCATATCACGAGACTCAATCAGAAAGGGTCCATGACTTGCATTGCACAGAGTTGGTGGCACCGGAAACACTGCGGCCGGCACGGGCCTACCGCCGCGGGACGGTGACTTTCGGTGCACTGAGGTAGGGGCACCTTAGTTGCTGAGCGGGTGTGCAGCCTGTGATGATGCACCGTCCTGGCGGTCCGGACTGGTAAGGGTTTGTGTGAGCCCTGCTGGACCGCAGTGTAGGCCTGAGCCAGCGGGCATCGCGGGCCTACCGCCATGTGGTGTTGCCTCGCGGTTCACAGAGTTAATGGCACCTATAGAGCTCAGCGGGTGTGCAGCCTGCGATGATTCCGTGTGCACTGATATGATCTCTTCCATTGCGAAATCAAGAACCAGAATCACATGTGTGACCTGGTGGCCCGCGGTGCGGGGCTGCATGATGTGGAGGCTGCCACGGTCGCGGGCCCCGGGCATGGAGCTTGCACCGGCACGTGGTCGGCCCTCTTGGAGACACGCTGGTGGTGGAAGGTGAGCAGTGAGGCCTGGGTGCGCAGGGGCGGGCAAACACTGCTGGGCGGCGGGAGGGGCTGGGGTGCAGCAGCCTGTGTGCGCAGGGGCGGCCAAGCGATGATGGCATGTGCACTGATATGAACTCTGCCATTCATAAATCTGGACTCTGTTTCAGATAAGGGACCTGGTGGACTGCAGTGTATACTGGCACGTGGTTGGAGACACACCGGTGGCAGCAGGTGAGCAGTGAGGCCTGGTGCGCAGGGGCGGGCAAACACCGCTGGGTGGCGGGAGGGGCTGGGGTGCAGCAGCCTGTGTGCGCAGGGGCGGCCAAGCGATGATGGCGTGTGCACTGATATGAACTCTGCCATTCATGAATCTGGACTCTGTTTGAGATAAGGGACCTGGTGGACTGCAGTGTATACCGGCACATGGTTGGAGACACACTGGTGGCAGCAGGTGAGCAGTGAGGCCTGGGTCCGCAGTGTCGGCACTCTCTCTCCCTCTCCCTCTCTTCCTTTCACTGTCTCTGTCTCTTCCTCTGTTACTCTCTCTCTCTCCTTCTCCCTCTCTTCCTTTCACTGTCTCTCTCTCTCTTCCTCTGTTTCTCTCTCTCTCTCTCCTCCCTCTCTCCCCCTTTCTCTCTCTTTCTCTCTCTCCCTCTCTTTCACTCTCTCTCTCTCTCTCCCTTTCTTTCTTTCTCTCTCTCTTTCTCTCTCTCTTTCTCTCTCTCTCTGTCCTTTGATGAGCGCATGACACACCTTCTTATCTTGATTTTTGTCTTGCAGGCTGTGTCTTACAGATTGTCCAGGGAAGACCCCCATGACTCTTCCGAATAGTTGTTTTGAATGTGTTTGGAAATTCAAAGATGAACGAATGATTCACCTTTTTCTGACCACACATGAATGTTAATTGTTGTACTTGTGTGACATCAGGCGAATTGTTTTCTTCATGATTTTGTAAAGTTGATGTAAAATATCTTTGTCCGGGGTAGGGCCCGGGGGGGTGGGGTCCTGGGGGGGGGGTGGCGGTGGGTGTTGTGGCCCTCTTGGGTGTCCGGCTGGATGATCAGTGGCTCCATGGCATCTGTTGCTCTTCTGGCGTGGCTGTGGGCTGGGCTCCCATTTCTGGTGCAGGTTATCGTCCGACTTAATACCAGGAAAGAGCAGATGTTAATTCCCTGCTGCTAATGCGCCTTATCGCATGTTTTGTGATCTTATCGCCGATCTGGCTGGTCGTTGAGAATGTTGCCAAGTGGTGTTGTTGCGGGTTTTTGCACGGGAACGCCTACTCTGCATCTCATTAGCGTTAGTTGCCGGTGTCATCCGTGGCGATGTTTTTTGCGGCTATCGCAGGAAAACAGGCGATATCGGCTGTTAGCACCAGCTTGGGAATAGGGCGATAAATCTATCGCCACTTTGGCTGCGATAAAGTGCCGCTAACTCGGTGATAAGTCCTTGAGAATATGCCCCAAAATATTTTACTTCCCGAGTTAAATCATCTGATTCACCTGCTATAACCTTCCATGTGATAATTGTCAGGCGCTGCGGTGCGCGGAGTCTTTACCGGCTCCCGCGCTCGCATTCGCGCCTGACACTGAGAGACAGGCATTACGGTGTGCGGAGCCTTTAACGGCTCTCGCGCCCGTGTTTGCAGACACCGCCCACCATTCCCTGAGGGCGTCCGAAGGAGGCGCCTAGGGAACTATAAAAAGGCGGGATCCACACTGGAAGGACGCTTCGCGTTCCAGCTCGGATCTCACCTGGCCTCTCTCTACCGCTGCGGAAAACTTACCTGTATTCCTTGGTCTTTGGATCCTGTTCCTGTTTTTGCTGCTCTTTAAAGGGCTCTTCTGATTCCTGGGTCTTCGGGATCTTCTTCCTGTTACTGCTTGTTCCCTTGGCCACTTAGCTAGATGCTATAGTTAACCCTTAGAGGTCTGGTTCTGAGTCCTTAAGAAACAGCTCAGGGGGGTTTTCTCACATCAATACTTTAGTTGGAGTTTATGTTACTTTAGGAATCTCTAGTAGCAAAATCCTATTTTCTGGGGGTCTTGCGTTCCATTGAGTCTTCTTACTGGTGCTTCTAGTTTTTTCTTTCAGTTATATGCAATAGAGGAGACATAGGAGGTCTTAAGGTTTTTATACTAGTTGCTTATCGGCCCCTATTTATTTTTACTTTTTGCGCACCTCCTTTTGCAAAGGGAAATTATTTTTTTGGTTTTTCCCTGCGCATAGGAGCGTGGACGTATTTTCCTCTTGGGGGTTTTTTCCATGCCTATGGTGAAATTAACCTAGGTGGGTGCTTGTTGTTTTGGCTTCATAGTTGTATGCAACTGCTGCAGTCCTAGGTACCTCTCTGAACACTGTCTGTTCCTTTAGGTAATGGGGCGTTCTGGCATTCCAAGCCGCTGTCTCTTCATGCCAATTCAATCCTCATTAGAACCAGGTATTCCTTTAGAATAGTGGATGTTTTTTGACTTGCCTGAAATTGCAAATATTTCCTTACTCATCGAATATTTTCTCTTTTAGGGTGTTAGAAGGCTCGCTCCCAGACGAACGAGCAGAAGACTACCCCTTCTTCCTTTCCTTGTTTTGTTTCCCTTCTTCCCCGCCTTCCCTCGTTTGCTTTGACTAAGTTGGGCAGAGGAGGTGGGTGAGGGAAGTTGGGGCCTAGCCTCGCGTTCATCCATGCCGTCCCTGAGGTAACACCAGGTGAGCTCTTACAGAACGCGAAGCCCACGTATACTTTACTGCCCGGACAGCATGGAGGAACATCCAATTACGTTGGCAGATTTGGCAAGCATGATAGGGAACCTGCAGAAAGAAACCCAGGCCCTATCTCTTAGAGTCGATTCCCTCCAGCAAGCTTTTCGTACTGTGCCCTCTTCTGAACCACCTTCTGGTCCTTACGCTTCTACATTTACCTCCTCTCCTTCATCCTCAAGCCCTACTCCTCCAGTGTACCACATCATGACACCTTCCTCTATCCCTTTAGCACCCCCAGAAAGGTTTATGGGTGAGCCATCCAAGTTTGCCACTTTTATCAATCAGTGCCAGCTGCACTTTATGTGCAAGGCTTCCTGTTTCCCCACTGAACAGTCCAAGGTGGCTTTTGTGTTGTTGTATCTGGGTGGAACAGCTGCCACTTGGTCCATCCCCTTAGTGGACAGAAACGATCCCCTATTATACAACTATCAAGCCTTTAAAGAAGAGTTACGATGATTATTTGATAGACACTCTTTCATACAGTCTGTGGATGCCGAGTTGTTAAGCCTCAAACAAGGATCAAAGGATCTCATGACGTACGTTTCTTGTTTCAATAGGCTGGTGGCTGAGGCTGGCTGGCCGGAAGCCAAACGCAGTGCTCTCTTTTACAAAGGGTTAAGTGACGACCTAAAAGACATGTTGGCACAGGTGGTTTACCCTCCCGACTCTTGTAGTGCATTAATTGTTCTGGTAGTTAAGTTAGATCACCGTCTCCACGAGAGAGAAAAAGGGAGAAAGGACGCACTGACTCCAAATATTTTACTGTAAGAGAAAGGAAGCCTGAAGCAGAAAAGGCTGCTGAAGAGTCTGAACCTATGCAAATAGGCAGCATCAAAGGGCCTTTGAGTCAGGAGGAGAGACAGAGACGGCAAGCTAATAACCTATGTCTTTATTGTGGGCAAATCAGGGTACTTTCTAAGGGATTGCCGAGCTAAACCTCAGAAACGTTCAGAGTCGGGAAACTGATTCACCTGAGCATGGTGGAGACGAATCGCTCAGGTGGGACAGACTTACCAGTCTCCCATGTGGTAGGGTCAGGACCTACATTGTATCCCCTACAACATTTCTTCCTTTCTGCTCAACTCAGTTGGGGTGACCACAAATTTGACACCCAGCTTATGCTAGATTCTGGGGCCACAGGGAACTTCATAGATTCAGCCTGGGTAGAGAAATTGTGTATCCCCACAGAATCGAAAAGCACTATGGACATTGTTAAAATGATTGACGGCAGCTCTATGAAATCTGGGCCCATAACACATACTACCATATCGTTACATGTGTTACTTTTGCATCAACATCATGAAGTTATTCGCTTTGATATCATCTCCTCCCCTCAGTTCCAAGCCATCATTGGACTCCCCTGGTTGATGACACATAATCCCAATATCAACTGGAAACAGCATACACTAGACTTTACGTCAGAGTTCTGTATCAATCATTGCCTAAAGTCTTCGGTAACAAAGCAACAGGTGGCTAGCAGTACCGACTGTTCATTACCTCTGTTGCCAGACTGTTATGAGGAATTCAAAGACGTATTTGATCAAGAAAAAGCTTCTGTTCTGCCGTCCCATCGGTCCTACGAATGCCGTATAGACCTGGTGCCCGTTGCCAAACTTCCATGCAGTCGCATCTATGCCCTGACGGAGAAAGAGAACATCTATCTGAGGGAGTACTTGGACGACATGCTGCAAAAAGGCTTCATTCGCCCTTCACGGTCTGCAGCGTCCTCCCCTCTTTTCTTTATACCCAAACGGGAAGGGGGCCTTCGATGTTGCATCGACTATAGAGCCCTTAACAATGTGACTACAAAAAATAGATATCCATTGCCCCTGATACAATCTCTACTTGATCAGGTTAAATCAGCTTCCATCTTCACTAAATTGGACTTAAGGGGTGCGTATCACTTGGTTCGAGTAAGAGCAGGAGATGAATGGAAGACGGCTTTTAGAACCAAGTTTGGGCTATATGAATACTTGGTAATGCCTTTTGGGCTTTGTAACGCCCCTGCCGCTTTTCAATTTTTTATCGATGATGTCTTAAGAGAAACCTTGGACGTAAATACCATCGCGTACATCGATGATATCCTGATCTATTCTTCCTCTGTGGAGGATCATGTCAGACATGTCCAGAGTGTCCTAACCCGTCTCAGAGACAATCACTTGTATATCAAATTGGACAAATGTGAGTTTCATGTCCCTAAGGTCACCTTCTTGGGTTTTGTTTTATCGGCACAAGGGTGACTATGGACCCCCAAAAGGTTGCTGCTATTACGAACTGGCCATCTCCTCATTCTGTGAAGGAAGTACAAAGCTTTTTGGGCTTCGCCAATTTTTATAGGCGATTTATACAAGGTTTTGCTTCGCTCACCACTCCCATCACTAGGCTCTTGAAAAAAGGGTTGTCATTCTGTTGGACACCTGAATCAGAAAAGGCCTTTTCCTGCATTCGTTACTGCCCCTGTTCTGGCACATCCTGACACTACACAGCCATTTCTTTTGGAAACCGACGCATCCCAAGTGGCTATAGGAGGCGTGTTGTCTCAAAGGGACAGACTGACAGGACATCTACATCCCATAGCGTACTATTCCCATAAGTTGACTCCTGCTGAAATAAACTACTCGGTTGGGGATAGAGAGCTGTTGGCCAAAAAGGGCTTTCGAGGAATGGCGTCAGTATCTGCTTGGGGCTTTGCACACTGTAACTATCATCACTGATCACAGAAACCTGCAATTTTTTAAAACAGCCAAGACCTTATCTATGAGGCAGTTGAGATGGGCCCATTTCTTCAGTGAAAAACACAGTGATCCAGTACTCCACTAAATAGTAAAACAGAACTATTTAAAAAAAATTCAAATCCATTCAGCAGGTCTTGTATAGGTTTTCTTTATTCATATTCTTCTTTAAAACACACGACCGTAGCCAACGCGTTTCGTCCCTAAGGACTTCTTCAGGGCTACAAATAAGTACACACAATAAATTATATTTACAAAAATATTATTTACAATAATATTTACAATAATATTTACACACAAATACATTTAAAATCTAGATGATAAAGAACATTTTGTATTTACAATCGTTTTAACCCTATTGTGTCTTATTTGAATACATATCCACAATTCCAACAAAAAAGTTATGTACATAAAAGAAATTCATAAATTCATAAATTATTTAATCAAAACAGTATTAGTCCTTGACCTGCTGACAACCACAATTGCACTTCATATATTAATTTGGTCTACATCATGAGGGTCTCTCTATTTTTCATCTTTTCTTTACTCAAATTATATATTCATTAAAAACATGTTCTGTCCTAATTCAAGTTTTTGGAGGCCTGCAATGGTAATCCTAAAATGCTCTCTGATTTCATAATGCAGATTAAGATATTACTTAACGGTTTAGTAAAAGGAGAGTGACAGATCTTATTCAATGAGCATATGCTACCCAGAAACTATCCATTAAATGCTTACCAAAAAGTGTCAAGAAAGCATTTGTGGCGTTCATCTATGTCATACAGAGGGATTTTTAATCCCTCCCAATGCTACCACCTATATTGCACCAACATGAGAAAGAGAAGGCAATATAATATCATTATATTTGTGATCCTATACACAGAAACATTTAAGTAAATATGACTCTTTAGGATAGACATACCTGTATCATTTCCTAAATTAATTATATTCTTAGAGTCATGTTAAGGGGTCCAATTATCTTGTTCAGTCAGTAAGCTGGATTGCGGTATAAACCAGTCTTCATCTATTAAATGGATATGTTATTAAACAGCTTTTTAATTTTTATTTTTTTTAGACGTGCACATAAATTAAAACATTTGAAAAGGAAAATCTGGCATTAAACTGTTAGCTGGAGAGTATGATGGAACCATAATATATCTGGCACCAATATCAAGTTCCTGTTAATAAACAGTAAAACTATGGCACTAAATGATTTAATACCTAGATTAACAGAGCCCTATAATGGCTCAAAATATGAAAGATTGCCATTAGCATAATAATAAAATGTTTAGTTCTATAAAATTTAATATATGATGACTTCCTAACTTTAGGATGAAAGTGAAGTATTACTACACGAGATAAATGTCATAACCCACCTCCCATGTATTATAGCATTTCAATTCTACCAAAATGACTGAGATAGAGTCAGGTCTATATGCTTCACAATTCCCATAAGAATAGTGCCATGTAGATTTTAAGTGCTCCTGTATGGCTTCTAACCAAGTGCCTACTAAGCTGCCCAAAAACTTACTCGAAAACGGCATCAGTCTGCCCCCATCGCGTGGTCCTTCCGTGGTATGAACGCTCATTCAAAAACCAGCATTTAAATAGCCCGCGTTATGGAGCACCTGAAATCAATTGTCAAGCGGGACGTGGTTTATCTATCATAAACGTAACCGCCATCTTAGAAAGGCCAAAAAGTCTATATCAACCGCCTTAAAAGACAGGAAAGTTAACAATTCAAAGTCTAAATACACGATCCAACTACAAAATATTCTAATGGATCGTTCTTAGTGTGACAGCAGTCATTATTCCCTCAGAACGGCACAATTTCATGTTTGTTAGAGCGCAACTCAGTGTCCTTTCCTTTTTCTCTTTCCTTTCTCTTACTAGGGGTCGCGTAATTATACCGCCATCTTAGAATTCCCGGAAGCTACCCCATGAAGCCTGTATTGATCAATACCTAAAATCTACGTGCACTATCCAACACAAAATTATTTCAGTTGGTCATACTCAGCAAAACAGCAGACATAATACCTCAAAAAGGGACACATTTATGTTTAAAGGAGTGCAATTGTATTATAACGCTATCTCCACTTGTATGATGTTACAGAAAATCAAGACGCCATATTGTTTAAGAGTCGGCCAGTCTAGTGCTCACCGGCTTAATTAAATAGTCGCCATCTTAAAAGGTTTAGGGAATTAACGTTATAGTCACATATGTTGATATAATTGCAACAATTGCAACAATAGCGTATATAGCGTTTCAATTTTGATGTCCATAAGGTGTGCCCATAACCAGCAACTATCATGATCGTCATCCCATTTTTTTATCTGCGATCTCCGTTTAAAAGGTTAAATGTTAACAGGCATTAAATATAAAAATGCCTCCAACCAAAACAGTCGCAATCTTGCTTTAATTTCACCCTATATCCCCAAAGGGGTTTATAACTAAACTGGTACTCAGGAAGTTATGGTCGCCATATTGGAGTGTTCTTCTAATGAACAGTTGCGGGTTAAGCAGCCTTATATTTTAAAATTTCATAACATCAGAAAATCGCACTATTTATCTACATCTACAGGTAGCAGGTGACTAACACCTTCCTCTTCAACTTTAAGGCATTTCATATCAACAGTACTTGAGGTGATTATAGTTCAAATATGACCTTTTGCTTAAATAATGCATCTGTGGTATATTCATGAGGGATTACAATCAACATCCTATGATTTGGCCCAATAAAAAAGGCTAACCTCGGACTTAAAAAATACATCGATAGCATATTCTTGAAGGGTTATAGTCAACAAGTTGTAATTTTGTCAAACAAAGGAACAGCTGTAAAACACATTTATTATCTGTAAGAGAATTATGCCCTGTTCAAGAAAACATAACAACAGATATTTGTAAAAAAGGTGTTGTACCAGATTCTGAGTTTCTTAACATCTATACACATAGTAGTTAGCATATAAGGTTTAGATACAATCATGTAATTTCTATAGATTGACATATTTCATAATCTTATTCCCATAATAATACTCGCTACATGTTCATTAAAGACAACAGAATAACAGAGCATATTCAATGCCAAGATGAAAAAGATTTAAAATTATAAAAATGCATATTTCACAAAAAATGATACATCTCACTATTAAGGTTAAGGCCCATGGAGATGGTTCTAAGGCGACAGATCCAACTAGCTTCTGCCTGTCTTAATGCTTTAATCCTGTCCCCACCCCTTTCTGGTGCCTTCACTTGTTCAATTGCGTGAAACCAGATTTTTGACTCATCCGCATGCCTTTCTTGTATATGTGTGGAAACTGGATACCTTTCGTCCTTATTTCTTATTGCCCTTACATGTTCTTGAATCCGAGTTTTGAGGTTCCGAATACTACTGCCTACATAGATTTTATTGCACGCGCATCCGATGATATACACAGTAAACGTTGTGTTACAATTTATGAAGGTGTTAACTTTAAATTCTCTTCCTGTATTATATTTGAACTCTGATTTCTTATGTAGTCCAAATTGACAAACGTTACATGAGCCACAAACAAAAAACCCTGTTGGTTTGTTAGGTAGCCATGAAATTACATCCTTCTTCTGCTCCTTCACATAGCTCGGACAGAGCATATTTTTCAATGTTTTCCCCCTCTTATATACCATCCTAGGTTTATCAGAGACTGTTCCTACAGGTAACTTGGCTGATGTCAATAAATGCCAATTCCTTCGTAATATGTCGTAAATATGATGACTATAGGCATTATACTGAGTTATAAATACCACATTCTCAGTTTGCATTTTCTTCACATTTTTGGGTTTATGACTAAGCGTACTCTGCCTGTTTACTTTCTTAATTCTTGTCTCTGCTTGTTGAAGACATTTATTGGAATAGCCTCTGCTATGAAAGTTCTTTTTTATGGTCTCTAAATTTTCATGGAAAGAGTGATCCTGGCTACAATTTCGTCTGGCGCGGACCATCTCGCCATACGGTATCGCATTTACAGTAGTGCTCGGATGTGCACTTTCAGCATGAAGCACGCTGTTGCACGAGGTGTGTTTCCTAAAAATGTCACTTTGAATCTTTTTATTAGTGACAAACAGTTTAAGGTCCAAAAAAGCAATACTTTCTCTTGAATATTTCATAGTTACCTTAACATTAAATCTATTGGTGTTGAGATAGCG
The DNA here is from genome assembly GCA_963921515.1 of Calotriton arnoldi. Lineage (NCBI taxonomy): Eukaryota > Metazoa > Chordata > Amphibia > Caudata > Salamandridae > Calotriton > Calotriton arnoldi. The sequence goes on along the minus strand of CAWUFW010002423.1, from coordinate 1,867,736 downwards.
TTGATAGGCCAATATTTCTTCCTCCCTCCATTCCAGGTAAGTAGGACATCATCTATGTATCTAGCATAGAAATTAATGTTATTACTCCATTTCATAGAGCCAGGTCCCCATGCATGCTCCGTCTCATACAAACCCATGAAAAGGTTTGCATAAGACGGAGCAAACCTGGATCCCATGGCTGTCCCCTGTTTTTGTAGGAACCATTTTCCATTATGCAGGAAAACATTCATCGTGAGGCTCATACGTGCCATTTCCAGGAGCATCATGGTGTGTTCCAAATGTTTTGCATTTCTCTTATATAGGAAATGCTTCAGGGCTTCCAGACCTCGTTCTGTATGGATGCACGTATATAGACTTTCAACATCCATTGTGATGAACATAAGCTCGTTACTGTCCCATTCAAAATCATCAAGTTTACAGAGCACATCTCTGCTGTCTTTGAGATATGCTGGTAAATTTCTGACTAGAGGCTGTAAAAAGCCATCAACATACTCTGATAGATGTTCAGTTGGACTCCCATTGCCGGAGATGATCGGCCTCCCCGGAGGAAAAACTCCCCCTTTATGTATTTTGGGAGTATATATATACAGGGGTACCTACTATCATGAGCCTGCAGATAACGATATTCATGATCTGATATAAGACCCGACTCATGCCAGTCCTGTAGACTGGCATTAATAGTTTTTTCAATATTGTGGATCGGTTGTTCTTTTAGTTGCTCATAGCATTTCGTAACTTTTAATTGCCTATCAATCTCACCCAAATAATCCTTAAGATCCATAAGAACTATATTTCCCCCCTTGTCAGCTTCACGTATTACTAACTCAGGATCTTCTTTTAAAGTTTTTAGGAGGGCCATATCCTCTTTAGAAAGATTATACTGATGTTTGCAGTGGGAGTTTTTACCGTGTTTGTCCTCTAATTGGAACGAATCTTGTGTGACTTTATCTAAAAATTCATCAAGATGTATATCATGGAGGGGGCAAGATGGCCGCTGACCAGTCGTAGTGAGAAGTCGCATATCACTCCCTCTCCCTGAAGAATGTAAAGAAAGGCGAGGATGCTGACGTCCCCTCTCTGGCTAGAACGAACTTCATGTTGGGTAAAGGAATGTTCATGGTTCTGGCACTCATCATACAAGGGGGACTCTTCATTAGCTGTTGTAGCTCGAAAGATTGCTGAGACACTAAGGCTATCCTATTGCTGGGTCACAGAGCACGCGATCATGGCGCCTAGACTGCCGAAGCATCAGAAGGAGAAGGAGAAGGACGCGGCGTTACCTCCCTCGGGGACCCAGCCGATACACGGCCAGCCTCGCAGAGCAGGAGCAGGAGTAGCTGCGAAAAAACCAGAGGATGTCGAAGAGGTGCTGGGGGGAACTAATGTGATTAGCGGCGGCGGCAGGCTCGCTAGCTTAAGTACCGTCTTTGATGTTAACAAGGATGTTAACAAAGACCCTGGAATCAAAGCGACAAAGGTTGGGCAAGAAGGGAGCAGCAAAAGTAAAGAGAGCGCCCTACGGCAGCCTACCTTGATGGAGTCTTTCTCAGTAATCGGCCCAGGCTCTTCGAAGGTGCCGATAAGTGAGGACGTGGCAAACGCTGTCAGGCTGCAGAATGCAATCCAGAAGGAGCCTGAGCTGACCTGTCAAGACGAGGATACAGACAGGCATGGGGAGCAGAGCAGTGGAAACAACGATGAGCCAGGTAGGCTGCCAGTGCTTGCAGGAGACGCTGGAGAAACTGGATGCACTAGTGCTAGATCTGGCAGTACGGGCGCGTTAAATGAAGTTGCGCAAAGTATGACTGCTCCTGAGCTGACTGTGGAAAGAAATATGGACAGTAACAGAGAGGGGAAGCATGCTAGTAAAGCAGGAAAATTGAAAGAGGTAGTACAAGTAATAACCCCTCATATAGAAGGGGCTCTGGAGATAACAGGCACTAATTTGAAGCACAGGCAGGGAGCTCCTCAACATAAGGTGCTTAATGGATCATTGGAAGGAGATTGTTTCTTCTCCCTTAACGATGAGTCAGACTCTTCTCTTATGTCTGATGGTACTACTGCAAGTGACACAGACTCGGCAGATGAATTATCGGCATTAAGAGCATCAGGTGTCTACAGGTCTGTGCAACATAAGCGCAGATCTAAATCAAGATCTAAATCAAATTTAAGCCTTCCTCATGCGGAAGCTACAAAAAAGTTACTATGGGATTACTCTGCTACTTCACAACTTTATCAAGAAGAGACCTCAGCAGTTGGACCAGAGGGGGGCGCAACAACAGATAAAACGCCCCAGTCTCCTTCAATGGATCTGCTCTATATTACTCTTAAGCAGATGCAGGCAGAAGCCAGGACAGAAAGCCGCAGAGCAAAACAAGCTACTAAAAAATACAAAGGCTCACTCAGAAAAATGAATAAACTTTATGAGGACATGGCAGATAGAGTTACTCAGGTGGAAGAGAGGACTGGGAGATTGGAGGATGACGTCAATAAGTGGCAGGCATTTAAAGAAATGCATGAAAAAACGGCGGAGGATGTTCAATGGAAACTCGAGGATTACGAGAACCGACAGAGACGGAATAACATTAGACTCCTGGGAGTAGTTGAAGGGGTTGAAGGGCAGGATGTTAGGGCATTTGTTGTCTCTCTTTTACGGGGGCTTTTCCCGAACTCAGCTCCTGGAAATGGGAAGAGGAAGTGCAGAGAGCACATCGATATCCTTTGACTTTGAAAAAGGGCTATCAGGCATCACAACCTAACAGACCTAGGGCGATCCTTGTCTATGTTGGTAATTTTTGCTTAGGCAGGAAATAATGGATAAGGCTAGGCCAGAGGCTAAACGATCATTTGAAGGTACATCATTTTTGCGCGCCCGGACTTCTGCCATGCTACTGTGGAGAGGAGATGGAGGTTAAGGCAGATGATTTCACCTCTCCAGGGGCTAGGTTGTGAGGCATATTTATTGTACCCAGCTCGTCTGAAAGTAATTGTAAAGGGGCAAGTCAGAATGTTTTTCTCAGAAATTAAGGCTCAATCATTCTTAAATGAATTAAAGGAGCAGAAGGGTGGGTAATCGGGGGCTCGCCTGGGAGTTTTTGGCTTTGAAGGGTAAAAGGGAGAGGGGTGAGGTGACTTAACTGCGGGTAAGCTGTCACACATAGGTCATGGATGACCTAATTGCCTGTAAGGGGGGGGTTCCAGGGGAGGGCTCTGAGGGAGGGGGTTGGGGGGGTGCACAGGGGAGTAGGGGACAGCACAGCACAACATATTGAGTGTTTTTGGAGACACAGGGAAAGCAGCATCCGGATGGAAATAAAGGCAGAGGGAGGTTACCAGCTAGATTTAATGAATTTATTTATGAGTGTGCAACATTATTGGTGGGGAAATCTTAGCTTAAAGTGTTAATGAGTATAAGAATAGCAACAATTAATGTATGCGGATTGAATGATCCGGCTAAAAGACAACGGCTTGCAATAAACTTGAGGGCAATGAAATTAGATTTTGTGTGCCTACAAGAGACCCTTCTAGAGGGGTCTAGGGGGGTTGTAATGGAGCAGATGGGGTTTCATCTACTAGCATATACAAAACAAGGGGCAAGAACCAGAGGGGTCGCCATACTGGCCAAAAGAAACAACATTATTGTTATAAGGAAGATTGAAGATCAGTGGGGAAGGTGGGTGTTGGTACAATGTATGATAAATAATGAAATGGTCACCCTATGTTCTGTATATGGATCTACGGAGGATGATCCCGACATATTTGAATACCTAGATCTAGAAATGACTTCATGGCCCATGCCTATAATTTTGTGCGGAGACCTTAATATAAATGGTATGGGGGGTTTGTGGACCAAAACAGGGGCGCAACATCAGGGTCGGAAAAAAAAAACATTCCGTGCACTTACCAATCTTGTTTTTAACAATGGACTAACCGATGTTTGGACACATTTAAAGCCACTTGATTCTGGCAGTATATATTATTCAGCCCCACATAGGGTTACGGTTAGGCTTGACTATTTCTTAGTAACACATGGCCTAGTGCCAAGATGTCAGATTGAAAAATTACCTCGGATTATCTCAGATCATAATCCTATAATCTTAACACTAGAAATGGCGGGCATCGCTAGGCGTCAACGTGAATGGACCTTTGAGAGAGGATTACTTAAAGATATAGAATATGTCCAACATATGAAGGTTTGGATAACAGACTTTTGGGACACTAATAGGGGCAGCACTTCCTCAGGTATGAGCTGGGATGCCTTTAAGGCTGGTGTCCGTGGGGAAACCCTGAGCTTTAGCCTCTATAGACAAAGACAGGAAGCTTTAAGATCAGAGAAAATGACTAAAGTAGTTTTGGAGGCAGAAGAGGAACTAAACAGTGCTATTGCTATGGGAGGAATTCTGGATCAAGCCCTCCTCAAAGTTGCATTAGCAAAGGCAGACGCAGAGGAGGCTATCGCATCAAAGGCAGCAGCTACGTTTTTAGCAAAGAAGGAACAATGCTATGAGCTGAGTGAACATGTAGGGCGAACTCTGGCGGCTCGTACAAGACGGAGAGAGGCCATAGGGGAAATTAAAGGGATCTTGGATGGCAAGGGTGGGATAGTCAGTGATTCAGAGGGGATTCGGGAGGTTTTAGGCAATTTTATGACTCTCTATATAACGATGAACAAGTTAGAGATCCGTTAGAAACCCGAAGGTATCTGGGGGATATTCCTGTATCACCACTTAGTGAGGAAGAGCGAGAGGCTTTAGATGAGCTCTTGGTAGCGGAAGAAGTCGTAACTGCCATGAATAGCCTTCCATCAGGTAAAGCGGCTGGTCCGGACCAAATCCCAATTGAATTCTATAAAACCTTCCAGGAAGTAATAAAATTGGATTTGGTCAAAACAATCAAACAGGCTCAGACAAGAGTGTCGGTCCCAGACTCTTGGGCAGCGGCTGGCATAGTGGTTATTTTAAAAAAGGGGAAACCGTCTGCAGAGCCGGGATCATATAGACCAATTACCCTGATGAATTCGGATGCAAAGATATTCTCTAAAATTATGGCCCTCAGGCTTTGTAAGGTCATTGATAGGATAGTTAGTCCAGTCCAGCATGGCTTTATTCCAGGGAGAGGTACCACGCAGCATGTTCGAAGGGTAGTTACTTTGTTTGATCTTACTGAAGTCTCAGGAGATCCTATGGCGGTTATATTACTGGACGCTGAGAAAGCGTTTGACCGGGTCTCCTGGGACTATCTTTGGCAGACATTGGAAAGGTGTGGTATAGGGGGAGGATTTTCTCACGCAATACAGGCCTTATATCAGGCACCCACTGCCAGTCTTAGAATTAATGGAGGATATACAGCACCCCTGAAAATTAGGCGAGGGACGCGTCAGGGATGTCCATGCTCCCCTTTGCTATTCGCAATATATATTGATCCGTTTATTCGCAGGCTGGAAATAAATGGCGCGATTTCTCCAATAAGGGTTTGCGGAGCAGAATATAAGACTCTGGCGTATGCAGATGACATCGCCCTAGTGACATCATCACCAGGAACTGCTATTTCTATAGTTGAACAAGAGGCTCTGGTTTTCGGGCAGGTGTCAGGGTATGCATTAAATAAACTTAAAACGCAGATAATTAAGAATGAGGGAGCTGTTTGCAATGATATCCGGGTGGTTGAAGCTGCAACTTATCTTGGGATTAATATCTCGCCAAAATTAGATAATATAGTGGAAAGTAATATTAATCCGATAATATCGAAAGTTAAGAAAGACCTCGACAGAATGCACAACCTCCACCTCTCTCTTGTAGGACGTTGTAACGTGATAAAGATGATAGTATTGCCAAAAATTCTCTACCTTTTCTGGGCAATTCCATTGGAATTCGAGGCAAAATAGTTTACAATATTAGAACAGTTGGTAAACAGATTTATATGGGCCCATGGGAAAACTAGGAGGGCTCTCTGCTTTATGGCTTTACCTAGGGCAAAGGGTGGCTGGGCGGTTCCTGATTTTAAATTATATTATTGGGCGGCAGTTTTTCAACACATACGTGGTCTCCTGGGAGGGGATCCAATGGATCCACAGGTTCAAATAGGATCCATAGATATGTATTCTATGCTGATTGGAGGGGAGGCGGAGAACTGTTTTTTGAAATACACTGACTCTTCATATTACAAAAGAACTAGGTTTAAGACTCTGTATGCGGCTTTTAAAGTTTGGGCATCTTTTCGAAGGAAAACTGGATTGGGTAGACTGAATGCTTACACCCGACTGTCTAGAAACCCAACTCTCCCTAAGGAAATATTTGCAGATTCTGTATTGATTAAGTGGGGATGTCGTGGAATTCGGAAAATAGGAGATTTGTTTGGAGTAAATGGTGTTAAGCAATTTGTGGAAATGCAGTCTATTTTTGGTATCGATAAAAGGAATTTCTATAAGTATTTGCAAATTAGGAGTTTCTTAGGAAATAAGAAAGGGGGTCCAACAGGCTTTGATAAAAATAAACTACTGGATATTATAGAGGGTGGTGAAGATTGCACTATACGCAGATTTTATGCAGAGCTGACAGCATTAAAAAGTGACGATCTTGAAAAATATGGAGAGAAGTGGGCAGGTAAATTAGGGATTGATCAAGAGTGTTTCCACCTCTCTTTAGAATTAGGACAAACTACTCTGTGTTCTGCTGGGCTTCAAGCCCAGCATTATAAAACAATTTACTCTCTGTATTATACCCCCACAAAAATAGCACAATGGGGGGGCGATGCAGGTACAAGATGCCCACGTTGTGACAGTACAGAGGCTGAAATAATACATGTATTTGCATCTTGTCCCTGTCTACAGGGCCTCCGGAGTGCTATAGAATCCTTTTTAGATAGAACATTGGGGGTTAAGATTGTTTTGACACTATCAATAATAGTATTAGGGATAGATAATAACGATAGGCAATCCCCCTTTCAGTTGTTCATATTTATGGCTATGTCAGTTTTACGTATGTGTGTAGCATCGGCATGGCGGGACAAACTACCACCAACGTTCCAACAATGGCTGGCTAGGTTACTCTCTGCTTATAATCTGGAAAAAGGGATTTACGGGAGGAAGGGGAAAAGGGGGAGAAAACTTGGGGAAGGAATTTGGGAACCCATTTCGAGGTGGAAAACTGGGTAGTAAAAATGATTGAAATGTATGGTTAAGAAATGTATTGCTATGAAATGTTTACATCTTTATATATTTTCTCTGCCAAATGCTTTAGAATGACTCTTTATGATGGGTTATCTCCTGTTGGTATATTAGTTTTTTCTCTTCTTTTTCTAAATGGCTATGTTTATCTATAATTATTATGATTGATGCTGTACTGTGCTGTAAAAAAATTGGAAAAATCTTTTTAAATAAAAAAAAAAAAAAAGATGTATATCATGGAATCCTGGAGGTACAAACCTAGATTTATTCCGTAGACCACTGTCTAAATCTAGGTTTGTACCTCCAGGATTCCATGATATACATCTTGATGAATTTTTAGATAAAGTCACACAAGATTTGATATTGATAGGCAATTAAAAGTTACAAACTGCTATGAGCAACTAAAAGAACAACCGATCCACAATATTGAAAAAACTATTAATGCCAGATTACAGGACTGGCATGAGTCGGGTCTTATATCAGATCATGAATATCGTTATCTGCAGGCTCATGATAGTAGGTACCCCTGTATATATATACTCCCAAAATACATAAAGGGGAGTTTTCCTCCGGGGAGGCCGATCATCTCCGGCAATGGGAGTCCAACTGAACATCTATCAGAGTATGTTGATGGCTTTTTACAGCCTCTAGTCAGAAATTTACCAGCATATCTCAAAGACAGCAGAGATGTGCTCTGTAAACTTGATGATTTTGAATGGGACAGTAACGAGCTTATGTTCGTCACAATGGATGTTGAAAGTCTATATACGTGCATCCATACAGAACGAGGTCTGGAAGCCCTGAAGCATTTCCTATATAAGAGAAATGCAAAACATTTGGAACACACCATGATGCTCCTGGAAATGGCACGTATGATCCTCACGATGAATGTTTTCCTGCATAATGGAAAATGGTTCCTACAAAAACAGGGGACAGCCATGGGATCCAGGTTTGCTCCGTCTTATGCAAACCTTTTCATGGGTTTGTATGAGACGGAGCATGCATGGGGACCTGGCTCTATGAAATGGAGTAATAACATTATTTTCTATGCTAGATACATAGATGATGTCCTACTTATCTGGAATGGAGGGGAGGAAGAAATATTGGCCTATCAACGCTATCTCAACACCAATAGATATAATGTTAAGGTAACTATGAAATATTCAAGAGAAAGTATTGATTTTTTGGACCTTAAACTGTTTGTCACTAATAAAAAGATTCAAAGTGACATTTTTAGCAAACACACCTCGTGCAACAGCGTGCTTCACGCTGAAAGTGCACATCCGAGCACTACTGTAAATGCGATACCATATGGCGAAATGGTCCGCGCCAGACAAAATTGTAGCCAGGATCACTCTTTCCATGAAAATTTAGAGACCATAAAAAAGAACTTTCATAGCAGAGGCTATTCCAAGTTACCTGTAGGAACAGTCTCTGATAAACCTAGGATGGTATATAAGAGGGGGAAAACATTGAAAAATATGCTCTGTCAGAGCTATGTGAAGGAGCAGAAGAAGGATGTAATTTCATGGCTACCTAACAAACCAACAGGGTTTTTTGTTTGTGGCTCATGTAACGTTTGTCAATTTGGACTACATAAGAAATCAGAGTTCAAATATAATACAGGAAGAGAATTTAAAGTTAACACCTTCATAAATTGTAACACACGTTTACGTGTATATCATCGGATGCGCGTGCAATAAAATCTATGTAGGTAGTAGTATTCGGAACCTCAAAACTCGGATACAAGAACATGTAAGGGCAATAAGAAATAAGGACGAAAGATATCCAGTTTCCACACATATACAAGAAAGGCATGAGGATGAGTCAAAAACCTGGTTTTACGCAATTGAACAAGTGAAGGCACCAGAAAGGGGTGGGGACAGGATTAAAGCATTAAGACAGGCAGAAGCTAGTTGGAACTGTCGCCTTAGAACCATCTCCATGGGCCTTAACCTTAATAGTGAGATGTATCATTTTTTGTGAAATATGCATTTTTATAATTTTAAATCTTTTTCATCTTGGCATTGAATATGCTCTGTTATTCTGTTGTCTTTAATGAACATGTAGCGAGTATTATTATGGGAATAAGATTATGAAATATGTCAATCTATAGAAATTACATGATTGTATCTAAACCTTATATGCTAACTACTATGTGTATAGATGTTAAGAAACTCAGAATCTGGTACAACACCTTTTTTACAAATATCTGTTGTTATGTTTTCTTGAAAAGGGCATGATTCTCTTACAGATAATAAATGTGTTTTACAGCTGTTCCTTTGTTTGACGAAATTACAACTTGTTGACTATAACCCTTCAAGAATATGCTATCGATGTATTTTTTAAGTCCGAGGTTAGCCTTTTTATTGGGCCAAATCATAGGATGTTGATTATAATCCCTCATGAATATACCACAGATGCATTATTTAAGCAAAGGTCATATTTGAACTATAATCACCTCAAGTACTGTTGATATGAAATGCCTTAAAGTTGAAGAGGAAGGTGTTAGTCACCTGCTACCTGTAGATGTGGATAAATAGTGCGATTTTCTGATGTTATGAAATTTTAAAATATAAGGCTGCTTAACCCGCAACTGTTCACTAGAAGAACACTCCAATATGGCGACCATAACTTCCTGAGTACCAGTTTAGTTATAAACCCCTTTGGGGATATAGGGTGAAATTAAAGCAAGATTGCGACTGTTTTGGTTGGAGGCATTTTTATATTTAATGCCTGTTAACATTTAACCTTTTAAACGGAGATCGCAGATAAAAAAATGGGATGACGATCATGATAGTTGCTGGTTATGGGCACACTTTATGGACATCAAAATTGAAACACTATATACGCTATTGTTGCAATTGTTGCAATTATATCAACATATGTGACTATAACGTTAATTCCCTAAACCTTTTAAGATGGCGACTATTTAATTAAGCCGGTGAGCACTAGACTGGCCGACTCTTAAACAATATGGTGTCTTGATTTTCTGTAACATCATACAAGTGGAGATAGCGTTATAATACAATTGCACTACTTTAAACATAAATGTGTCCCTTTTTGAGGTATTATGACTGCTGTTTTGCTGAGTATGACCAACTGAAATAATTTTGTGTTGGATAGTGCACGTAGATTTTAGGTATTGATCAATACAGGCTTCATGGGGTAGCTTCCGGGAATTCTAAGATGGCGGTATAGTTACGCGACCCCTAGTAAGAGAAAGGAAAGAGAAAAAGGAAAGGACACTGAGTTGCGCTCTAACAAACATGAAATTGTGCCGTTCTGAGGGAATTATGACTGCTGTCACACTAAGAACGATCCATTAGAATATTTTGTAGTTGGATCGTGTATTTAGACTTTGAATTGTTAACTTTCCTGTCTTTTAAGGCGGCTGATATAGACTTTTTGGCCTTTCTAAGATGGCGGTTACGTTTATGATAGATAAACCACGTCCCGCTTGACAATTGATTTCAGGTGCTCCATAACGCGGGCTATTTAAATGCCGGTTTTTGAATGAGCGTTCATACCACGGAAGGACCACGCGATGGGGGCAGACTGACGCCGTTTTCGAGTAAGTTTTTGGGCAGCTTAGTAGGCACTTGGTTAGAAGCCATACAGGAGCACTTAAAATCTACATGGCACTATTCTTATGGGAATTGTGAAGCATATAGACCTGACTCTATCTCAGTCATTTTGGTAGAATTGAAATGCTATAATACATGGGAGGTGGGTTATGACATTTATCTCGTGTAGTAATACTTCACTTTCATCCTAAAGTTAGGAAGTCATCATATATTAAATTTTATAGAACTAAACATTTTATTATTATGCTAATGGCAATCTTTCATATTTTGAGCCATTATAGGGCTCTGTTAATCTAGGTATTAAATCATTTAGTGCCATAGTTTTACTGTTTATTAACAGGAACTTGATAATGGTGCCAGATATATTATGGTTCCATCATACTCTACAGCTAACAGCTTAATGCCAGATTTTCCTTTTCAAATGTTTTAATTTATGTGCACGTCTAAAAAAATTAAAAATTAAAAAGCTGTTTAATAACATATCCATTTAATAGATGAAGACTGGTTTATACCGCAATCCAGCTTACTGACTGAACAAGATAATTGGACCCCTTAACATAGGAACAGTGGCTCTAAGAATATAATTAATTTAGGAAATGATACAGGTATGTCTATCCTAAAGAGTCATATGTACTTAAATGTTTCTGTGCATAGGATCACAAATATAATGATATTATATTGCCTTCTCTTTCTCATGTTGGTGCCATATAGGTGGTAGCATTGGGAGGGATTAAAAATCCCTCTGTATGACATAGATGAACGCCACGGATGCTTTCTTGACACTTTTTGGTAAGCATTTAATGGATAGTTTCTGGGTAGCATATGCTCATTGAATAAGATCTGTCGCTCTCCTTTTGCTAAACCGTTAAGTAATATCTTAATCTGCATTATGAAATCAGAGAGCATTTTAGGATTACCATTGCAGGCCTCCAAAAAACTTGAATTAGGACAGAACATGTTTTTAATGAATATATAATTTGAGTAAAGAAAAGATGAAAAATAGAGAGACCCTCATGATGTAGACCAAATTAATATATGACGTGCAATTGTGGTTGTCAGCAGGTCAAGGACTAATACTGTTTTGATTAAATAATTTATGAATTTCTTTTATGTACATAACTTTTTTGTTGGAATTGTGGATATGTATTCAAATAAGACACAATAGGGTTAAAACGATTGTAAATACAAAATGTTCTTTATCATTTAGATTTTAAATGTATTTGTGTGTAAATATTATTGTAAATATTATTGTAAATAATATTTTTGTAAATATAATTTATTGTGTGTACTTATTTGTAGCCCTGAAGAAGTCCTTAGGGATGAAACGCGTTGGCTACGGTCGTGTGTTTTAAAGAAGAATATGAATAAAGAAAACCTATACAAGACCTGCTGAATGGATTTGAATTTTTTTTAAATAGTTCTGTTTTACTATTTAGTGGAGTGCTGGATCACTGTGTTTTTGTCTGAATTGTGGGAGTGTCCCAAGGAGGCTTAGGGGTATTGAGCCTCAGGTCCTTTGCACCCTTAATATATAATAAATACTGACTATTACCCGATAGCTGATAGGTGCAGTGATTATTGCCCCATACCCCCCTCTTTCTCTGTGTTTATCCATTTCTTCAGTGAATTCGATTACGTCATCCAGTACCAGACTGGAGCCAAACATGGCAAGGCAGATGCCCTATCCTGTTTTGGCTATGACATTCCTGACGAACTAGGTACACAAGAACCTCCTTTTGTCCTGAATCCTGATCGTATATTAGGAGGTACCTTCTCAGAAGAATCCTTTATGACAGAAGTGGCTCTGGCACATAAATCAGAGGAAGCAACGAACATAGAAACCCAGTACAAAGGAGTTAGGAACAAAGACTTAATTTTTGTTCAAGGTGGCTTAATCCTCCCTACTCAATCTCTTCAAACACAAGCACTTGATTGGTGTCATACGCATGCTCTAGCTGGCCACCCTGGATACAAAAAAACCCTTGCCATGCTCAAAAGGTATTTTTGGTGGCCATCCATGACTCAAGACACCCGTTCGTACGTGTAGGACTGCTATGTTTGTGCGCAAAGCAAAAGCACTCATCAAGTACCCACGGGTCTCCTAATTCCTCTGCCTACACCCCCTACGCCATGGCATTCCATCTCTATGGACTTAATAGAATTGCCTCCTACTAAACAAGGACACACTGTTATATTTGTCGTTGTCGACATGCTTTCCAAAATGTCCCATTTTATTCCTCTAAAGAAATTACCTACTTCCAAGGAATTAGCTTGTGTGTTTCTCCAGCAGATAATGCGCCTTCATGGCTTACCCTCCGTCATAGTCTCAGAGAAGGGCTCTCAATTCGTGTCCCGTTTTTGGAAAGGGCTGAATAGCATGTTGGGGATAGAGGTACGTCTCTCTACGGCTCACCATCCTCAAACTGATGGTCAGACAGAAAGGGTCAACCAGTGCTTAGAGCAATACTTACGTTGTCACCTTCTGCAGGGAGAAAAAGATTGGGACTCGGTATTATGGTCTGGAGAATTTGCATATAATAACAGTGAGCATGTGTCCATCGGGGTCTCACCTTTTTTTTGTACCTATGGGTTTCACCCTCGATATGGTCTGGTTTCGCCCTTAATGCCTGCTACTTCCCCATCAGCTCAAGAGATGGTTTCTCACCTCCAGAACATTCATAGTTCTGCTAAGAAAACTTTAGAGGTAGCTAAGAACAAGTATAAGGAGGGAGCAGATCGACATCGCCGTCAAGCGCCTGCTTATGCTATTGGAGACCGAGTATGGTTGTCTACTCGAAATATCCAGTTGAAGGGGGCGACCAAGTTCAAACCTCGTTTTATTGGTCCCTATGTTGTTACTAAAGTGGTGAATCCCGTGGCTCTGAAGCTTGAGTTGCCTGCCTCATTACGATTGCATCCTGTCTTTCATGTGTCATTACTGAAACCTGTTACCCCTGGTACTGTTGTTCCTGTGCAGCCTCCCCCTGTCTTGCTTGACGATGGTCCTGAATATGAGGTTGCTTATATTGTGGACTCCCGTAGAGTGCGTCGCCGATTACAGTATCTGATTCACTGGAAAGGTTATGGAGCTGATGAAAGGTCATGGGAACCTGCCTCTAACGTGCATGCTCCTCATTTAGTTCGTTTGTTCCATCGCCGCTATCCTCTCAAACCCAAACCTGTTGGGGGTGGGGTTTTAGGGGGTGTGTACTGTCAGGCGCTGCGGTGCGCGGAGTCTTTACCGGCTCCCGTGCTCGCATTCGCGCCTGACACTGAGAGACAGGCATTACGGTGTGCGGAGCCTTTAACGGCTCTCGCGCCCGCATTTGCAGACACCGCCCACCATTCCCTGACGGCGTCCGAAGGAGGCGCCTAGGGAACTATAAAAAGGCGGGATCCACACTGGAAGGACGCTTCACGTTCCAGCTTGGATCTCGCCTGGCCTCTCTCTACCGCTGTGGAAAACTTACCTGTATTCCTTGGTCTTTGGATCCTGTTCCTGTTTTTGCTGCCCTTTAAAGAGCTCTTCTAATTCCTAGGTCTTCGGGATCTTCTTCCTGTTACTGCTTGTTCCCTTGGCCACTTAGCTAGATGCTATAGTTAACCCTTAGAGGTCTGGTTCTGAGTCCTTAAGAAACAGCTCAGGGGGTTTTCTCACATCAATGCTTTAGTTGGAGTTTATGTTACTTTAGGAATCTCTAGTAGCAAAATCCTATTTTCTGGGGGTCTTGCGTTCCATTGAGTCTTCTTGCTGGTGCTTCTAGTTTTTCTTTCAGTTATATGCAATAGAGGAGACATAGGAGGTCTTAAGGTTTTTATACTAGTTGCTTATCAGCCCCTATTTATTTTTACTTTTTGCGCACCTCCTTTTGCAAAGGGAAATGAGTTTTGGGGTTTTTCCCTGCGCATAGGAGCGCTGACGTATTTTACTCTTGGGGGGTTTTTCCATGCCTATGGTGAAATTAACCTAGGTGGGTGCTCGTTGTTTTGGCTTCATAGCTGTATGCAACTGCTGCAGTCTTAGGTACCTCTCTGAACACTGTCTGTTCCTTTAGGTAACGGGGCGTTCTGGCATTCCAAGGCGCTGTCTCTTCATGCCAGTTCAATCCTCATTAGAACCAGGTATTCCTTTAGAATAGTGGATGTTTTTTGACTTGCCTGAAATTGCAAATATTTCCTTACTCATCGAATATTTTCTCTTTTAGGGTGTTAGAAGGCTCGCTCCCAGACGAACCAGCAGAAGACTACCCCTTCTTCCTTTCCTTGTTTTGTTTCCCTTCTTCCCCACATTCCCTCGTTTGCTTTGACTAAGTTGGGCAGAGGAGGTGGGTGAGGGAAGTTGGGGGCCTAGCCTCAGGTTCATCCATGACGTCCTTGCAGTAACACCAGGTGAGCTCTTACAATAATAGAGGGCTTTTCTATGTTCGATTTAATAAATATTAAAAGCACAATGATTGGGATCATTAATCCTATTCCGAATTTAAGGATTGGACTATAGCACTTAATTGTATTAGAATGTAACGAAATAAAATGGGAAAAATCCCAGTCCTATAATGTTTGGTGCTGCTGGCAGAATTTTTTTTTTTTACGGAAATATGAGAACAACAGAAGTGTATGTGCCACTATTTCATAGGGTACTGTGGCCATGTGACACCATTTAGGGATTATTGTGGCCGAGAAAGTAAACAAAGGGACACAATTTAAAGGCTGGTAAAATGTTGTGACGTACATAATGGGATTCTGGTCTGGCATCAAAGTGTGATACACTACTGTTAGGCACTTGGGTACTCATTTTATTTAGCCGCTAGTTTATAGGCACTGTAAAATAAAATGCAAGATGACTGTATCATCAGTAAACTACCTATCATATCAGAAAAATCACTACCTTAGCCAGAACATGATTAGCCCACACAGAGACAACTACTTTAGGTAAAACAAAAAAAAAAGAAAGCAATTAGGGCAGACAAAGGACACATTCAGCGGGTGAAAGGTATTGTGTTTAGGGAAAGGTTCTCTGGGATGACCCACAGGACAGTGTATAAGGTATGAACTTAAACCCACAATAAGAAGGGGTTGAGCCCAATCATGACAAAAGGAGACTAGCCAGCAGAGGGCATGCCTACCACCATAACTGGCCTGTTCCTCATTGTCTAGAGAGATGTGGTCATCTGCTGTGTCACGAACTGGAAAAGCAATGGGGCCCCCTGTAATCAGGATAAGTGCGCCCTGACAGGGAAAAGAACAAACAGGTAAAGACTTGACCAGGGCCAGGTAACTAATGAAACAATGCAGACAGATTAATCCCAGTCAACAAAGAGGTCAATATAACAAGCTGAGCTTTATATAAAAATATGTATTAAGTAATTGTTAAACATTGCAATAAAAAATTAATTAAAGACAATTTATTGATAAATAAATATACTTGATTGACAAAAAACAAGATAATGCATCTGTTCAATTATTTGTGTAAACATATCGAACTGATTCTCATATAAGTATCGAATCATTATCCAAGATGAGGCGGAAAGTAATACAAAACATATTTGTCATAAGCAACAATAATGTGTCATGATATTCAGAAACTGGCGGAAAGTTGTGGAGCTACACACGTTTCGGCCATGCCTTCGTCAGGTTTCCGTCACATGTGATCACTAGATGAAATATATCACAGGTTAAGTTGCTGAAAATAATCTGTCTGCTGATATAATGAAAATCGGTCTTTAAAAACCCTCATTCGAAATTTGGAAAACATGATAAATGGTTGACTAAAATCATTACGTCATCTGTAGAAGTGGTGCCTAAAAGATCAACACGTGAGTCATGCAAGGAAAAAAGGAGAGTGGCACTTAGACCAATGATGTGCAGTGTAAAGAAAAGAATAACAGTGTGCAAAACATGCAATGTGTAAATTGCCATCTTGTGTACCCACTCGAACAAGGACATACAGGACCAAGCAAAATACTTGTGTTATGTCAGCTATGCCCTTAGTGAGTAATGAATAATGCACAGCGTATGTATAGCGGTGCCTATTTTTAATTAATTCATACCTGACAAAAATGAGACCTGAATCTTTTTTCCAGTGAAGACAAAGTTTGTCTTGGATACTAGGTGGTTGTTTGATGCTGCCAGAACGATGTTACCAAAATGATGAGAAACACCTGTCATGAAGAGAATATATATGGAGAGTATGAAGGGTTATAAGTTCTCTGCTACCCAAAGGTGATGGCCATTATAATTAATTTCCAACTCAAGGCCTATCCAAGAATAAAATGACTACCTGGTGAGAATAGCCAGGTACTCGTCTATGTAGTATAGATGATATCTGTAGAAGAGGCGGGGATGTAGCCAGACGTGGTTGCTTTCTGTACGTACCAAATAAGAAGAAATGGATTAAAGCCTGTGAATGCGCCTATATTTCCCTGGAGTAGGTATAGGGAGTATTTTATAGACATAGTGCTGCTAACAGATAAAGTATACCTGAATTGGAGGTTCCTGGCTATTTAGTCCTTTGGTTCCATGCAGTACATCCTCAATTACACGGACATGATTGAGAGACCTGTGTAGGCAAATAAGGCTGTGAGTGTGGCAGTATAGAGGCAAGCTAATCCCCCAGGTAGGGCCCCTATGTGATGCGACTCGCTGTTTATACTGTGCTGCCCTATTCAGATGACGCCCGAATCAACATGCAGGGGAATATATAAAACTACCTAGGGAAGCTAAGATGTACTAAGTAAGGCTGACAAACTGTGGGCAATAAATAGCCCATGTAATTACCCAAAGCCTGCTTCTCTAACTAACGTGTGGATGTATGGAGCTACAAAATACATAACCTGAGCAGTGATTTAAGGTCTCATCGGGTATGAAGTGCTCAATTGGGCCTCCGCAAATGAGTGCTTAAGCTTATGCTCATGTTTCACGGACAGGCAATATATCTGATAAACTCAACATACATCAGAGGGAAAACACCCCACGGCTGTGTTACTAGCGAGATAAGATCCCGCATGGGGAACTAAGTAAAAAGCTCTGCAATACTCGCTAATAGCCTACATCCAATATGGAAACTTGAAACTAGCAGGGTTATCACGAGCAAGCAGTATCCCCACAGTGCTCCACAGTTATATAAAAATAAAAAACCACTGTGTTTCTACTAACGGTACAGGTTCCGCAAGGGGAGGAAGGATAAGGGGCTCTATGTAACTTACTTGTGTCCATTCGTAACGCCTCTCCACAGTCCTCTGGTGGAGCGCATTGACTATGGCCGTATTTAAACGGTAGGTTCCTACTCTCATACCGTGCAATATTTCTGCTTCCGGGTCATGGCGATACTACAAATAATGGAAGGACTTAGTAAGACTCCATATTGGGATAGTTATATTGCCTAGAGTTTAAGGTAACTAGTGTAGGGCAGTGACCGATATTGAGCCTGTCTCAATGTTAGAAAATATAGCAAAAAACATACTTGTAGATGTAAAATATATTCATGAATGTAGTAAAAACACCCATTATCGAACAAAAATTGGTATCAATATTAATCGAACTCTGGTAGTAAAAAAGAAAGAGATTCCGGGATAATGCTGAAATAAAAAGATGCATCTTAGAAATGAGCTAATGGCTTAAAGCTTCAGTGTGTAATGGAGTACAATTAAAAAATGAGGATCCTCTACCCATGGCTTCCACATAGAGTTCTCTCAGGGAACAGTGCTGTGGAAAAGTGACTGGCGCATATGTACTTCATACAATGTTGGACACTGCTCTCTAGAATATGAAGAGGACCTAGAATGGCAAAAAAAATGTCCACATATCTATATGGCAAATACAAGGAGTGTTAAGATAATATGAGTAATATTAGTGTGATATATATATCAGGTATGTATCACAATATAAAGGATTTTCTACCTGCTTGACCTATGTGTTAAATCTAATCGCCTGGTCCCAGGGGATTTCTTGATTAAGGCCACTATTGGCAGTATCAAGGATAAATATCCAATATACTTCCCTGCGTTTCCTTATGGCCTCACTGGATTTACCCGGTCTACCATCTATCTTTTCTAGTATGAACCAACGAATGTCGTCCACAGTATGATTTTTGTCAATATAGTGTTGTACTAAAGGAGCTGAGAGTTTTTTTGTCCTTATAGATGACCGATGTTCAGTCAAGTGTGTGTTGAAAGCTCTAGCAGTTTCACCCACATATCCCTTCTGGCAGGGGCTTATCAACAAATAAACCACGTCTTTGGTTTTGCAATTTGTGTGCCCTGTCGAGAGAATTTGATGGTCCCTGAATTGGAGACAGGATGTTTCTATGCTCAAAGGGCAAACTTTACAGGTGCTACATTTATAGTTCCCCATCACTGAGCGTGTGCTGTCAAGTGTTCTCTGTGTGGCTTGGCTGCTTGTGTTTATCCTCGAGTGTACCACATGATCTTTAAGATTTCTGTTGCGCCTGTATGCAAAGAGAGGTCTCGATAGTTGGTCATACTTTTCTTTGTTGATGTTGAGTATATGCCAACTGGAGTATACTGCCTGTTGAATTCTCTCGTTCATCATGGAGTGGCGAGTGACAAAGACTACCGATGGATTAATTTTAGGTGTAGAGTTTGTGAGCAGATGTTGCCTATCAAAATAACGAGCTCGTTTCATTGAGTCTCTCACTAACCTTTTCGGATAGCCTCTGGCTAAGAATTTATCACGCATCACCAAGGCCTTGCCGTCAAAATCAGTAATGTTGGTACAATTGCGTCGAAGACGTAAAAATTGTCCAAACGGGATACTTTTCTTTTGTGCTGTGGGGTGATAACTATCATAATGGAGCAATGTGTTGCGTGCTGTGGGTTTTGTGTATAAATCCACAGCCAGATTGCCTGCATCATTTTTGATGGTTACGTCTACAAATTCTACCTGGTCATTACTCACATTACTGGTGAAACGTATGTTGTTATCACAAAGGTTTATCCAATCCAGGAATTGTGAAAGATTTTCCTCTGTGTCTACCCAAATGAAGAAGATATCGTCGATGTATCTCGACCATCTAGTAACGGATTCAAAGAACGGTGCAATCTCATTATAGATATACTTCTTCTCAAAAAGGGACATGAAGATATTCGCCACTGTGGGAGCACAAGAGGCTCCCATGGAGACCCCTTTCGTCTGTTTGTACAAATTTCCATTAAAGTCAAAGACGTTTTCTTCGAGGACAATTTGGAGGCATTCAAGTAGGAACAATTTGGGACAAACGATCTTATATTCAGTAATGAACCAGCTCACAGCTTCGAGAGCTCCCTGTATAGGAATGTTACTATATAGCGCCTCAATGTCCATGGTGACTAAGAATTGAGTGTTGGCTTGAAAAGGTATGTCCTCCACCAAGTTAATTATATGTCTGGTGTCTTTGACAAAAGCTGGTGTACTAGGTACATGGGGACATAATATTGCATCAATGTACTTGGAGAGAGGTTCCGTAATGGTGCCAATAGTACTCACAATAGGTCTGTATGGGGGTCCCTTTGGTCCTTGTGAATTTTTGGGACTCCATATAGACAGGCCATTTTCGGGGTCTGGGCACTCAGATATGTGTATTCCTTCTCACAAATTTGGTTGTCCTTAAGAGCCTTACTGATCACTTTGGTGATCTTGTTTTTGATCCTGGGGGTGGGGTCTCTAGTAATTAGTTGGTAAAATTCCTTGTCACCCAGCATAGATTCCATCTTGGTGACATAAGTGGTAGTGTCACAGATGACAATTCCTCCCCCCTTGTCACAATTTTTAATTGTGACAGTGGGAGTTTGTTTCAGCGTCTCCAATGCCTTATATTCCTCTCTGTTAAGGTTGAATGGTGTTTTGTCCACATATTTGACTGCTTTAATGACTTTGTTATATACTATTTTTTCAAACAATGCCACTTCTGATGGTAGGGAATCAAGTGAAGGGGGGAACGTGGACTTGGGTGCTAATCGAGATAGGTTGTGCACCATATCTGGGACGTCCTGATTTGAGAAAAATATGCGGAGGCAAATTTTTCTGAAAAAAGCCATGAGATCGTTAAATAGCTCAAATTTGTTAAGCCCAGAGTGTGGGGCGAATGTAAGGCCTTTAGCCAAAAGGGAAAAGGTTGATGGGGAGAGATCAGAGGTACTAAGATTGAATATGGGGATATTTACTCCCGCCAATACTGTGCACTTCGGGTCACTAGAAGATGGTTGTGATCCATCTGAGGATTTCCCCGGAATCTGGGTTGGTATTGCGGCCTCCAATTCGTTCTCTTGGTAAATCGTCTGCCTAAAAAAGGCTGTCCATTGCGTTGTATTCTATTGTTATAGCCCTGATCTCTGGGGTCCTGTTGATAAAGTGTCCCTTCATTATCTGAATCCGAAGTATCGGAGAAAGTGGTGACTTTGC
Organism: Calotriton arnoldi; assembly: GCA_963921515.1. Lineage (NCBI taxonomy): Eukaryota > Metazoa > Chordata > Amphibia > Caudata > Salamandridae > Calotriton > Calotriton arnoldi. Next base: position 1,846,589 of record CAWUFW010002423.1, on the reverse strand, counting down.
GATTTTGTTGTTTATTTGTTGGATAAGCATTAAATGTGTCACCAACCTGTTCATAGTAATTATCTGCTAAATATGGGAAGGTGTTCTCTTTACTATAGTTTCTGATGTCTTTCTTTAATTTATCTAATTTCCGCTTCACAAGGTATTCAGTATATGAAGAAAGATCTCTATCTATCTCCTCCAATTTTTTCTTAGCCTCGTCCAATGCCAACACATTTTTAATTTTGGCCTCTAGTTCCTGGAATTCAATGGTTAATTGTACAAGTATCTCCCTCGCTGTCTCTACTATGAGCATCATAAAATCCCTTGAACAGCGGTTGGCTATAAGGGACCACCGTTCAAGGAATTTTTTAATGTGTACAAACAACCCTGGAATATTTTTCACCCGGAGTCCTTGGGGTATAACCCCTGCTTTGAGATACTCCAGCATGTATTGGCCATGTAGCTCAATTCTTTTCATTTTCTTTCTAAGATTAAGTAATTTGTTTATGTCGTCTGGTCTGTCCGGATTTGTGGGGATTTGTTGGCCAAAACCTAATGTGCTGCCAACCATGGTGGCGAAATCCTCATCGGAAAATCCAAAGGTCTGTAGATTGGCCATTTATGTAAGTATAAGGGTGAATACTCCTTCAGATACAGAAGAGACCCAGTGAATGTGCAGGGAAATGGACTCTAATTACGTGATGGCCCTAAAGGAGAGCCAGGGTCCTAAGATCAAGAACAACCTGTGTAACTAGGAATAGATTAAAACTCACCAATTGCATAGGAAGAGAAGTGAACCTATTTCTCAGCCTTCAGCAGAATGACGTAACCTTCTGAGTCAATGATAGCATTAAAAAGTACCTTATCTTCGGTATGATATATGAAGTGGAACCAACCCCTCGCAGACAGGCTGCAGGAACAAGAACTGGAAAAGCAATGGGACCCCCTGTAATCAGGATAAGTGCGCCCTGACAGGGAAAAGAACAAACAGGTAAAGACTTGACCAGGGCCAGGTAACTAATGAAACAATGCAGACAGATTAATCGCAGTCAACAAAGAGGTCAATATAACAAGCTGAGCTTTATATAAAAATATTTATTAAGTAATTGTTAAACATTGCAATAAAAAATTAATTAAAGACAATTTATTGATAAATAAATATACTTGATTGGCAAAAAACAAGATAATACATCTATTCAATTATTTGTGTAAACATATCGAACTGATTCTCATATAAGTATCGAATCTTTATCCAAGATGAGGAGGAAAGTAATACAAAACATATTTGTCATGAGCAACAATAATGTGTCATGATATTCAGAAACTGGCGGAAAGTTGTGGAGCTACGCGCGTTTCGGCCAGGCCTTCGTCAGGTTTCCGTCACATGTGATCACTAGATGAAATATATCACAGGTTAAGTTGCTGAAAATAATCTGTCTGCTGATATAATGAAAATCGGTCTTTAAAAACCCTCATTCCAAATTTGGAAAACATGATAAATGGTTGACTAAAATCATTACTTCATCTGTAGAAGTGGTGCCTAAAAGATCAACACGTGAGTCATGCAAGGAAAAAAGGAGAGTGGCACTTAGACCAATGATGTGCAGTGTAAAGAAAAGAATAACAGTGTGCAAAACATGCAATGTGTAAATTGCCATCTTGTGTACCCACTCGAACAAGGACATACAGGACCAAGCAAAATACTTGTGTTATGTCAGCTATGCCCTTAGTGAGTAATGAATAATGCACAGCGTATGTATAGCGGTGCCTATTTTTAATTAATTCATACCTGACAAAAATGAGACCTAAATCTTTTTTCCAGTGAAGACAAAGTTTGTCTTGGATACTAGGTGGTTGTTCGATGCTGCCAGAACGATGTTACCAAAATGATGAGAAACACCTGTCATGAAGAGAATATATATGGAGAGTATGAAGGGTTATAAGTTCTCTGCTACCCAAAGGTGATGGCCATTATAATTAATTTCCAACTCAAGGCCTATCCAAGAATAAAATGACTACCTGGTAAGAATAGCCAGGTACTCGTCTATGTAGTATAGATGATATCTGTAGAAGAGGCGGGGATGTAGCCAGACGTGGTTGCTTTCTGTACGTACCAAATAAGAAGAAATGGATTAAAGCCTGTGAATGCGCCTATATTTCCCTGAAGTAGGTATAGGGAGTATTTTATAGACATAGTGCTGCTAACAGATAAAGTATACCTGAATTGGAGGTTCCTGGATATTTAGTCCTTTGGTTCCATGCAGTACATCCTCAATTACACGGACATGATTGAGAGACCTGTGTAGGCAAATAAGGCTGTGAGTGTGGCAGTATAGAGGCAAGCTAATCCCCCAGGTAGGGCCCCTATGTGATGCGACTCGCTGTTTATACTGTGCTGCCCTATTCAGATGACGCCCGAATCAACATGCAGGGGAATATATAAAACTACCTAGGGAAGCTAAGATGTACTAAGTAAGGCTGACAAACTGTGGGCAATAAATAGCCCATGTAATTACCCAAAGCCTGCTTCTCTAACTAACGTGTGGATGTATGGAGCTACAAAATACATAACCTGAGCAGTGATTTAAGGTCTCATCGGGTATGAAGTGCTCAATTGGGCCTCCGCAAATGAGTGCTTAAGCTTATGCTCATGTTTCACGGACAGGCAATATATCTGATAAACTCAACATACATCAGAGGGAAAACACCCCACGGCTGTGTTACTAGCGAGATAAGATCCCGCATGGGGAACTAAGTAAAAAGCTCCGCAATACTCGCTAATAGCCTACATCCAATATGGAAACTTGAAACTAGCAGGGTTATCACGAGCAAGCAGTATCCCCACAGTGCTCCACAGTTATATAAAAATAAAAAACCACCGTGTTTCTACTAACGGTACAGGTTCCGCAAGGGGAGGAAGGATAAGGGGCTCTATGTAACTTACTTGTGTCCATTCGTAATGCCTCTCCACAGTCCTCTGGTGGAGCGCATTGACTATGGCCGTATTTAAACAGTAGGTTCCTACTCTCATACCGTGCAATATTTCCGCTTCCGGGTCATGGCGATACTAAAAATAATGGAAGGACTTAGTAAGACTCCATATTGGGATAGTTATATTGCCTAGAGTTTAAGGTAACTAGTGTAGGACAGTGACCGATATTGGGCCTGTCTCAATGTTAGAAAATATAGCAAAAAACATACTTGTAGATGTAAAATATATTCATGAATGTAGTAAAAACACCCATTATCGAACAAAAATTGGTATCAATATTAATCGCACTCTGGTAGTAAAAAAAGAGAGAGATTCCGGGATAATGCTGAAATAAAAAGATGCATCTTAGAAATGAGCTAATGGCTTAAAGCTTCAGTGTGTAATGGTGTACAATTAAAAAATGAGGATCCTCTACCCCTGGCTTCCACATAGAGTTCTCTCAGGGAACAGTGCTGTGGAAAAGTGACTGGCGCATATGTACTTCATACAATGTTGGACACTGCTCTCTAGAATATGAAGAGGACCTAGAATGGCAAAAAAAATGTCCACATATCTATATGGCAAATACAAGGAGTGTTAAGATAATATGAGTAATATTAGTGTGATAAATATCAGGTATGTATCACAATATAAAGGATTTTCTACCTGCCTGACCTATGTGTTAAATCTAATCGCCTGGTCCCAGGGGATTTCTTGATTAAGGCCACTATTGGCAGTATCAAGGATAAATATCCAATATACTTCCCTGCGTTTCCTTATGGCCTCACTGGATTTACCCGGTCTACCATCTATCTTTTCTAGTATGAACCAACGAATGTCGTCCACAATATGATTTTTGTCAATATAGTGTTGTACTAAAGGAGCTGAGAGTTTTTGTCCTTATAGATGACCGATGTTCAGTCAAGCGTGTGTTGAAAGCTCTAGCAGTGTCACACCACACAGAAAAATGTAATTACCTCCTTATTTTATTTGGAGTTTTGTACAACACCAAACATCGCCTTTTGGTCATTAAGTATTTTTGTAAGGTTAATGTAGAATACAACTGGCATAAGTGCATAGTTGTTTCCATAAGTTAAAATCTATCCAGATGCTGTAGGTGATTCCCGCTCTGACAATCCTTATGTTGCTGTCCGTGATGTAGTAAGTTGTTTAGCTGGAAGTGAGCCTCAACAAAGTCAATTTAGTTCATAAAAATCAGAAGGCTCTCAGACAAAAATTCACCTAATAAATCCAGACAAAGGAAGTGCCGCTAAGTCAATAGCCTGAGTACTCTGCAAGGGAGGCCCTGCCAAACCCCATTAAGGGCTCCACAGGGCAGGCAGGGGTTATTGGGTTTCAACCATGGGGGATGAGATAATTTACTGATCCTGTTATGGCTCTTTAAACACAGCCATGTAAAACCCCCTCCACACTTTATTCCCAAAGTAGTGAGAGCGAGCTGACATGGGCTTCTCAGGGAGGTAGGGTGGAGGCCATATAGCTCAACACTCAACAGTTAACCAGCAGATGCAATAATCTTAATATCTAAACCAGTGCTTGTCTTTATAAGAAAGAAAGTACTTAAATTACACAATTGCTCTAAAGACTACATAGTTCAATGATCACACAAGTTAGTGCTCCTATGTGCAATCCCCTGTAGGCGCTACACTCTTGCTCTTGCCTTATTTAGTCTCTCCCAGGTTGCCCCCCTTAGCTCTGACTTCACTCTCCTTTGAGAAATCAAGAACAGCTTGAATCACGCTAAGGTGCAATTTATATGAGTCCATAGTTAGGTTTGCTCAGTTTGTGTTTGAAATTATCCCTCCTTGGGATGGGCAACACTATACGCATCCTCTTTCCCTGCATTGTACCAGGAGTGGCCCTACTGATTACCCAGCAAAGGTTGCGTGGATCTGACAAGTCCGCTCGAGTGTTATGTGTGGGCCATGTTTAGCAGTGCACCACAATATTGGAGGTCGCAGTCCTGACTGGACCCACTGTAGTTGCAGGCCCAGCTGGGCCTCTGGCTATCAAACAGTTGCAGCCCTCTACTGGACTAAAAGCAATCACGCTGTTGCTTTCCTGGTCCAGGCCTTCAGCAGTCATGTGGTTGCAGTGCTCATCTGGGCTGATGGCAGTCTTGCAGGTACAGCATTTGCCTGGCCCTTCGGCAGTTATGCAGTCTCAAACTGGACAGGACAAATAAGGACCACTGTGCAACTGTTGCTGCCATGAACTGAGAAAAGAGACGTTGGGGTCCACAGGCCCAAGAGTCCTTCTTGGTTCATTCTAAAGCAGTCTGATCTCCTTGAATATCCCACACACACTGGGGCTATGCAGCACCTCACTCCTCCTGGACAGTCTGTTCTCCAGTAGGGCCGGGAAGACTCCTTCTCTCTCTCAACAAGCAGGCAGACTTCCAGGTGATCCAGGGTAGATTCACAGCTTCTCCAGTTGAAAGCTCAGACCTTAGGTGGTATCCCCTCACCCCTGGGAGACTGGCTGTCAGGAAGACACCAGTCCTGGTTGTACAGCAGTCCTTTGACTACTCTGCGGAGCACTCACTTGTTTGGACAGGATGAACTTGGCACTGGAACCAAGTGGGGTGGGTTGTGTCCCACTTGTATATGCAGATTCTAGATGGGAGCATGGATCGACTCTCTCAAACTCAAGAACCACTTTGGGGTAGTTCTCGTTTCAAGCACTCTTTTGAGGCTGTTCTCCAGACTGACACAGCTTTTGTGTAAAGTGATACTTGTCACAGCAGGTTGCACTAGGGCTATCTCCATCTTGGAGTACCCAAAACACAGGCACAAAGAGATGTGAGGGTCCTACACCTGGCTATCAGCCTAACTGATGGAGTAATCAGGGAAAGACAAAAGGGCAAGCCTCAAGTTGAAAGTTCCCCACCTTTCACAACACAGTCTGCAGTACCACCCCTCACCCCTACTATCCACAAAATGGTAATGCTCAGGAAGACGAATCAGCAACTCCTTGCCAAACAAAAGGCTTTGTAGAATTTCTAAGGGTAGCATTATCTTCACCCTGCTCACTTCAGTGTCAGACCTCCTCCCTCCAGCAACGGAATGCAGGAAATACATTTTATCCGAGTGCACAGTCCTCATCCTCCATCTTGTGTAGGCCAGGGGTATCCAAAATACATCTCACTAGCCTCTATTAATCTGTCTCACTCACTACACATGTTTAACATGCCCACAGTATGTCAGCAAAATGGTCTAATGGTCTAAGCATAAACATAAATGTAAAACTTTACACATGCAGGCTGATAGGCTTCAACCCCTGTGACACTGATAAAAAGCAAAAGACCGTATTTTCTAACTAAAAGTCGACAAGACCTCCGCTTAAACCATAGAGTGTGCTAAGTTGATTTATTTTATCAGTAGTTCTTGCTACTTGGTTCTTCTAGAACCCAACATCGCCAGAAGGGAAGTCTCCGGTGCATAGCATGTCAGAATACTATGCACTATGCAAGAGAGGGGCTTAAGGCTTCAAATTTTAGGAACTAGAAATGTGATAAGCAATGATTTAAGAAGTTTTCACATTTTTTTTATCATTTTGTGCTTATACTGGCTCCCAAGCAACCTTAAACCAGTTACACACTTTTACATGTCATTAAGGTGGCAAGCTCCCTTGAGGCTGTATTTTCTTATGTAGCTGTATCTCCCTTCTCTTTCTTTACAGAACAGGAGACCTCCCTCCATTCCATTCAGCCTGAAGCAACTTAGAGTTGACATTAAACACTTGCTTTTTAACAAAATGCATCTGAACTATTTTGGTCAAATAAGAAAAGCTTGTGAAAGTCGCTCCTAATAGATCCCGTGCACTCAACTTCTGGTTAGTTCTGATGATAAATACTGGCCAGCTTGAACAATGTGCCAGAATCCCAGACAGAGATGTTCACCAAACTGTTATGGACAAATGCGTTCCAGCATCAGAGTCTGTCTGACTGCTGATCCTATCCAGATTAGGGTAGCCTGCTTCCACCTTCATTTGCCTTCATGGAACCTTGAAGACCTCCTCAGGTCCCCATGGCCTTGGGGACAGTTGTTAGGTAGCTGGACGTGACAGCACTGATTAATGGCTTGCAAGTCACATCCAAATTGTTGTGTGATTGCAGAGATATAAGAATTTGAACCTTGTCTAGGTACTAATTTGTTTCCAGCTTTGTTTGCAATCATTCCATGGTGTAGTGGTCACCATGCCATCATAGCAATTGAACTGTGACTTGTGATTCTTGAGACATTGTTCTTTATACGTAAATTGTGCCCAAGTGCATTAAATACTGGTGTACTGGCACCAAAAACATCAATAGTCGTCTTAGTCCCCATCCATAGTCATGAGACTTGTGGACTCTCATAGAGACGTTCTCTCCATCACCTCCTTTGACCATTTTCTGCTTTTCACACTGGGAACCCGGCTCCTTTTAAGTAATCAATTATTGTTTTGACAGTCTGGTTCAGCACACATAAAATTGGTCTGACTACAGGCTGGTTGTGTGACAAAATATTGTTTACAAAAATATAGTATTGTCAATAAAAATATCAAGTTTACATACTTTGTATGTAAACTACAAAAATATTTAAAATAATAATATAATTACAATAATAGTTTGGATTATTAATCTAAATTATATTTATATGTATAATAAATATAGACTCCCAACTCTGGAGACATGTGTGCTTTTATTAGTTAAAAAGGCGGCAGTTCTTAATTATTCCCAGACGCGTTTCGGCTGCTGAATCACCCTTAATCATTGGAGACCAAAATGAAGGCAGATTCATTCGTAGTGTTTGTTGATCCTTCATTATCTACAATGCACCTTGGAAGCAAACTAAAATTATAAGTTCGTACTGCCGTGAATTTTATGTATGTCTCTCTGCATTGCAGTCCTCAGTTAGAATCCACTGCACACCAATGGTAAGTTTTAAAAGCATACATTTCCAGTATCCACTCGAAGAGCTGCAATACTCCTCTAAGCGATACAAAAGGGGATGATGGACGGAACGTTTGAGCCAATCAAACACTCACCCCCAGTCAACTGATCTGGGTTTAATCCATCATCATTCTTTAGCTCACTCCACCACCCCAGTTCAGACATGGCCATATGCAAATCAGTCTGACCCTGTGCCTCATGGGAACAGTCCAGCCCGAACTGCCAAGCCATGTCTTCCCTGGACCGGAAACAAGCATCCTAGAACCGGTTTCTGGCATTTCAGCCATCATCAGCCAGGCTTGCTTGAATCCAGTGGCAAAGTGAGCAAGGGACCCACGTCTGGGCATACCCCGCCAATTTAGGGCGACCAAGCGATACAAAAGGGATGATGGACGGAACGTTTGAGCCAATCAAACACTCACCCCCAGTCAACTGATCTGGGTTTAATCCATCATCATTCTTTAGCTCACTCCACCACCCCAGTTCAGACATGGCCATATGCAAATCAGTCTGACCCTGTGCCTCATGGGAACAGTCCAGCCCGAACTGCCAAGCCATGTCTTCCCTGGACCGGAAACAAGCATCCTAGGACCGGTTTCTGGCATTTCAGCCGTCATCAGCCAGGCTTGCTTGAATCCAGTGGCAAAGTGAGCAAGGGACCCACGTCTGGGCATACCCCGCCAACTTAGGGCGACCAAAGCGATACAAAAGGGGATGATGGACGGAACGTTTGAGCCAATCAAACACTCACCCCCAGTCAACTGATCTGGGTTTAATCCATCATCATTCTTTAGCTCACTCCACCACCCCAGTTCAGACATGGCCATATGCAAATCAGTCTGACCCTGTGCCTCATGGGAACAGTCCAGCCCGAACTGCCAAGCCATGTCTTCCCTGGACCGGAAACAAGCATCCTAGGACCGGTTTCTGGCATTTCAGCCGTCATCAGCCAGGCTTGCTTGAATCCAGTGGCAAAGTGAGCAAGGGACCCACGTCTGGGCATACCCCCGCCAACTTAGGGCGACCAAAGCGATACAAAGGGATGATGGACAGAACGTTTGAGCCAATCAAACACTCACCCCCAGTCAACTGATCTGGGTTTAATCCATCATCATTCTTTAGCTCACTCCACCACCCCAGTTCAGACATGGCCATATGCAAATCAGTCTGACCCTGTGCCTCATGGGTACAGTCCAGCCCGAACTGCCAAACCATGTCTTCCCTGGACCGGAAACAAGCATCCTAGGACCGGTTTCTGGCATTTCAGCCGTCATTAGCCAGGCTTGCTTGAATCCAGTGGCAAAGTGAGCAAGGGACCCACGTCTGGGCATACCCCCGCCAACTTAGGGCGACCAAAGCGATACAAAAGGGGATGATGGACGGAATGTTTGAGCCAATCAAACACTCACCCCCAGTCAACTGATCTGGGTTTAATCCATCATCATTCTTTAGCTCACTCCACCACCCCAGTTCAGACATGGCCATATGCAAATCAGTCTGACCCTGTGCCTCATGGGAACAGTCCAGCCCGAACTGCCAAGCCATGTCTTCCCTGGACCGGAAACAAGCATCCTAGGACCGGTTTCTGGCATTTCAGCCGTCATCAGCCAGGCTTGCTTGAATCCAGTGGCAAAGTGAGCAAGGGACCCACGTCTGGGCATACCCCCGCCAACTTAGGGCGACCAAAGCGATACAAAAGGGGATGATGGACGGAACGTTTGAGCCAATCAAACACTCACCCCCAATCAACTGATCTGGGTTTAATCCATCATCATTCTTTAGCTCACTCCACCACCCCAGTTCAGACATGGCCATATGCAAATCAGTCTGACCCTGTGCCTCATGGGAACAGTCCAGCCCGAACTGCCAAGCCATGTCTTCCCTGGACCGGAAACAAGCATCCTAGGACCGGTTTCTGGCATTTCAGCCGTCATCAGCCAGGCTTGCTTGAATCCAGTGGCAAAGTGAGCAAGGGACCCACGTCTGGGCATACCCCCGCCAACTTAGGGCGACCAAAGCGATACAAAAGGGGATGATGGACGGAGCGTTTGAGCCAATCAAACACTCACCCCCAGTCAACTGATCTGGGTTTAATCCATCATCATTCTTTAGCTCACTCCACCACCCCAGTTCAGACATGGCCATATGCAAATCAGTCTGACCCTGTGCCTCATGGGAACAGTCCAGCCCGAACTGCCAAGCCATGTCTTCCCTGAACCGGAAACAAGCATCCTAGGACCGGTTTCTGGCATTTCAGCCATCATCAGCCAGGCTTGCTTGAATCCAGTGGCAAAGTGAGCAAGGGACCCACGTCTGGGCATACCCCGCCAACTTAGGGCCACCAAAGCGATACAAAGGGGATGATGGACGGAACATTTGAGCCAATCAAACACTCACCCCAGTCAACTGATCTGGGTTTAATCCATCATCATTCTTTAGCTCACTCCACCACCCCAGTTCAGACATGGCCATATGCAAATCAGTCTGACCCTGTGCCTCATGGGAACAGTCCAGCCCGAACTGCCAAGCCATGTCTTCCCTGGACCGGAAACAAGCATCCTAGGACCGGTTTCTGGCATTTCAGCCGTCATCAGCCAGGCTTGCTTGAATCCAGTGGCAAAGTGAGCAAGGGACCCACGTCTGGGCATACCCCCGCCAACTTAGGGCCACCAAAGCGATACAAAAGGGGATGATGGACGGAACATTTGAGCCAATCAAACACTCACCCCCAGTCAACTAATCTGGGTTTAATCCATCATCATTCTTTAGCTCACTCCACCACCCCAGTTCAGACATGGCCATATGCAAATCAGTCTGACCCTGTGCCTCATGGGAACAGTCCAGCCCGAACTGCCAAGCCATGTCTTCCCTGGACCGAAAACAAGCATCCTAGGACCGGTTTCTGGCTTTTCAGCCGTCATCAGCCAGGCTTGCTTGAATCCAGTGGCAAAGTGAGCAAGGGACCCACGTCTGGGCATACCCCCGCCAACTTAGGGGCGACCAAAGCGATACAAAAGGGGATGATGGACGGAACGTTTGAGCCAATCAAACACTCACCCCCAGTCAACTGATCTGGGTTTAATCCATCATCATTCTTTAGCTCACTCCACCACCCCAGTTCAGACATGGCCATATGCAAATCAGTCTGACCCTGTGCCTCATGGGAACAGTCCAGCCCGAACTGCCAAGCCATGTCTTCCCTGGACCGGAAACAAGCATCCTAGGACCGGTTTCTGGCATTTCAGCCGTCATCAGCCATGCTTGCTTGAATCCAGTGGCAAAGTGAGCAAGGGACCCACGTCTGGGCATACCCCCGCCAACTTAGGGCGACCAAGCGATACAAAAGGGGATGATGGACGGAACGTTTGAGCCAATCAAACACTCACCCCAGTCAACTGATCTGGGTTTAATCAATCATCATTCTTTAGCTCACTCCACCACCCCAGTTCAGACATGGCCATATGCAAATCAGTCTGACCCTGTGCCTCATGGGAACAGTCCAGCCCGAACTGCCAAGCCATGTCTTCCCTGGACCGGAAACAAGCATCCTAGGACCGGTTTCTGGCATTTCAGCCGTCATCAGCCAGGCTTGCTTGAATCCAGTGGCAAAGTGAGCAAGGGACCCACGTCTGGGCATACCCCGCCAACTTAGGGCGACCAAAGCGATACAAAAGGGGATGATGGACGGAACGTTTGAGCCAATCAAACACTCACCCCCAGTCAACTGATCTGGGTTTAATCCATCATCATTCTTTAGCTCACTCCACCACCCCAGTTCAGACATGGCCATATGCAAATCAGTCTCACCCTGTGCCTCATTGGAACAGTCCAGCCCGAACTGCCAAGCCATGTCTTCCCTGGACCGGAAACAAGCATCCTAGGACCGGTTTCTGGCATTTCAGCCGTCATCAGCCAGGCTTGCTTGAATCCAGTGGCAAAGTGAGCAAGGGACCCACGTCTGGGCATACCCCCGCCAACTTAGGGCGACCAAAGCGATACAAAGGGGATGATGGACGGAACGTTTGAGCCAATCAAACACTCACCCCCAGTCAACTGATCTGGGTTTAATCCATCATCATTCTTTAGCTCACTCCACCACCCCAGTTCAGACATGGCCATATGCAAATCAGTCTGACCCTGTGCCTCATGGGAACAGTCCAGCCCGAACTGCCAAGCCATGTCTTCCCTGGACCGGAAACAAGCATCCTAGGACCGGTTTCTGGCATTTCAGCCGTCATCAGCCAGGCTTGCTTGAATCCAGTGGCAAAGTGAGCAAGGGACCCACGTCTGGGCATACCCCGCCAACTTAGGGCGACCAAAGCGATACAAAGGGGATGATGGACGGAACGTTTGAGCCAATCAAACACTCACCCCCAGTCAACTGATCTGGGTTTAATCCATCATCTTCTTTTGCTCACTCCACCACCCCAGTTCAGACATGGCCATATGCAAATCAGTCTGACCCTGTGCCTCATGGGAACAGTCCAGCCCAAACTGCCAAGCCATGTCTTCCCTGGACCGGAAACAAGCATCCTAGGACCGGTTTCTGGCATTTCAGCCGTCATCAGCCAGGCTTGCTTGAATCCAGTGGCAAAGTGAGCAAGGGACCCACGTCTGGGCATACCCCCGCCAACTTAGGGCGACCAAAGCGATACAAAAGGGGATGATGGACGGAGCGTTTGAGCCAATCAAACACTCACCCCCAGTCAACTGATCTGGGTTTAATCCATCATCATTCTTTAGCTCACTCCACCACCCCAGTTCAGACATGGCCATATGCAAATCAGTCTGACCCTGTGCCTCATGGGAACAGTCCAGCCCGAACTGCCAAGCCATGCTCACCTCAAAGATGAACTTCGTATTAGGTTAATCCTTTTGCTGTCATCAGGAGAGATGAGCGGGTCATGCCCCCACATTGAAATCCAACACAACTTTCTCCAATAGGGTGGGGGGCCCAACCCTGACAGGCTGGCCTCGGCAGCACAGAATCGAAGCGACCTGCTGTAGCACCTTCACCAAAAGAAAAAGCAGACGCCCAACTCTGGAGACACGTGTGCTTTTATTAGTTAAAAACATGTTACGAGAGGGAGGCTTGGGTCCTTGCGCAAACTAGATTGGACCACTTTATTAGTTAAAAAGGCAGCAGTTCCTAATTATTCCCAGTTGCGTTTCGGCCGCTGAATCAGCCTTAATCATAGGAGAGCAAAATTAAGGCAAATTCATTTGTAGTGTTTGTTGATCCTTCATAGAAATCCTGGCCAACCTTGAGGTTCCTTTTCACACTCTACAGACCATTCAAATTTCACTTTGGCTTTAAGTAACTGCCTAATGTAAAAAAGTCTCATAGAAATTCTTTTAACAAACTAGCCCTAAAAAATATTTGACTTCATCCTTACTTTTAGGACTGGGAGCATCTTCAATAGCTTCCACTAATTTAGTCTTAGGCTGGATCCTCACCACACTGATCTCATGACCCAAATGTGCCACCTGCCTTTCTGAAAATCTGCATTTGGCATACTCTACAGCTAAACCATGTTTGTTCAACAAGGACAAAACATTTTTAAGTTTGCCATCATTGTCATTACTGTCCTTACACATCACAAGAATATCGTCTTGAAAAACCAGAACGTGGTCCAATTTTCAAAAGACATTAAACATTAAACGCTGAAAAACAGCAGTTGCAGAAACCAACCCGAACGGCATTCTTGTGAACTGATAACATCCAACATGTAAAATAAAAGCTGTGTACTTCTTACTATCCTCACATAAAGAAATTTGGTGGTATGCTTGTGATAAATCTATAGTGGAAAAGAACTCCATGTCCCTTGTTTTAGTCAACATCCCATTAATTTTGGGTAATGGAAATTGGTCAACCAAAATATAGTATTAAGGTGGCAAAGATCAATGCTTAATCAGATTTTTCCATTAGCTTTCCATGCAAACACTAATGGAGCTATCCACTCCGATAACTCAACCGATTCTATCACACCATCCTTTACTAATCATTCCAATTTTTTTTCTACCTATTCCCTTATAGATATGGACACATTCCTGAGTTTATGTATTTTGAGACTAGCACTCTCTTTCAAAACAATTATGGGCCCTATTATGATGTAGGTCAACCGACACCGTAGCAGGATGGAATCTGCCCGACTATTAGTCGGCGGTTCCACCCGCAGTATTAGGATGCGACCGCCCTATGAGCGGTCAGAAACATCCATTTTTGTATTGCAGCTTGTGCGGTGGCCGGAAAAGGACTTTAGCACAAGCTGCAATAGAAAAATGTATGTTTTCAAACATCCCTGCTCCATGTGGCAGGCACCATTTGGTGCTTGCCACATGGTGCAGGGATGCATAGGGGTGTACCACAGGTGCCCCCCTGACCCCATAGCAGAGGGCCAGGGGGAAAGGGGGCACTCAGGGCCCCCAAAGTCACTTTCCACCTGCCTTTTCATGGCTGGCAGACCACCATGAAAGGGCAGGTGGAAAGCGACAACGAATCCCGACAGCAGAGCCGAGGCTGGCTCTGCTGCCATGTTGGGATTACAATTCTGCCTGCCACCCCGACGGGTTCCATGAGCCCATTGGAAGCGGAGCGGAATTCCCCTGCAGATTTCCCTCTGACCACCAGTATCATAATACGGTGGTTGGACGGAAACCTATGATGTCGGGCGGAAATACTCCGAAGAGCTGTCGGATGGCTTTCCGCCCGACATCATAATGAGAGCCTTTGTGTTCAAATCCTTCCATCTTCCCAATGCTTCCAGCAAAAGCTTTCGGAAATTCATCATGCAGTCTTTTCCTACAACCTCCCCCTCATCAAGCACCAATACTTGTTCTATACCATTGGGATCTAGAATGATGTTAAGATTCCTCTGATCTCCCCATACCAGGATTGAAGGACCTTTTTTGGAAATATACAGTTTACCAAATACCTTCCTGTTCTTGAATCTTAAAAGTAGATTTCTGTACCCTAACATTTTTATGGTTTCGCCAGTATAACCCTCTGGTGCAATATCTGTTTCACGAACATTTGAACCCAATTTTTTCTCAAATATTTTCTTCTGTACTGACTCATTCACAATAGTGAATGGTGAACTAGAATCTGCAGCAATGCGAATACTGCCTCCCCCCATTTTCGTAAAACATATTGGTTTACTTTTGTTGTTCTCATTTTCAATGTTTAGTACAGCTTTCTCTCGTACGTTCAGAACATCCGAATTATCATTATCATCCTCTTTTTCACTAAACTAATCTGTTCCACCCTCCTCAATACATTTGACTTTGTGTTTTCTTAACAATTTAGTTTTACACACACAAACAAAATGTACCATTTTTACGCAAATGCTGCACTATTGTTTTATCACTGTACAATTCCGATCATTAGCCAGATGGTTCTTACTATCGCACTTAAAACACTTAAGTTCCTTTCTTACAGGTTTTTTATTCCCTTCTTTTTTCTTACACCTTTTCTGGCTTAAATACTTTTTTGTTAGCCATAATTCTGGCTGTTTTTGTGTTCCCCGTTTTTAAAGGTTACATTTAATAATTCAATATTGTTTAGCATAATGAGGGCTTGAATGAGATGAAAAGGGGTAATAAATCCCAAACACGGGGCCCCAAAATATATCTTCCCCACATCTATTAGTTTCTCTACATCAGAAGCGAAGGATCTCCTGTGTGCAGCTACGTGGTGATATCTTTTGTGAAATTACATTGGAAAGAGTTCTCTCTAACATATACGCAAACTCTGTAAGAAATACTGACCTGGGATTTGCCAAGACCTCCAGGAATTAGCAACCAACCAAGGCCCAGGACAGACTTTGGCAATTGCCTGGATGCATAGAGTCATCATCTGCCTAGCCAATGGTAGCATACCTTAAAGAGACTTTTGTCTAACTGACATTAAATGTAGCCATCGAATATGGAAAAAATCCTGACATTTTGCAAGATCTGGATAAGATTGCATTTGCTGAGCATGTCAACAGATCTTTTTAAGATATTAAACAATAACATTTTCTGATTTCGTTTTTGATTTTTTGGAGGTCCAATATGTTCTAGACCCTTATCTTTTAACAAGTTCATCCTATTTTGTTCTCCTTCTTCGTGAGATAACTTTGCGCAACTTTACTTTACGACACATACGTTATGGTAGTATTAAATTATTTTGTATTACTAATCGTGTTCTATCTTTTTTTGCATTATGGTATTGTTTTAAGGTCACTTTTTGTTCAATACGTCTGAAATGCAATATTACCCAAGACTATTAAATAAAATAGAAATAAAACAATGTTTGTTAGGACATTTTGCGTATTTTTGTTGATGAAAATTTGACCGCTTTTCTTCTCAATTTGGCAGAGTCTGTAGCAAATGGTGAATATTCTTCTAGGTTGACTTCATGTACTATTTTATGGGACTGTATTTTAGTAAATAATAATATATCCCTTTGGGAGATGTCAAAATTGTGTAGATATTGATTTTTGTGGGGGCAATATTAACCCGATGTACAATACTGTTTTGGCATAGTTCTACTGTGAGTCAACAAGCAAAAAAATCAGTGCTTCTGCTAACCTAAAGTTGGTTTATCCTAAGAAATATTGAGGGGCATATTAGCAAGGGCACTATCGCCGCTTTAGCGGCACTTTTTGCCGCTAAAGCGGCGATATTTATATCGCCCTATCAGCAAACTGTCTCTAACAGCAGTTAGCGACAGTTTGCGGGCATTAGCGCCCGTTTTTTTACCGCTTTGCATGTCAGCGATATTTATCGCTAATGACATGCAAAGTGGGCGTTCCAACGAACAAACCTGGGAAACATTCGCTAACAGGCCTATCGCCTATTAGCAAGGTGGCCATGGCCCCAGTTAGCGACGTGAAAAGTCGCGCTAACCAGGGTCATCGCCATTTATTTAACACCTGCAATTAGCAGGTGTTAGCCATACCTAACATGGGGGGTGGATTATGCTGATACGACCACAGGGTCGTATCAGCAAGGTGTTCTCCCTTCTCCATGCAACATCGCTGGTTTTTCAGCGATGTTGGCCCATTTCCCCGCTATCGCTGGAATATTCATCGCCATAGCGCTAATCGTTGCTAATACAGCGTTAGCGTGGCGATATATTCCAGCGATAGCCGGCGATAAAAAAAATCGCGCTAAGCAGGGTTAGCGATGATTATCGCCTCTTCTTGCTAATATGCCCCTTAATTTAATAAAGTATCCCGAAACACTCAATGCAACATTTTCAATCAGATTTAATTAATTAACACGTGTGGATCTGTTGTGCAAATCTGGGGGCATATTAGCAAGGGCACTATCGCCGCTTTAGCGGCACTTTTTGCCGCTAAAGCGGCGATATTTTTATCGCCCTATCAGCAAACTGTCTCTAACAGCAGTTAGCGACAGTTTTCGGGCATTAGCGCCCGTTTTTACAGCTTTGCATGTCAGCGATATTTATCGCTAATGACATGCAAAGTGGGCGTTCCTCACTAAAAATACACGCAGACAGTCGCAAACACAACTTCACACTATTAGCAAGGCCCGCGAAGCGATAAAAAATGTGCGTTAACCCCGATTAGCGCTGGATTTTAACACCTGCTAGAAACCTGACTTAGCCATTATAGTCTATGGGAGGTGGATTCTACGGTTAAGTCCCCACCTGCCTATTAGCGAGTTTTTCCTTAGCGATAGGAATTTATCGCAAGGAATTCTCGTGCTAATGTTGAGAATCGCCGCTATCGCTGGATTTGTTTCGCATTGGAGATAAAGCGTTGCTAATAACGCGTTATCTCCGCAAACGAATCCAGCGATAAAAAAAACGACGCTAACTGTGGTTTGCGTTAATTAACGCACGCTGTTGGTAATAGGCCCCCTGGTGTGCTATAGTGGAGGAATGCAGACAGCAGTCATATTTTGATTCAGCTTACTTGGCAGGCAATGCAGGAAGTGGTTCAGACAAAAATGTGTTCTTTGGTTTTGCGACCTGTCAAATCATGGCTTTGCTTGAGGGGGTGATTTTCAGACATGACATGTTTAGTGCATAGATGCACCAAAGAGCTAGTAATTCTGGAAGGAAGCTGTCATTGCTAAGAGTCATCACCAGGAGAAATATTATGCAAAAAGATGAAAAATTTCACAGATGTGGAGAAGATATTTACATACAATTGTTGCCTACTTGTCTGTCTATGATTCATGTTACTGCAGCCAGAGACAGTGGAATCTTTACTACCTACATTTTAACCTGTACACTTTCGAGAGATCATTTAAAATTCTGCATTGGCCATTTTATTGATTAGCAGCAGAGAAGGGTGCTGACTTCTACAGTTTCTGGACGGTGCTGGTTAAACATTGACTATCGAAAACAGACAGAACAATAAGATATTTCGTTTGACTTGGCTACACTGTTATTTCTCCCACCTTGCATGGGCATGCAGATGATACTCGGTACACGCCCTTTCTTAATAGAATCTTTTGACATCTTTGTACAGAGTTGATAGAGCAAGTACATTTCAGTCATGGTTTGATTTTATATAGTAATGATAGACTGATTACTGTCAGAGTATTCATAATAATAACAATAAAAATAACAATAATAATTATTAAATAATGATAATTATAATAATTACTTCACCAACATTAATAGCATTAGCATAATAACAACTGTTACTACTGCTATACATTCTGAAATAATACTAAGTGTAGTAATATTAATAATAATATTAACAAAAATAATAGTAATAAAAGAAGAGGAAGAAGAAGACAAATAATAATAATAAGAGCCTGCTTTATATAGTGATTCCTGACACAGTCTAACTCGGCCGTTCAGATCTACAGGAAGGAACAGTTCTCGTTTTACAAACCGTTAGTTGTGGTTCTTGCTACACTTTTGAAATTCTTTAACAAAATGAGGGTCTAGCTTCTCTAATCTAATGTTTGAAACCTCTGCATGATATTAGGACTAGACACATTTGTACTACAATAAATCAAAAAGGTATAGACAAAGTTTATTGTTTTGGAGGAAACACGTTATTGTGTTTCATCAATTCTATATGAACTCATCAAATGCAAGCTCAGTGAATCTTTCACCAGATGAAACTTTGCTAACACTTACATTCAACTGATTTTTGTTATTGAATAGCCATGTCTCTTCTGACAAGTCTATTTTCTCATAAACCCTTTTAGCCTTTTTGGGTGGAGACCCCAGCAGTATATCTCTTTTTCTTACACCTGTCACCTTTTCTTGCGCTTAGAATGAAATTCCTTTCTGCCCACCTCTCTTTTTATTACCAACCCTGTGCTTTATCCCTCCTGTTTCGCTCCTTCCATTGATCCTTGTCATCCTTTTCCTCCTCCATGGCAAATATGTCATACTCCACCAGTCATCTTCCACTGTCTTTTAAGTGAAATTCCTCCTAACCCTTCTCTTTTCATTGCCACCCCTCCTCAACTCAACTTTCGTTTTTTCCTCCAGTACCTCTCTTGCCACCTTCTTTTCATCTGAATTTCCATCCTGCCTACCTCCAGGACTTTGGGCCTTTGTATAAATATTTCTTTTTATTTTTGTAGTATCTTGTGCCTCCCCTCCTTCTCATTTATTCATACTCCTCCTCCTAAAAGCATTCACTTACCATCTTTGGCACCAGCATCTTTTCTTCTCAGTAGCCTGTCTCCTGTGCTAGAGTTGAGTGAGGAGAAAGACTTGTTCCAGTGCAACAATAGATATAGATAGCACGTGGCTGCTGGTTTAGGCCTTTATTTCCTTAACTTTACAATTGCTTTTTTAAGCCATTCTTTAACAGCGTACTTTTTTGTAGATTTGCTGGGCCTTGAAAGTCCAAATCTAAATTTGTTTATATGTTTCTCAAGCTTCTTCTTTGGAAATTTCTTTAAATCAGGAGGTTGTTTCACCAAATGTACCTTCCCATCGGTTTTTGATATAATGATTGATTTTGTTAAGGAGGTATATGCCATAATTTTTAATCCCATTCAATCAACATGAGGTCAAAGGGAATTTCTATACTGGAAATGTCCTCGGCATATAAGTATGTCAATAAATATGTTTGTCAAGAAAAACACATCTTCTAAACATTTTATATAGCATTGTCCCATAGGCAGGCACTTCACACTCTATGGACCCTTGGGATGACCGCCTTCTAAAACTACATTGCTCATATTTAACTTACCACATTTCTTTCTCACATGGGGATAAGTTTGTGCATTTTGACAACTAAAAACGTTTTTGTGACTATGGGCCTCTTCTACAAGTGTTTCAATGTCAGAAACACTCAGGGGCATATTCACAAGGAGCTATCACCGAATTAACTGCACTTTATCGCAGCCAGCACCACAAAAGGGAGCACAACCCAGGGCCACATCCGAAGGGCAATAGATGCCATGGAGCCACTCATCATGCGGCCCAGACACCCAAGAGGGCCACAACACCCACCGCCACCACCCCAGGACCCCAACCCACACCCGGAACACCCCGCCCCCCCACAGGACCACCACAGACGCAGCGCAGACAAAGACAGCGGACCCCCAGGAAGCGTACCAGCCGCACAGACCCAACATCTGACAATGTCACCGTCCACTACAGGCTGAAAGTGACAAACATCCTACGCATCCTGACCATCATCGCCTAACAGGCCTACGGCACCAACACAGCGGACAGCCAACATCCCACCCCACACAAAGCTGCTGGCTTGGCTGCACCTGTTGGCCCCTGGTACCCCCCCAACCAACACCCACCAGAGTCGGAGGAGTCTCACAGCCAGCCACATCCAAGTCCCCCACACCTGTCCTGGACATCACCATCACCCTGGCACCCCAGTACCCATACATACAACACAATGCGCAGGATCCGCTGGAGAGCAAGCAAGGACCATACGCCCAAGCAGGATGCACGCACGTGTTGGGGGCAATACACAGCACACATGTACTACCTGTGCCCCCTGGTGACATAGCACACAATCACCGCAACAGGAAGCACACATCTCACATCAATGTGCAGGCAACAACAGAACATCGTGGAACCCCCAACAATGTCGCCTTCAAATACACAGCCAGTGTGCATGATACCTTCATCCTCCGACAGTCCATCATCAACCAGCGTTCCCAGGATGGCAACAAGGGAAATGCACAGCCCCTTGGCAAAATCCCAATGAACAACCCACACACCTCAACTCCACAACCATGCAACTCACAACTCTGGCAATGCACACGTCACAAAATCACATACAACAGGCACAACAACATGCCCACCCACCAGACACGACAGAACAACTTACAATGTTCACATGGGCATGCCCTGAACATGAGCCATCAACGGCATGGCACCTCAGCCACATAATAGCCGAATGTGTGGAGAGGTGGCAACCAGGCATGTGTGAAGGATGCAGTAGAACCATGATTGGGAAAGTACACAATGCCAAGAGTGGCGGAGATGTGCTGGACACACCGCAGTATGCAGAACACACCCATATCCATGGTGACATACACCGCTGGTGTATGGAGTGTAGTGGACACCACCATGTCACCCCAGCCAGTGGGGGACCTCACGGAAATGTTGCCTGTTACGCCCCCCCCTAAGCGTCACCGGAGTGGGATGGCCCGGCGTACGCCACGCCAGCGTAGGGGTGTGAATAAAAAAGCACGTAGGCCTGGGCATGGTCCTCTTCCGGAGAGACCCACGTCTCTGCCAGGGTGGTGCCTCCCACCCCGCCACGAGGCCGACGCCGTCCTCGTGAGCATAGTTGCCTGCGATGCTGTTCGCCTGCCGGACCCCGGCACGCTGGACCACGAACCCGTCAGGCCTGCCCCTGCGTAGCCAGGCCACACTGATCACCTGCCGACACTGGCGTGTGTCAAGTAGGGCCCACCACGTGCTGGCGCAAGCTCCAAGCCTGAGGCCCGCGACCTTGGTAGCCTCCTCAGACCATCACGGCCTCCACGACACAGGCCCGCCATACTCCTTTTTCGTTGATGCACTCTACTGCCGCCTTCAGCCCACTCGTCGGACCAGTAGGTCCCATGTGTGAAACTGTGTCCTGAGTCATGAATGGCAGTGACTCCAAATCCGGTCCAGCGTCCACAGCACCAGAACCCCCCCGAACTGTGAGGCATAGTTCCATATGGGCATCTTGCGACACGTGGTGCCACTAACCCTGTTCAATGCCAACCGGCGACACGTGGTGCCACTAACTCTGTTCAAGGCCAGCCGGCGACACGTGGTGCCACTAACCCTGTTCAATGCCAGCCGGCGACACGTGGTGCCACTAACCCTGTTCAAGGCCAGCCGGCGACACATGGATGAGGGACCAGGACTACCCTGCAGACCAGTAGGTCACACATCCAGCACCTAGTCGCAAAGCACGAATGGCAGAGTCCACACCAGTGGTCGCACGGAGAGGTGTAAGAGGAAGATGCGGCTCAGTCCGGACGAATGCCGGGTCACATACACGGAGGTGACCAAACACTTGGACCTGAACTACCCAGGCCGGTGGGGCCATCCAACCTATGCCGGCGACACTCGGTGAAAGGGCCATGCTGACCGCTGCCTCAGGCCTACACCACGGTCAGGTAGGTCACACATTTAGAACTGAGTCTTGATTACACCATGGCAGTGAACCTTATTTAAGGCAGAGAACAATTCACTATACACCCTTCAATGTGGTGGCAACAAGTCTGTGCATGGCATCACAACCACACGTGTCTGTGGGCCTATGCAGACTACTGCCCTCGGCCTACGCTGCACACGAGTGGGATCACAGATTTGGAACTGAACATCGGTAATTCAAAAGGCAGAATACATTTCATCGCACGCACGGAGAGGCGTAAGAGGATGACGCGTTGCAGTCCGGAGGGAACAGGATCATCGTTACGGAGGTGATTGAACACTACCGACAACTACCACTGTGTCACTAACTCTGTGCCTCGCAAGCCAATGACACGTGGCTGTGGGCCACTGCTGACCGCTGCCTCCGGCCTACACTGCGGTCCAGTAGGTCACAGAGTCTTGATTTGGCAATGTTGGAGTTCACATCTGTGTACCGGCATCATCGCAGACTGCATCCCCTCTCAGCACCTGTGCCACTAAGTGTGTTCCCCGACATTCATGGACACTCACTGGTCGTACATTGGTGGCGTTTGAGTCTATGGAATAGGGGCTAGTTTTCATCCTCATGTAGCTGATACCGAATAGTTGGTGAAAACGAGGGTTGCGCTTTCCACTCCTCCATTTGCTGCTTCCAGATAACATCAGACCTTCCGCATCATGCCCTGGAGGACACCTTCCACTGTCCCCCGCAACCCTCCGCAACATACACCTCGGACATTGATGGGGACCCGCTCAGGTCGCATGGCCCATCTGACTGCACCGCATGTCACCGTCCCGTGGCTGGGTGCCTGTGCCGGCCGCAGTGCATCCGGGGCCACTAACTGTGTGGTGCTCAGGCCTGGGACCTCTTCTTCTGAGACATTGAATGGCCTCTGTAGCGATGGTCTTGGGGTCATCAACGCCATGTGTCTGTGGCCCTGCGCTGTCCGCATCCTCCGGCCTCAACTGCGGGCCACCAGGGCCCACACATAGCATCGAGTCTTGACCGGCCCGGACGTCGCATCACCGCAGGAGGCACACGCCACCACCGCAAGGACCACCTCCAACCGCCATCTGCCAGAGTCGAAACGGTGGTCCTGACAGACCTACGGAGTTGCTCAGACCTGTCGTGGATGCCATCATCGGCCTGATACCCTGCTCAGCACTCCAGGTGCCAGTGACTCAGTGCACCACAAGCCATTGTCCGTTACTGATTGAGTTTTGTGCTGTTGTGAGGTTGCGCAGCAATGTCACCTCATGCAGTGGGGAAGACCTGGGACTATGATGAGGAAGATGTGTCAAGTGTGCGGACGGGAGAAGGCACAGACAATGGGAGGGCAGGAGGCAACAGCCCCAAGGCAGGAATGCAGACTGGAGGTGGTAGTCAAGCTACACACCCGGGTCTATTACTGGGTATTGCGCTGTGGACTGTGGACGCAACTGTCACCTCAGGCAGTGTGGGAGACCTGGGACGTTGATGAGGAAGTTGATGCAGGTGTAACACACCCCACTGCATCTGCATCAGGACTAACCCGAAGGGACACAATCCTAGCAATTTCTTCACATGAGCGTGCTCTTCTCTAGTGCCCCTACCTCAGTGCATTGCAACTCACGGAACCTCCTGACTGAATATTGGGTGACCTCTGTCCTTACTCCGGATCCCTCCATGTTGCTCTGCAGTTGACTCTGTTATGCTGGTGTTTTCTGTTTCCATTACACTGGTGTCCACTGTTCAGGTTGTTGCCAGCACCAAGCACTCCGTGCAGGCTGGCTTATACTCACCCCACACACATCCAGCACAGGCGTCACTGTACATGTGGCCCTGCCAATAAAGGGGCCGGGCGCACGTGCCCATAGCCAGTTCAACATGATATGTGCATGTGTCCCTGTGGTCTTGTTGTATGCATGGGGGCCCTGGGCCCTACGACATTACATTGTGCTGTGTACAGCGGACGCAGACATGTCACCGCAGGCAGCGGGCTAGAACCTGGACATGTAGCTTTGTCGTCACCCACTCAATTCGTAAGGGGAGTGGACTGTGCCGCTGTACGCAGAGCCAACGTGGGTGTGTGACTGATATGTGCGTGCCCCTGGGCGTGTTCTGTACTGGGTATGTGCATCTGCATGTGTCTCTATGGCAGTGTGGGTATCCTTTGTGGGGTGTAGGTGGTCCCTGAAGGGTATTGGACACCCACGTATGTGTTCTAGTTCGCATTCCATGGGTTTGGCAACACCCGCACCTGTTGGGCCACCTCCTTTTGGCGTTCTGACACCTGGCATTGTGGTGCCATGTGTGGGTCGGTGAAGTGTTGTGAGCCAGCCGTGATTGCGGGTGCTTCATGCTGTGTGGTCTGTTGCAGGGGCTGAGTTCTCTACTGAGTAGCTTGCTGCCCTGGTCCTGGTGGTGGGTTGTGTGGGGTGTCCATGGGCTGTTGTAGGGCGTAGGTGTCGAAGGTGTGGTGTTCGTCTCCGGCATCACTGATGGGTTGTCTGTTCTGACCTGCTGGAGGTGTTGTTTGTCCCTCTGCATTGTGAAGGGGAGGTGCATGTTGGCATTGTGTTGGCGCCTTGTTCTTGTCGACATGCAGACTGTGTGACAATATACATTGTGACTGTTTGGGCGATGGTGGCTATTTGAGTTGGGACAGTGTATATTTGGCCTACATGGCTGATGAGGGGTTGTAGCCGTAGATATGCATCTCACAGTTCCCTGCTCTGTCCAATGTGATTGTTCTGTTTCTGTGCCTGGGCGGACCCAGTTGTGTCCCCTGTTCTGCAGTGTGGTGTTGCACTTTGTGCCACATTGTCATGGTATGTGCTGTGATTGCTATGTGTGTGTGCTGCAGTGTGCCACGGGGATGGGGGACATGTCCCTGGGTAATTGTGGGTGTGCAGTGTGCTACACCTCGTTGTGCATGTGTGCCATTGTGCCCATCACCCCCGTCCCCCAGTCCCTGTTGGATCCTCACCCTGTTGTTGTTGTGTCGGGTCCTGTCGAGCTGTGCCCGTACTCCCACCTCCTTGCACCGTCACCACACTGATGACTGTGGCCTGGATTTCCTCGAGCTCCTCCTGTGGCGCTGGACTGCCACCTCCTGTCGCCGTTGCTGCCTTCCAGTTGGCAGCGGGTTTGTGCCTGGTTTAGGTTGTCACGTCCTGGCGGCGCCTCTTGGCCTCCTGGATTGGCCTCCTCGGCACTCCGACTGCATTCCAGGTGGTCTGCTTGTGGGTCAGTTGCTGGTAGTGTTCTGTGACTCCGTGGCGCTGGTCTTGTTTTCCTGCGGTCTGCACCCCGTCTTCCTCTCCCTTTTCTCCTTGGCCTTCCCCGACCCCGTTGTTCCTTGCTGGTGGTCTGTGGGGGTTGTGGGGTTCGCGTTGACCTCTGCGCTGGGTCAGGGTGCATCCATGTTGCTACGTGCTTTGGCTTGTTTCTGGTGTGTTGTTTCTGTGGTTTTTATGGTGCAATTTGCCGACAGACGCGTGGGATTTGCAGGCCTGTGGCTGCTTTTCGCTACTTTTTGTACCGCGATTGGCCTCATCGCATGATTTCTCGCGTTTCGCATTTTTGCGGCGTGGTGTTGATTTTCGCGCTGACATTTGATGCGTTATCTGGTGACTATCGCATGCTACCGCCTTGTTGTGAATTCCACGATGACACGGGGTTATTTTCCTGCGATAGGCTGCGATATTGAAAGTTGTGGTACGCTACTCTTGCAGTAGTTATCGCACGTTCTTGTGAATATACTCCTCAGATTTGGTAAATATGAGGGTTTGCGACTGATAAAGCACTTTTTGAAAGGTACTAAATTCATAAAACATTTTTCTATTATTACTATTTTACCACAACTCAAAGTAGATGGTAACCCATTTGCATCCCTTTTGTGAACGTTGATAAAAACAAATTAGGAGTAGGCAATGTGCCTACTCCTAAAAAAGGTCTGTGCAACTTTTGAATTTTTTAAATGCTTTCAATTTTCTTTTAAGGGAACTTTCTGCTTTAAAAAAAAGAATGCGCTTTATTTAAAAGCAGTCATAGAACAGGGTCGTCTTCTGACCCCAGCAGGTCACTATCACTGTGATTTTGACCAATTTTGGTAGGTCGCAATATGCGACCTACCTCATGAATATTCCTGAGGCAGGTCGAATTTTGACCCTCTATCTTTCTGCAATTTGTAAACTGACCTATTAGTACAGAGGTCGGTTAACAAAAGCAGAAGTAATGCGGTAAAAGTTGGTGAGCAATTTGTGACCACTTTTACAGAATCGATTCTTTGTACATGAATCCCTACTTGCCTAACAATCGCTAGGACAACTGCGCAGACTGGAAACCCTGCCCAAAGTATTAATTCTGAGTAATATAAATTATGTGAGCAAAATCTGTATAGCTTGCAGTTTGTAGAGAGTTGTCAAATGTTTAGTTTAGCAATAATAGTATAAAGAGAGAAACTAAATGATTATAAAAGCACACTACCCCAAGAATATCTATATCCTCCTTTAACGCGCCTAACAAAAGGCCGCAATAGCTATAAGAGGTATTCTTTTATTTCGTCTAACAAAAGTAGTGATCTAGCCCATAAAAAGCATAAAGAATAAAGGCATATTTCGCCTCATATTTTCATTTCTAGTCGTTTACTAGAATGTTAGTCTGCCTTTGGCACCTGACTCCAAAGTATAAATAAGCAAAAGGGAAAAAGAAAACACGCTGGTCACCGCTAATCACAGGCGACTTACTTAAACAGTCAAAAATGACAGGCCTACCACAATCTATTTCAACTGCCAAAGTCTATCAGCAGGGTTTGATTGCAGGCAAGACCACCTTTTAGGTCTTTCTTTAAGTAACCCCGTGAATTCGTTTTAGTTTTTAGCAGATTTCATGATATAGTTCCCCGAAAGAAAATGCTTAATGCCAGAAAACTGTCTAAAGCAGAAAAGAAATCCCACTGCTGACATGCTTTTTCATTTGTGCGCCCACAGCTGTCCAACTATTTTTCGACATAAAACAGCCTTGCAGTGTCTTGCGAAAATCTGCACTATATTAACATCCCCCCCAAAAAGAAAAGAATGTCCCGTGCCTGCCGCAGAACAACTGTGTTTTGTTACTGAACTGTGTGCAGCACGTAAAAGAAGTGAAAGTACTCGCCAATCATGTGACCAAAATAAAGTGCACACGCCTGATCATGCGAATGGGATGCTTTTCTGGTACTTTTTTCTACTTGTGACAGAAGTGCAGTTTCCACTGATTTAGTGTTGGAAGAACATGATGAAAATCTACTGGGCAAACTCTACCAGTCTGACATCATTTGCTCCACATCGACAGAATTTATAGTGCATAGTTGATCAAGAAATTAGAAGATTTTGCACCAGAATTGTACTGCATAAACAATTTTTTTATGCATTTTTAGCATATAAACATGCCAGAGATGAAACAGAAGTATCAACAAACATGGAAAAAAATATTGCAGGTCATGTGGCAGGTATGTAATTTGACACTAATGTCGTAATTAGGGTAGGCATGAGCTTGGCATGTGTTGTCACTGGCATGGACTATAGATTATGTCATGGAGCACTCCAAAATTGTTGCAAGATGGCAACCAGTGTTCCAAAAACACCGAAATAAATAAATGGTCTTCATTTAAATAAGGATGTAATGTTCCAAGAAACTGCAGAGCATTTCACGAAGAACACCTTACTTGGAGCAAGGGCAAGCAGTGCCATTTACAATACCAAATTGTGGGGCATATTCACAAGGACTTATCGCCGAGTTATCGGCACTTTAGCGCAGCAAAAGTGGCGATAGAATTACCGCCCCTTTCGCAAGCTGGTGCTAACTGCCTACATCACCACATAACCCGCGATAGCTGCCGCCTAAAACAGCCACCCTTGGCACCGCCAACTAACGCTAATGAGATGCAGAATAGGCGTGTCCGTGCAAAAACACACAAAAAGACAACACCGCGCGATTCTCTACGGACAGCCAGATCTGCGATGCGAGGCAAAAACAGGCGATAAGCCGCGGTAGCAGCAGGGATTTAACACCTGCCTTTTGCTGGTGCTAAGCAGAACGACTACCTGCACCACAAAAGGGAGCCTAGCCCACAGCCACACCTGAAGAACAACAGATGCCATGGAGCCACTGCCCATGCAGCTCGGAGACCCCTGAGGCCCACAACACCAAGCGCCACCACCCCCAGGACCCCCCCACACTCCTGGCCCCCGGCCCACCCACCCCGGACGAAGATGTGCCACAGCAAATTACGAAATCACGAGAAAAATAAGAGCCTGATGTCGCACAAATACAACAACAAACCTACATGTGTGGTCAGAATAATGAGAAACAAACATACAACTTAGAAATCACACAACAGAACTTTATTAATACACAACACAAAACAACAATTCTGAAGAGTCCATGCGGATCCACTCCGGACAATCTGGAAGTCACAGCCTGCAAGAAAAAATCAGAGATAAGAATTCGTGTCATGCGCTCATCAAAGGAAAGAGAGAGAGAGAAAGAAAGGGAGAGAGAAAGAAAGGGAGGGAGAGAAAGAAAGGGAGAGACAGAAAGAGAGAGAGAGAAAGAAAGAAAGAGAGCAAGAGAAAGAAAGGGAGAGACAGAAAGAGAGAGAGAGAAAGAAAGAAAGGGAGTGAGAGAAAGAAAGGGAGAGGCAGAAAGAGAGAGAGAGAAAGAAAGAAAGGGAGTGAGAGACTGAAAGGGAGAGGCAGAAAGAGAGAGAGAGAA
The DNA here is from genome assembly GCA_963921515.1 of Calotriton arnoldi. Classification (NCBI taxonomy): domain Eukaryota; kingdom Metazoa; phylum Chordata; class Amphibia; order Caudata; family Salamandridae; genus Calotriton; species Calotriton arnoldi. The sequence goes on along the minus strand of CAWUFW010002423.1, from coordinate 1,817,353 downwards.
AGAAAGAAAGAAAGAAAGAAAGGGAGCAAGAGAAAGAAAGGGAGAGACAGAAAGAGAGAGAGAGAGAAAGAAAGAAAGGGAGCGAGAGAAAGAAAGAAAGGGAGAGAGAGAAAGACAGGGAGAGAGAAAGAAAGGGAGAGAGAGAGAGAAAGAAAGGGAGAGAGAGATAGAAAGGGAGAGAGAGAAAGAAAGGGAGAGAGAGATAGAAAGGGAGAGAGAGAAAGAAAGGGAGAGAGGGCGAGAGACCGCTGCCCATGCGCACCCCGACCCCACTGCTCACCTTCCACCACCGGTGTGTCTACAACCACGTGCCGGTGCACGCTCCGAGCCCGGGACACGCGACCTTGGCAGCCTCCACATCACGCGGACGCGGCCCACTAGGTCACACACCTGAATCTGGGCCTTGAGTTCGGAATGGGAGAGTTCATTACAGTGCACACGTCATCATTGCAGGCTGGACACCCGCTCAGCTCCATAGGTGCCACTAACTCTGTGAACCTTGAGGCAACGCCACGTGGCGGTAGGCCCGCGTCGCACGCAGGCTCCGGCCAACACTGCAGTCCACCAGGTCCCCTATCTGAAACGAGTACACAACAGATAATTGCAGAGTCCAAATCATTGCACACGGCATCATCGCCAGTCCGCCCCTGCGCACACATGCTGCTGCACCCCAGCCCCTCCCGCTACCCAGAGGTGAATGTCCGCCCGTGCGCACCCAGGCCCCACTGCTCACCTGCTGCCACCGGTGTGTCCCCAACAGGGCACACCACGTGCCGGTGCCAACTCCAAGGCCGGGGCCCACAGCCTTGGCAGTCCCCACATCATGCGGCACCCCCTGCGGTCCAGCAGGTCACACACTTGATACTGGGTCTTGAGTCAGAAATATCAGACCCGCTCAGCTTCATAGGTGCGACTAACCCTGTGCAACTCAAGCCAGCGCCACATGGTGGTAGGCCCGTGGCGGCCGCCGGACATCGGAGGCGACTAACCCTGTGCGCCACAAGTCATAGACCCTCCATGATTGAGCCCCTTTGCGCATATGTCGTCAGGTCACCTCCCGCAGTGGGGAATGTGACGTTGCAGGCCCCTTTTATTGGCGGTGTCACATGGCCCGTGACGCATCTGCTGGATGGGTGTGGTGTGTGTGCAAACCTGCCCTCAGGGAGTGGCTGTGGCATGCTGGCAACTAGAACAGTGACCAGCAGATCCCAAGCGTGGAATCCTGGGACATGTAGCTATGTCGTCCCCCCTCGGAGCGTAAGCGCAGTGGTCTGGCCTGGCGTACGCCGGACCTGCGTCGGGCGTGCAAGAATGATCCCGGGGCTGTGTGCGCTGGTTCAGTCCTTGTCCGGACAAGGAAGTGACAAATGCGTGTGTCCCTGATGTCTTGACTATGCCGCACGGAATGCAATGGGCAATGTAGCACCCTGTGACTCATGTCCCACGACGTGTGCAACATGGACCTCAGGGGGAATTACTGACCCAACACACATCCACACTCACATACTTGAATGATTGAAGACATGACACAACTGTGCATTAGTGAATGATTTATTGTCATCCAGTGGAGTGTTGCAGCTGGAGCAGTACAGGGCCATGCAGACCCCACTTCACATCATTGGCACGTGGCGGGCCAGCCAGAGTCCTTCAGGGCATGACAAGTACATCGGAAGAGGAAGAGTCCAGACCGCAGCTTGATCGCTGTGTCATCGGTCATCTAACAGATTATGGCAGTCCATGTTGAGGTCCAAGGTGAGAGTCAATGAGTGCATCGGAGGGCAGTGGAAGGTCATGATGCCAAGGGCAGTACCAAGATGAAACAGGCCAAATGGGTGGGAGGAATGCTACTTCCGCCTCATGATCAAGAAGTCTGGATCATCCACATCCTCGTCCTCTGATGTGTGCTCTGCCTCACCTGTGGGTGCTGCAGTTCCGGCTGCAGCACTGTGTGCCACTGACACATCAGGGGCCGGAGGTGGATTGTCGGCTGCACCGTGTGGCAGTGACACATCAGGTGCAGGAGTAGAAATGTCTGCCGCACTGTGAGGCAGTGACACACTAGGGGGCGCAGATGGGGATGGTGTAGGGGCAGCAGCATCCATCTGCGCCAGGCCTTGTGGCAGCAATGCCATGACGAGGATCTGCAGGGCATGGTATATCCCAGCTACATTTTGCTGATGTGCAGCAGTGACAGCCAACCTTTCCGCCTCCATCCGCACCATGTCCTCCATGAGCCTCCGCATATGTGCCAAGTCACTGCTGAGATCGCTGGAGCCACTCTGACTTGACAGGTGTTCTTGTCTCCGAGTCAGGACTCCAGCGATGTCGGCCAGGGCTCGTTGGAGGCCATGGAGCGGACTGTGGGTGTCCGTCAGGGACTGTAAGTGGTCCCCGAAGGGACGTGGACACCCATGGATGGCATCAAGTTTGGCTGCCAGGAGGTCAAACCCACCCGCACCTGATCAGCCAGCTTCTCCTGGGCCTCTAACACACGGGTTTGGAAGGCCAGGTGTGTACCGTGGGGGTCTTGGGAGACAGCCAGTGTGGCAGGTGCTGCCTGCTGTGTGGTCTGTGCAGGGGGTGGGGTCTCCTCGATGCAGCTGGGCTGCCCTGATCCTGGAGGTGGGGAGCTGATGCGGCCGATGAGCTCTCTGAGGGCTTCGGTGTCGATGATGGCGTTGTCATCCTCGTCATCAGTGTAGAGTTGTTGGATCTGCTCTGCAGGTGGTGTTGATGGTCTCTCTGCAATGTTAAGGGGAGATGCTGCATTACATCGTGTTGCCATGTCTGTACAGGCATTGTACAAGTTCACATACGAACTGCATGACGAGGTACATTGTGGCTGTGTAGGTGGAGATGCCTGTTGGATGCGGGACAGTTGACATTTCAACACCATCAGGGATGTGAGGTTGTACTTGTGCAATTTCATCTCACATACCCCTGCTATGCCAAATGTAATTGGCCAGTATCTTCACACAAGCGGCAGCAGTTTCGCCCTCTGTCCTGTTGTTCACGTGTTGCAGTTTGTCCCACACTGTTGTCTATGCTGCTGTGCTCTGACTGTCATATGTGTGTGCTGCAGTTTAGTGAGGGTCGCACCTGCAGCTCTGAGTCTGCTGCCTCTTGTCCCTTGCAGGCGGTGTGCCTTTGACTTCTGTGTCCATGCAGTGTTGAGACGTTACCAGTCTTGGGTGGATGTGTGTCTTGGTGGAAGTGGGGACTCTGGGGCATGGTTTGTCCGCAGCTGTGTTGTTGACGTCAGGGGTTGATTGTGCAGGTGGATGTGTCAGAGTGTGACCTGCTCCTATACGGATGTGGTCCACACTCAGCCACCTCAGTGTCGTTGAGTGCACCATGTCATGGTAATCGGACTGCAGGCATGGTATTCGTCATGCAGTGTCACTTACGTTGTCAGTGTGGCTCACGGAGCAGCAGCTTGGCTGGGTTTAGCACATGTGCATGGGTTGTATGTGAGCTGTGTGATGTGTGGGGTGGGCCCACTCTGGGCAGATGTTCGAGGGTGACGTACTTGGTGTTCCTATGTGTGCTTCAGTATGGCAAGGGGATCAGTGACATGATCCGTAGTCATTGTGGGTGTGCAGTGTGGTCTGCTTATTTGTGCATGTGTGCCATTGTGCCCATCTCCCCCGTCACCCCAGTCCCTGGTCGCTACTCACCCTGTTGCTGTTGTGTCCGGTCCTGTAGAGCAGTGTCCGGGCCCCCAACTCCTGCCACCGTATCCACACTGATGACTGTCGACACCATCTCCTCCATCTTGTCCAGCTCCTCCTGCGGCGCAGGACTCCCACCTCCAGTCTGCATTGCTGCTTTGAGGTTGTTGGCGAGTTTGCTCTTGGTTTTGCGCTTGCTATCAGTCCATCACCTCTTGACCTTGTCCATTGACCTCCTCTGCACTCCGACAGCATTCACCTTGTCCAAGATGGACTGCCAGATTCCATTTCTTGTGCCCAGTGACACGGTGGGGGTGATGAACAGTTGTTGATGGTGTCCTATCACCTCCATGACCAGGATCTGATTCTCCTGTGGACTGAACCGCAGCTTCCTCTTCTTCTTGTCCTTCCCTGTCCCCAAGGGCCCTGGCTGGGGCTCCGGGGGGCTTGTGGGGTTCCGATCGTCCCCTGTGCCAGCTCCGCCTGAATCCATCATGCTTCGCTGTTGGTGTTTTTTTGTTTGGTGTGTTTTTTATCTGTTTTTTGTGGTGCTTTTTCCCGCCTGATGTGTGTGTGTTGCAGGCCTTGCGCGCCTTATCGCGGATTGTCTCATCGCGATTGGGCCCATCGCACCTTTTTTCACGTTAAGGTTTGAATTTTTATCGCAGTTGCGCTAGTTGTTTCGCGGACATTTTCCGCGTTCGCGTGCGTATATCGCACGGTATCGCCGTGTTGGGAATGCCACGTTGACACAGCGTTATTTTCACGTGATGGGCTGCGATATGAGAAGTTGCGGTAAGCTATTTTGGCGATGTTTATCGCACGTTCTTGTGAATATACCCCTGTGTGTTTTAGCTGGGTACAGATGGCATTGAAGATACCTGGATGGATTGGTGTGCCACTCCATAGCACCAGATTCCTTTAAACAACTTTAATACACATAATTATAAACTCTCTTCATAACTATTCTGCTGTACTCTGTCTTCCACATTTTAATATTGCCCAATGCAGCGGAATTAATTGATTTTAGATGCAGTATTGGTTAAGGGTAGGTAAAAGATTTTTTTTTTTATCTATTGTGTATTTCAGGGTTCCCAAAAAATTTAGGTCTGTGCTTACATTTCATTCAATGTCCAAGTCTTTATTAGATATAAGTAATGTGTAAAACTCTCAGGGAAGGGTTCCATTCTTAAGATAGTTATAATACTTTGCAAGTCAGTGACATGAAGTCGTTGGAGCTTCAGACACGGATATTAGTTTATTATTTAACATTGAGAGCTATTTTATCCCATGTATTTCTATGCCCTTGTGAGTACGAGAGTGATGGGAAAAGAGGCGAATATGACACACCTGCCGTTCACACAATCGCCTCAAATTTGAACTTATGTTTTTTTCTTTGGGGCAGCAGAACCTGTTCTATTCTGGATTGGACTGCCCAAGTGTTTGATAACATTTTAGATGGAAGAGGGGCAGAAAGGTTACAACAACTTATTTTTACAAGGGGATTTGGCGATTACTTACAGGAATTTTGTGTTGCATATCTGGAGCTTTTGTGCATTTTAATCAGTTGGCATTATTAATAGTGTGCATAGCAATTCATCTAAACTTAAATTCACATATATACTGACATGGAATTACTGCAGTTAAAGCAAATTTGCTATGAGATAGTTAAAGTGTCTTTTCCTGGCTTTCTCTAATTGGCCTCAGTTAGGCCTCAGCGCCATCTTGTCTAAAATGGATCTCACATCACCATGTTTATTCACTTTTGTATTTCTGCTTGACACTACATGCAGCAAGATGTGGATTTGTTTATTTCTGATTGACACTGTTCTGGAGGAAGGACCTCTAGCTTTGTTACAGTTTCTCAAGGACCTTCCGCATGCACAAAGTGTTGTATTCAATCACAATGGTTCACTGTTATTTATGTAACTAGTTTGTTCTCACAGCTCCAGGTGACATTAGGTCAGTGGTGCTGAACCTATATTCATGTAGTGAGTTAGTGCTAATGTAGTAGAGTTATATAACAATCTACAATTCTGTAAGCTCATTTGTTGAAAATGAAATTCTTTGCTCACACCATGATGAGCTAGCAGTTATAATGCTTTCTTATGGAGAAAATGGCTATAGAAATGCTGCAATTTGAGGGTGAGACAAATCTTTTTGGTCTCTACTAGGGACGCTGCCCGATTTCTTACTGATTTTGCCACACATTGAGACTTAGGGCCTGATTATGAGTTTGGTGGTGTGGGAGGGGACTGCCATGCCAGCGCCCCACTCCCACACCGCCATACTCGTCTGCCCACCACCCGCCAGATTATGATTTAATTTGTGGTCTGGCGGGTGGTGCTTTGGCGGTCCCACAGCGATGCTTGTTGGAAAGGCACTGCAATGGGAGCACCAAAGCCCGTTCCTGCACAGCATGGACTGGTGCAGTACATGCCGTGCAGGAACTGGGGAGCGTGCACACAGGGGGGCACACATGTGCCCCCCTGCATGCATCCCATGGCCCTGAGGCAACAGAGGGCCCTGTAGGGCCCTCTTAGTTTCCTCACTGCCACAGTTTTCATGGTGGGCTCACTGCGGACCATTGAAACTGTGGCTGTGAGGAAACTCAGAATATGCACCGCCAGCATATTGCTGGACCAGACCACCGCACCACCGCCAAGGGATCATGGATCCCCAGCAGTTGTGGGGATGCAGTCGTCCTATGGCAGTCCGACCACTAAAGTCATAATGAGGCAGTCGGACCGCCGGAGCAGCGGTTGCAACACCGCCACCCTGGCTTTGGCGGTCCACTGGACTGCCAAACTCATAATCAGGCCCTTGGCCGATTTATTATTTTGCCTATTATTTTGCATTGTTCCTATTACTGAGAGCCTTCAGGCCAATGACTGTAAGCATGTAAATGACATTTGCTGCATCTGCACTTTACTATTTCTGTTTTGTACCTTTTGAATGTTGTAATAAACCGTCATATTTTTTCTAAATTCCGTTCCAAAACTCACTTTTTGAGTCAGTCCTTTCTTCATTGGCTGTATTTTGAAATGCTGTTCTGAACCTTGTCGCTGGGACACATTGCCTCGTGATTTGAGGTTAACATCGTCCCAAATCCACCCAACTCCTGGGTGCATCACTGACCTGCCAAATTTAGTGGCACAGCGAGCCCACACGTATGTATGGTGTTATCCACAATGTATCCATTGGAGTACTTGTTTAGCGAGTAAAGCTGTTGTGCCTAATATTCTGTGCTATTGATGGTGCGGCACATTGCATGATAAAATGGTAGATAAAATATAGATGTAGCCCCTGTACCTAAAAGAGCTTGCTCAGTCACATTGGTCACATCAGTATTAAATTGGTGACAATGACTTGCATGTCAGGTTTGTTGCACAAGGCAGCATTGATGCTCACTGTGCACTTCATGGAAGACGAAAGTGGTATGCATTGTGCAAACAATGTTATCAAGTGCAGAATTAATTATTGCCTGATTACTCTGAAATGTCATGTATTTAGGTATGTTACTTTTTAATATCTAACAGTTGAGAAATACTGGTCATTGCAACTTCAAATGTTTGGGCAAAATCCTTAGATATTTATAAAAGTGTAATGTTATCTGGTGGCTGTCAGTACCATGATGTAATATAAATGTATGTATTCTTCTGCCAGTGAAGTGTCTGGACAGGATGGAATGTCGAAATAGCAGGACGGCGTGATATGTCATTAATCATTCTTAATTTTTCCTACTCTTGATATCAAAGTACATGCACAGTACAAGATTTGAGCTCCTATGCCACGCTGAGAAGGACTGACAGCGGTGGAGTCATGTTAACTTATTTGCAAGATATGCCTTTTTATCTGTTGCCTGCCTTGGGAGAGTAGCCTACTGACCTCTCCTGTTTACGTCAGTCCTTTGCTACATTATTATTATTATAATTGCATTTATATAGCGCTTACTACCCCTGACGAGACGTTGAAGTGCTTTTCGGATAGTAGCACGCTACTCCGGAACCCAAAGAGGATTCGTGGTCAATTAGTATAGGGAGACATGAAATTAATTTGAGCAAGTAGACATGCAAGTTTGTTATTTGGATTGAAAAAGATAGTGCAGGGATAGAAGAGGGAAGGGTTTGCATTTATATAGTGCTTGCTCCCCCTGATGAGGTGTAGAAGTGCTTTTCGGCGAGTAGCACGCTACTTGGAACCCAAACAGGATTAGTGGGGAATTAGTATAGGGAAATATGAAATTAATTTGAGCGATGGAAATGTGAGTCTGTTAGTTGGATTGAAAAGGATAGCGGAGGGATAGAAGAGGGAAGGGTCTAGAAAAGTGTTTTCTGGAAATCATAGCAGTAGAAGTTTGGGGTGAGTAAAGGGGAGGCGGAAGGGGTAAAAGTCAGAGTGAAGGGTTTAGAAAGGCTTGTTTTGGAGATCTGAATAGTAAAGGAGGTGTGAGATGATGCAAGGAGTGGTAGAGGAGGCAAGAGTCTAGAAAGGGTTATTTTGGGGATCATAGCAGTAGAATGGGGTTTGGAATGAGTGAGATAGTGGAGGTAGAGGATATATTGAGAGAGGTATGGGGTGAGAAATAGGTGAGTGTCTAGAAAGGGTTATTTTGGGGATCAGACTAGTAGAATGGGGTTTGGGATGAGTGAGAGTGGAGGTAGAGGATATATTGAGAGAGGTATAGGGTGAGAAATAGGGTAATGCATTGGAGAGAGTAGAAAAATGAGGTTTGGGATGAGTCAGAGAGTGGAGGTACAGGATATATTGAGAGAGGTATACGGTGAGATATAGGGTAGTGCATTGGAGATGCTGAATTAGAAGTAAAGTAATAAATATAAAAATACATAAGTACATGGAAGGTATATATGTATAAGGAAGGTCATATTTGTAGATTTAAGTTGTATTTAATAAACTCAGACTTTCAAGTGTTACTGTACATCACGCTAATTTATCTGTTTTTATAATAGAGATCTTGATGCATGCTGATACTATTCTTGAAGCTGTGAGCTCTTGATGCATGCTAGTCCTATTCCTAAAGCTGTGAGCTCTTGATGCATGCTGGTCCTATTCCTAACGCTGTGAGATCTTGATGCATGCTGGTCCTATTCCTATAGCTGTGAGCTCTTGATGCATGCTAGTCCTATTCCTAAAGCTGTGAGCTCCTGATGCATGCTGGTACTGATAGAGCGAAATGTTCTTGTGAATTGTAGGGGTGCATCATAATCACTGATAGGCCGCACCCACTTGTATTCAGACATATATTCGTATATTCAGTTTCATATTCATATATGTTTAGTAAAGAATGAATAGTTTGCTGAGACAAAGCGAATCAGCAGTATAATGATGTTAGGATAATGATGTGATGTAATGCTTATAGAATTGTGTGAAAATAATGCATAGAGGAATTAGTTCGTGTGTGTAATGTAATTGCAGTAGTTTAAACGTGCACTATATTAAAGTTGCACATGTAATTCATTGGTTGCATATGAATTGTAATGAAAATGCTCATAGGGAAAAGTAAGATGTGTGTTTAAAAGTCATATGTAAAGGCCTAACTACATATGTGCTTAGGGAAGGCCTGGTATATTCTTATGTTAGCTTATATTGTAGGCCGAGAAAAGTTTCTCTTGGTAAGGCTCTCTGGGCACAAACGGTAGATTTAAATTGCACAGTAGAAGGTTTCTGTTGAAAGTATCTTTTGTTGCAGGTGCAAGGACACATGTCTCGTTAGTAAGACTAACTCTTTGTTTTCGAAAGCTAGAGAGAGGGGAGGCATGGTACGGGGAGTGAAATGGAATGTAGGGATGATACTTTCGGCGGAGAAGGTGCCTGGGACTCAAGGTCAACGCAACCGTCCAGGATGAAGTAACCGTTTCGATGGAAAAGCACAAGAAAGAAGACCTGGCCAAGGAGGCGTGACAAAGGCGTGTACAATTGTATTGTGGTTTTGTATTAGGGATAGTGCCCTGAGGGAGGAGGCCAGAGAAGAGGTAGGGGAGACCTGAGAGAAGGACAGAGCTGAGCTTGGGTATTGTGTGATTGCACTTCTTAGGAAGTCCTCACAGCTGACACCTTTTATTCACTCTTGCCTGGGAAAATCGTTATGCAGGGATGTCACTTAGCGTTAGTGTAGGGACAGCAATTGATTTTAAGCTTGTTTAGGCCAATGAAGAGCAACTTAGAAATAGGAGCAATCATAGTCTGGTTGATCCTTCTGGAACTTTCTATTCTCCTTATCCTGAGTCGGATGAGATTCCTGCGTAGATTATTATTTGTATTAGTGCCCATCTATTTCTTTAACCTCGTGTTGAGGTGCTTGCACGTTCAGTTATTTTTGGCGATAATAAATTCTCAAACTTGAATTCGAAGTCAGTGGTCCTTTCAGACAAAATGAATGCTGATATATAACCAAATGAGATTCTCTCCTTTACACTATTCAACAGGTAAAAAGATCTTGGCGACCAGAAGGTTCTTATAGATAATTAGATAAGAATCGGCGTTATCAGTTGGTAGCAGAGTAGGATGGTTACCTTTGATGGTAAGGGGAGATCTAGAGCAAGATAGGAGATTAAGTTGCCCCATAGAGCCCGAGTGACGCAGATCCAGAGGACCGCGGGAGAAGGATGTCGGAGGTCGTGGAAAACTGACGGAGAGTGACGGTGCGGCGGAAGTAGCAGTTCGTAGTAGAGTGAGTATGAAAAGAGTGATGTTTGGTAGATTGCGGTGTTTTATTGTTGTGTGATGTCTTGCGGAGTTGGAACGAAAGTTGTGTGATTGAGAAACGGACCGTGAGCGCGCGCGGGACCGGGAGATTTATTGTGGTGTAGAATACACCCAGAGTTGAGAACGTTGACCAGAGGTGTGGGGGTCACGAGACGTCATTGACAGACCCACTGAAGATAGGGAACACATGAGTGAGTGTGTGAATAACCAACGCAGGTCGTAGGTTATTGTGTGCAGAACATCGAGTGATTGAATCCTATCGAGTGTGTTAAAGGCGATTGTCCGGTCGTTTCGCGGACAGACAATTGCCAGATTGAGGTCAACAAGCTCAAGAGGCTGATCGGTCATTGGTAAGACCGACGGTCAGAGAGGTAATTGTTCGGTAGGACGGACATTATTTCAGAGTATGATTGGGACAGATGCGAGTGAGAACAAGTGAATTAGAAAGGAGGGGAACTGCTGCGAGCGGAGGAAAAGTGACGTCAGACAAGTGCCGCGCTGCGATAGGCCGGTTGGTGTGAGCCGCGCTGGTATTGGTGGATTGAAATCAGGAAGTAAAAGCGGACATTTTGAGTGTAAACAAAAAGTTGATTCATCATGAAATGTTTTAAAGCTTTACGGGAACTTTGTAGAGGTGATAGACATGTGGTTGTTCGGGAGGGAGAGGAAGCTCCTCCCGAGGATACACCAGCACATTATATGGCAAAGAATGTAGGATTGCATACTATAATTTGGCTTGAGAATTGGCATAAAATGAGAGAAGCAGAAGGAGAATTGTCGTTCCCTCGATATGGTACTTTCAGGTTAGAGGTGCTGTACCAGCTAAAAAGTGTAATGGCTTCATTACGACCACTACCTAGACCAACACAGTTTGAGGCACTACATGCGTGGATAAGAGCAGCGTATGATAGGAAGAAGGACAGATGTCAAGAAAGGGTGAAGAAATCGGTCAGGGCATTTCAAGATGCAAGGTGGGATGCATTGGAGAAAAGGTGGAGAGTGGAAACGATCGAAGGAGATAAGTTATACCCATTGTTAGTACAAAATGGGAAAATAATAAGAATCGATGAGGACGACAGTGATCTAGATGACAGCTTGTTGGATAGGATGTTGGCGGAGAGGCCACCACCATTTAATCCAGATTCAGAAGAGGGAAAGACGACCCCAGCAGTGGCAATAGTTGATGAGAGCCAGAACCAGACTAGCATGAGAGTGGTGGGAAGGATTTCCACAGGAACGGAGGGGGCAACGGCGTCTATGATAACACAGCCTCCTGCGGGGAACACAAGATTACCGGACTCCTTGACAGTACCGGTTACCATTGGCCCTATAGTACCGGTATATGACCCAGACCGAGTGAGAGAAGGGAGCTCCGTACCGACGAGAAGAGAGGAAGGAAACAGTGAGAGTGGGAATGGGTTTGGAGTGAGGGTGGTTCATTTCCCAAGACCAATGGAGACAAGTACGCCGTTACCGGCTACTGCGGACTCTTCCTTCAGGAGAGAAGAGGAGAGACCAGAAAGACCGAGGTCTTTGCGGGAATCTAAGTCAGCTTTGAGGGAGTGGACACCAACAGTAACGAACCAAGAGGATAGGATGCAAGGGGATAGGGCACAGAACGTCTCGGAAGACAGACCAAGTTCCAGGAATATGATGGAAGGGAATAGGTCACAAGGACAGAATAGTGACTGTGATGAGCGGGATGGCTCGGGTTGTCGAGAAGTACTGAGGAGTGCAGTACAGGCAAGGTTGCTAGACGTAGTGAGGTTGAAAGCAGAGGTAGACGAAATGATCAGTGGGGGTCTGCCTTTGGAAAGGATAGAAATTTATGGATCAGATGAGCTGCTGTTTGTAGCAAAAGATGTGACTCGAAAAGCTAGAATGGCACATGATAGATTGAAGGAATTGGCCAAAAGATATGAAGTGGACCTGAACAAAACTAAAGCGTTACAGGGACCACATAGATTACAGTACAGTGATCAGGAGCTGGAGGAGAAAAGAATAACAGGATTAAGAACACACACCAGAGACCTGATTATAGGAATGAGAATATGGATTTTGTTGGACAAATGGGAAGAAAGGTGGTCCAAAAAGAAACCAGTAAAGAGAGCAGAAGGGGAAACGCCGCCGCCAGGAGGGGGGCGACGGGTGTTGGAAATTTTCCTTTACGGGAAGTACAGAATGGAGGGTACGTGCATGTGCCGTGGAATAGAGGTGATTTGGCTGCATTTACAAATGATTTTCCTCGGCTGAGGGAAAAACCGGTGGAGTGGTACAAACAGGTTGAGCGGTTTGTGAAAATTTCAAAAGTATTGTGGATTGATTTGAACACTTTGTTTGACATAGTGGTACCGGGAGATTTGTGGACAGCTTGTAAAGTCGCTATTGAGTGGCCGACTTCGGAACCGGATAGAGAGGCGGTTACAAACGGTCCATCACCACTAGTCATGAAAAAGTATGAGCAGGTGATTACATGGTTGAAATTGAAGATTTCACCTCAGGATATAGATTGGGTTAAGATAGATCGGACTGTACAGGAACCCAAGGAAACGGTGCATGAATATTATGAAAGACTTTTGCAAGCTTTTAAACAGTATAGTGGGTTAGATATCTTGGACCCCAAGGATATGGGACAGTTTGTCTCAAAGTTTGTACTGGGTCTGAGAGTGGAAATCAGCCTCATGATACAGCACCATTTGATCTGCTGGCAGAACAAGCCACTAGATGAAATATTGCGGTATGCGAGATACTGTAGTGATGAGGTGGAATCGAAACATCGAAAGCTAAAAGACAAATTGATGCTTGTCCAGATGCAGACAGCACAGAGTCAGCCTAGTGGAGGGACCTTAGGAAGAAAGCAAGGAAATTTCCAGGGAAACCAGAATGGGCAGGTACAGGGAAAGGGAAAACCAGTAGACCCCAAGACAGGAGTGGACGTGGCCACATTGAAGAAGACCACTGCGTGTCATCTTTGTCGCCAGGTCGGACATTGGAAACGCGAGTGTCCTTTGAACCCAGCTAATCAGTTGCAGGAAGAGGAAGAGGGGCTCAGGCACCCGCGCAAGAGGTAGTTAACACAATAACGAGGCCTAGAACGATGAAAGGGGGGTTTACAATTCTCACGCCCAGGTTCCCCAAGCTCCAAGGATTTCACAAGGAACACGAACGTACCAACAGATGCCCCTGTTCGAAGGTTACGATGAGGATAGCTTAGACCCTTTATCCTGACGGTGCCTGAGGGGGAGGAAGACTGCACACTTGGAGCGGTCTTGGAGGTAGACCAGAGAGGACCTTTTGTGGAGGCAGAGATTGAGGGCAATCCTGCAACACTTTTGGTTGATACTGGTGCTACCCGGTCTACTGTAAGATCAGCAGTAGTCCCTAACCTACCCCTCTCGGGACAATCAATCCAGGTTGTTGGAGTAGCGAACAAGAAAATAAGCAGCCCATTGACAGAACCGATCCTAGTAAAGATAGGTACTTTCCAAACTAGACATCAGTTTGTAGTGTGTGATACGAGTCCAGTTTGTCTTTTGGGAAGGGATCTGTTGTGCAAGTTGAACTGCACGATTTATTGTACGCCCAATGGAGTAGAGGTCCAGACGAGAGATGACGATGCTGACTTTAAAATTACCAATCAGCATCTATGTATAGATCTGTACCCAATGGTGACTGTGGAAGAACTTCCACATGATCTGAGAGACGCAGTGTCGCCTGTGGTGTGGGATTTTGCAGGCGATGAAATAGGTCTAATCCAAGGGGTTGAACCAGTGCGGATAGAGGTGAAACAGAATGTTGATTTCCCCAGGACACCTCAATACAACCTGTCGCCAGAAACGATTGCAGGGATAAGACCTGTGATCAAGACCTTTATTGAGAAAGGCATTCTGAAAGAGATTAGAGGTAGCCCCTATAATTCACCCATTATGGGACTACAGAAACCGAGCGGGAAATACAGGATCGTGCAAGACCTGCGAAAGGTCAACACGATAGTTGTCCCTTGTTGTCCAGTGGTACCGAATCCTTCAGTAATACTGTTCCAGATCCCATGTGAAGCCGAGTGGTTTACGGTTATCGATTTGTGTCAAGCCTTCTTTTCGATACCGCTCCACGAGGAAAGCCAATTTCTTTTTGCGTTCAGGCTAGAAAATCGCGTGTTAACATGGTGTCGTATCCCTCAAGGGTATACGGAAAGTCCATCGATCTTTAACCAGATCCTGAAGAAGAACCTTGAGAGTCTTGTGTTGCCGCAGAACTCAGTTCTCGTGCAGTACATAGATGACTTGCTCATTGCCTCAGAAACAGAAGATGCTTGCAGAATTGACACAGTAGCCTTGTTGAACCACTTAGCAGAGAACGGACATAAAGTGTCCCCGAACAAGCTGCAGTACTGTCTGAATGAGGTACAGTACTTGGGACACAGATTGGAGAAAGGCAAGAGGAAGGTGTCACCAGATCGAATAGAGGCAATAATGAGCATGGCAGAACCCACCACACAGAGAGAAGTTAGGATGTTTCTGGGAATGGTTGGCTATTGTCGACAGTGGATTCCTAGTTTCTCCTTGAGAGCAAAGCCTCTGCAGAGGCTTACGCACAAGGATGTGAGTGATCCGGTACCATGGGACGAGGAGTGCTTGATATCATTCCGGAAGCTGAGAGAGGATTTGTGCAGGGCTCCGGCACTGGGAATGCCTGATTACAACAAGGCCTTTTCATTGTTTTGTTACGAGAGGGAAGGATGTGCATTAGCAGTGTTAGCTCAGAACCATGGAGGTGTCCGTAGACCAGTTGCATATTTTTCAGCTACTTTAGATCCAGTAGCTTCTGCGTTGCCCGGATGTCTAAGATCCGTTGCTGCAACAGGTGTCAGCATTGAAAGATGTGAAAGCATTGTAATGGGACATCCATTGACTGTACATGTGCCACATTCGGTTGAGTTATTGATGACCAGGACCAAGACCCAGCACCTAACGAACAATAGGTTAACGAGGTACGAGCAAGTCATACTTGCCGCAGAGAATGTGACTCTGAAAAGGTGCTCCGTCTTGAACCCTGCGACATTAATGCCTATACCGAACACAGATGATGAAGATTGTGAGGACCATGATTGTCTCGATGTGACCGAACTTTGCACCAAACCGAGACCTGACATTGTCGATGAACCACTGACTGACCCAGATGAAATTTTCTTTGTCGATGGTTCATGCTTAAGAGACAGTGTGGGGCAATTGAAAGCAGCATTTGCTGTATGTACCATTTCAGGAGTGGTCGAGGCTGCTTGCCTAGAAGGAGTACGCTCCGCGCAGGTAGCTGAGATCATTGCCTTGACCCGTGCCTGTTTGGCCGCTGATCGAATTCGAATCACGATTTACACAGACAGCCAATATGGCTTTGGCGTGGTGCATGACTTCGGGCAGTTATGGTCTCAGAGGGGATTTTTGACATCATCTGGCTCACCCATTCGTAATGGAGAATATGTAAGACAATTGTTAGATGCATTACAGCATCCGAAAGAAATTGCTGTGGTAAAGTGCTCAGCCCATGGGAAGGGGGAGGACTTTGTATCCTTGGGTAATAACTATGCGGACGAAGTAGCCCGTTTCTGTGCAGAACAAGGATGCATATTCACAGGAAGAGAGATAGAAGAGAGCCAAGAAGGAACCGATCTCAGCATAATGTTGGCCATGGCAGACACTTGGGAAGAGCTTAAGAGATTGCAGGATGAAGTTTCAGTCCAGGAGAGAGAGGGATGGATCAAAGCTGGGTGCGAGAGAGGAGATGTGGATGTGTGGGTATCCAACGATGGGAGAGCCGTGTTGCCTGAGGAATTGCTGAGTCCGATGGCAAGACTGATACATGGACAGGCACACCTTGGTAGAGACGCAATGGTGAGAGTGTTTAGACAGACGTGGTATAACCCACGGTTCCGAGCAATGGCTGAGATGGTATGCCAGAGGTGTGTTACGTGTCAACAGATGAATGCTGGAAAGAAAACTGTAGTTACATTGAGTCACATTGGAAGGTCGGGAGGGCCCTTCAATAGAATACAGTTGGACTTCGTGGAGATGCCTAGGTGCAATGGATTGAGGTACATTTTAGTGCTAGTATGTGTATTCTCACGGTGGGTGGAGGCTTACCCCACACGCAGGTGTGACACTCTCACAGTGGCTAAATTACTGTTGAGGGAGCTCATCCCTAGATTCGGGATCCCGACCTCTTTGGAATCAGATAGAGGAGGGCACTTCCATAGCGAAATCATGAAGTTGCTTTGTGCTGCATTGAACATAGACCAGAGACTTCATTGTAGTTACAGACCAGAAGCTTCTGGGATGGTGGAACAAGTTAATGGAACTTTGAAAGCCCGGATGGCAAAAATGTGTTCTTCAACATCCCTGCAATGGCCCGACGCCTTGCCTCTGGTGCTAATGAGCATGCGAAGTGTCCCAGACAGAAAGACCGGGTTGTCCCCCCATGAAATATTAATGGGGAGGGCAATGAGACTGCCAGCAGTACCAGCTACAGCCTTGATAAACATCACTGATGATTTGATTCTTGATTATTGTAAAGGACTCTCTGATGTGGTCCGTTCTGTATCCCAGCAGGTGCAAGCAGCAGTGGTCCCAGCCTCGAGTGATCTGTGCCACGACTTGTGTCCCGGTGACTGGGTGCTCGTCCGAAAGCACGTGAGGAAGAGTTGCTTGGATGCCCGCTGGCGTGGCCCGTATCAGGTGATACTTATCACGAACACAGCAGTGAAGTGTGGAGGATTGCCGAACTGGGTGCATGCTTCCCATACCCGCAGAGTTCCAGCACCCTTGGAAGAAACAGCTCCTCTCGTAAATGAAAATCCAGCTGATGTGGCAAGGCCACATGGGAGGACACGTCAAGCTGTAAGGGTCGCTGACACAGCTGGTGGTGCACTAGAGCAAGCTGAAGGGGTTTCCACAGTTCGAACC